>CM071927.1:82454167-82812176 GCA_016081115.2 Rehmannia glutinosa | reverse complement strand
CGTGTATTTGATTCAGTTACGTATTACTAAATTTTTATAAATATAGGTTATTTTTCCATTTGAAAACACACAACAAATCGAACAAAAATTTTCATCTCTCATAAAGCTATTGTAATTTTTGTGATAATTTTCGAGCGTAATTTTTAGGTTCAATAGAATAGGTAATGGGTTCGTCTTATCTTGGGAAGCAGGAGCGTCCCGAGAATAGGGGGCGAATGCATTTTTAGATGATGTTGTTCTGCGATTGATTCTTCATTTTACTTTCTTTGCAAATTTAGCTTAGATTGGGATTTTTTGATTTATATAAATTGTATTAGAAGAAATACTATTTTCCTACAAACTTAAAAGCAGTTATTTTTAAAAATTTAAAGATGCAGTTTATATTGATTAAGTTAGGCAATAATATGGATTACTTGTTGTAATGAACAATGTAGTTGGAACTCAAAAAGCTTTGTTTTATCGTTTTTCTTATTGTTCGATTAATATTTTTCCAACTATTTGAATTCAAAATTTCATGCTTCCGATTAGTTAGGCATGCCAATTGCTTAGTTATTTTGTTAAACAACTCAGCTTGTTAAAGGGTGTAGAGATCGCCTTTATACTAATGCATATGGATTAGCTTCGTTTGTTGCTTTATAGCTTTTTATTAAATTTAGTAATTGTCGCTTTTCGCACATTGGTGTCAAATCGTTTCACATTATTTTATCTTCGATCGACTATTAAGACTAAATGCTTATAATACTATGATAACCAAACGAATTGTATATATACGTTTATTCAAAGAAAGTACATAGTCAATTGCTATCTGGCTTGGTCCTAATTATCATTTTAGACGAGCCCGGACTATTTTGACCGACGACTGGTGTTTGGATCGACCGACAAATTTCGACCAAGGTGGACTAATCTTTGGACTTATTGGACTAAGTGACCGGAGCAAGATAGATTTCATTATTTGGAATACAAGAAAATTGCGAAGTGCTTTATAATAAAACTTGAACAATTTTAATAAATTTGTTTTATGCTTTTGTTAGATTGATTGATGTGTTCTAAACTTCTTGTTTATTTATTTTTAGAAATGACATAAGATAAACAGCGTGAATCAACCCCGTTGACCCATTGATTGTTATCCTGGGTTGTGCTGGGTAGTAGCCAACCCCACGCGAATATCGCTAGGTTAATCAAATCCCAGAAAAAGTTTAACGGTTTGAACTTTAGCGGTGAAGAAGCAAAAGATGCTCTTCCCACTTACCACCAACTCATGCGGTTCACGTATGATCTCACAAATAGTGGTGAGGGATCTTTTACGGTTGCACGCTAGATCATTGAATCATCATCGATTTCCTGGCGTGTAGAAATTATGCGAAGCCGGCATTCGCTTACAACGTGATAGTTCTAAGAAAACCTGCCAAAGGCTGATGGGATTCTTTGGACACATAATGATAAGATGTGGATCAGGTCAGAAAAAATTCATCGTGAGTCGACTTAGATTATAAAATGGTGGACTGTGATCAAAAACGGCCATCAACAAGATGAGCTGTAGGTGATCATACATGATATTCTATCTTGAAAGATGGTTCTAATAGGACTTTCAGTGAGGCCACAATCATTGAGAAATTGCCAACAACTTGGAGAGACTTAACTATTGGCGTTACATAGCGAAAGGAATGACGTCAAGAACTGGTGACATTGACTTTAAGCATTAGAAAATGACAAAAAGTTGAGAAGAAGTGATTGATCCTTGAGTGTTTAAAGCCATGTTATTGAACATGGGCAAAGTTCCAAGCGTAAGAACAAATCAGATTAGGAGGGTAAAGGGGTTAGTTGGGACCCGAAGGATTTCCGAGAAGAAGTTCGAAGGAAAATGCTTCAATTGTGGCGTTAGAAATCGGTCACTTCCGATTGAAGAAACCAAAGAAGAATCAGGGAAATTTTAACATGACATGACATTTAAGAGGTGTCCAGATTTGAATCTTGTTGATGCGATTTCTGAGGTGAATTTGGCGGCACCTAAACTCCCAACAGGTGTTGGATCACATCTTGGCGCTGTGCATGTATACTCAAATAAGGAGAAAGTTCATTCACATTTGAGGCCGCTGAGAATGTCTCGAGAGAAGTCGATATGAAGTGCCCTTACGACATCAAAGTCGGGAATGTGGTTTAAAAATGTAAAATGCTGAAAGGAGTCGACTCTGCGGATGTGTGTTATATGTGCGGATGATCTAGGAAAAACTTGGTGTCAGACGCTTTAATTAGCATGGTTTGCGTGTTGTATTTAGTCAATGTTTGTAACTTTACTAAAAAATGGAATGTTTGTAGGAAAAGGGTATGTTGTGGGCTTTTAAGCTCGATTAATGGTTGTGAAACCAAAAGCGCAATAAAATGAAGAACGATTTTTTACTTGCTTGAGTCTTCCGATTTGTGGCATGGTAGTAGGACATGTTAATTATGATACTTTACGAGATTAATTAACTCAATTATATACCAAATTCATATTGATTCATGATGTTTGGAAAGTGAAACTTGTGTTGAAGACAAAGCTTTCAAGGACATCATTTAAAAATATTGAAAGAAATAATGAACCACTTGATTTAATTACAGCATGATGTATGTGATTTAAAATCGAAACCACAAACACATGGTGGACAAGTACTTCATTACTTTTATTGATGATAACCAAAGTATTATTCATGTATCTTCTTAAAAGTAAAGATAAACTAGAGAAATTCATTCTCTTATAAAAAATGAAGTTGAGAATCAACTCAACAAGAAAATTGAGGTCTAAGAAGTGATCGTGGAAATTGGTGAATATGGAATGGCTCACCATTTCCGAATTATGTGGCTCAACAGGAGTCAGACATCTAAACAATGACGACTTTATTCACCAATGCAGATAATGGCGTTATGAGCGGAAAAGCACGCAAAGAAATGATGAAACCGTATTTCAGAGTTCCAAGCATAACACGAACATGGGAAGTCATTTTGACTAATTACCTTTAAATAAGGTAACCCGTACAAATTAGACAAAAGCCGCATTTAGCGAAACTGTAATGGAAGAAATGCCGTCTACAATATTCCAGTGTGGGGGTGTATGCTTTTAAGGTCTTATACTACTAAAAGAAGGTGAAGGTAGGTCCAAAAGCTGTGCATGTGCATATTTATTGGATATGCACATATTGATCTGACTTATCGAGTTTCTTTGTGCGTGAATGCAGAGGTTGAGATATCTTTAAAAGAACATGATAATTGGTGAAAGAGAAATGCATCGTTAAGAAAATGTATTCCGTCAGATCCCGAGAGAAGAAGGAAACTCTTTAAAACGGATACATGATTAAATGGAACAAAGCATGAGAAATAAAGAAGAGATAGAACTTAGGCCAAATAAGCGAGTAGGATAGAAAAATCATTTGGTCCAAATTTTCTAACTACATCGTGGAAAAGTGAACTGGATAAAGCTATCAATTCTTCGATGGACCCGTTATGGAAAAGAAGACATAAAAATGAAATTGATTCCATCTTGCAAACCATACAGGAACTAGTGGATCTTCCTTTAGGAAGTAAACGTTAGGTTATAAATGGATTTTCAAGGAAAAATGAAGCAGGATGGAACATTGATAAGTCTGATGCTAAATTTGTAATTAAAAATTCTGAGACAAAAAAAGGGCCATTGATTGCTGACATCGCATTCTCCATTCTGAGAATAACCTCCATTAGATTGGTACTTGCAATTATTGCACGAAATCTTGAAGGACATCAAATTGATGTAAAAAGCGCTTTAAAATGGAGATTTAGAAGAGAGATTTACATGGAACAATTTGAGGGATTCTCTTGCACTGGGCGAGAACAGGTTTAAACCGGTGAGTCATTATAGGTAATCGGTTTTCGTCTTATCTACAGGAAAGCAGACGTCCGAGAATAGGGGACGAACATTTTAAGGATAGTGTGTTGAACACGATTGAGTTATTTTCATTTTGCTTTCTTTGCAAAATTTAGCGTTCAGGATTTTTAGATTTATATAAATTGTACTGAAGAAATACTACTATTTTCCTACAAAGGATGCCTTTTCTTTTCCTTTCAAGCGTAGGAATTGGGTGGGGTTGTTTTTCATGAACTACGTATTTGTGCAGATTTTGCGGTTATGATGTAGTATGAGCATGCTGGCTATACCCTGACCCCATTTTTGTTGCTAGAATGGAGAATTTGTGGAGGCTGTGATAATGAGGTATGATACACGATTGGGTAAATATGGCGGAAAGCCTCGTCCAGGTGGTCCTAGGTCAACCTTGTGCATATCCTCTCAGGTATGAGATGCTCTGTGTTGGTCAAACGTATTATCACTAATTTGAACGGCTTACTTTTTAGTTCAGGCTGAATATTTCAATATTAATGGTGGTTTGCTTCTTTCTGACTTTAGGTTGGATGCAAAATGGGTTGCAAGTTTTGTGCCACAGGAAGCATGGGCTTTAAAGCAATCTTTCATCAGGGGGAAATTCTGGAACAATTAGTGCATGCTTCTGCATATCAACTATTCGCAATGTTGTTTTTATGGTATCATACACCCTCTTTCAATGAATGCATTTTAGTATCTAATTGAATTATTGAATTATCTAGGACTTGATGGTTTGTTGGTGGATATTTTTCCTGGCCAAAACATTCTCAAGTACTGAGTCGGTAGAACATTATGAAGTTTACGTGTTTTTAGTGTGCGCTTGAATTTTGTCATAGATAGGCATTATAAACGTGTTTGTTCCATTTATTGAATTTCAATGAAAAAAGCACCAATTGTGAAACTACTATCTAAATTGATACAAGAGTGAGTTTGACAGCTAAGCAAACCATCATTGACATACTTTATTTACAGTTCTCCGACTTTTTAGTGGCTCTGTTACAGAACTGATGTAATGTGTGTGTCGATTGATATCTCTACCGTATATTATGCTTCTGTATGTAACACTACAAGAGAGTTACGATGGCTGTTTTTTAATTAATCTGGGTATCAATGTCTGTACTTCAACTGTAGAAAAGCTTGCTTATATATTACAGGTCAAATATACAATTCTTTTTAGACTAATTAACAGAGGTAAACACCAAGCAACGAAGGAGATCAATTGGTGTTGCACATGCTATCAGTACTATTTTTAAATGGTCTGATTGAGAATTGGTTTTTCCTTGTTAAAGTTTTATTCAAAAACAACTTGTTGGTTAATAATCCTCTATTTGATTAGCAAGCAGTTTTGGGGTTTTTTGAAGTTGAGGTAGAACGATATTCAAGTTCACTCAAAACAATACCAGGGTAACAATGCATTGTAGTTTTGTTTGCCCTTCAAAATTCAAACTAGATTGTCTTCACCAATTGCTGTGTGGGTATTAAGTTGGATAGATGGTTATTTTTTTCATGATTATTTGTTTGTGAGCAGGGAATGGGAGAGCCACTAAATAACTACAATGCAGTGGTGGAAGCTATCAGAGTCATGACAGCTCCTCCATTTCAGCTGTCACCAAAGAAAAATTACTGTCTCAACGGTGCATGCCATATTCTTCTCATGCTATATATATACTTTGGGTTTACTTTTGTTTTGCGCTTAGCATAATTTTGGAGCTGCTTATTTATTTATAGCCTCCTGAAGTTTCTGCTCCCTAGTTATATCGAAGTAAAAGCTTTCTTCTTTGGTACAGACCATTTTAATTGTCATTAGTCATCTGCTAAATCATGAATCATGTGCAAAATTATGCACAGGTTGGCATAATCCATGCTATTAGCAAGCTGCAAAGAGATGTACCAAACTTGAACCTAGCAGTGTCATTGCACGCACCAGTACAAGATATCCGCTGTCAGATAATGCCTGCTGCAAGGGCCTTTCCTTTGGAAAGACTAATGAATACATTGCAAGAATATCAAAATAGCAGGTTTTATTTCTCGTCATTCTTCTTTTTTAACTGCATTCACATTATTTTTCCATGCCTTTTGTTTTCTCTGGGAGAAAGGTCAGAATATCTCATTTGGAATTTTTGTAGTCAGCAAAAATATTTATCAGTACATAATGCTTGATGGCATGAATGATGAGGAGCAGCACGCCCACCAGCTTGGCAAATTGCTAGAGACATTTCAATCGGTGAGCTTTAAATACAGAATTTGCTCTATTTGCTATATTTAAGAAGGATTCAAACACAACTTTTAATGTCGTTTACACTATCTCTGACAGGTTGTAAACTTGATTCCTTTTAATCCAATTGGTTCTCTAAGTCCTTACACAACTAGCGATGATCAGAAAGTCATAAAATTCCAGAAAATACTTAGAGGCACTTACAACATCCGAACAACAGTTCGTAAGCAAATGGGCCAAGACATAAGTGGTGCATGTGGGCAGCTAGTAGTTGATAAGAGGTCTGCAGATCTCATAACTGACATTGAAGATATTCGTATTTGATGTTTCAGGTCAGACCATTAGCATTTTATATATAATCATCTACAAACAAAGTGAAGCACCACTAATTAGATTTTGTTATTGTTTTGGTTGGGTCTTTATATACATCAAGAGCTGAAATCTTTATATTTGTTTCATTTTAGGTCATAAAGCATATGTAAACTTCTCCTTGTGCATCTTGCTTGAATTCCAATTATGGGATTGCTGAGAACGGTATGTGGAGATAGTGTTTTGCAAAGACAGCATTACGCGGCAATTGAACTCATCACTAATTTTGCTTACTGCTTAAAGGATTAGCAATATGGTGGACGAGTTTGAGGTCGGCAGCTGGTTTCCGTTGAATTGTGGATTAAACTTAACGAGCACAAGATCTAAAATAACGTTTGTCCTACTTCAGGTCCTAATCTATGTTTCCGGTATCTTGTAACCATCACGTTTGCATATGGCTTACGCCAAAAAAAAAAAAGTTTGATTTTTTTCTCTTTTCTAAAATTTATGAAAGGTGCATCAGTGTTGTAGCTTGAGTTGATGGGAGACTTGGAAATTCTGTATTAAATTTTTCTTGTCTGTTCAGAACTACAACCTAATGTCACGCTGTATTTTATTAACACAGAATCAATCACTAATTTCAGAAATGAATCACTTGTCAATGGCCTGAACAGATCACCCAACTCGAAAAAGCTTGCATTAGCAGGCTAACAGAATAACAGTTTATCAAAGTTAAAAAACTTGTAATTTTTGGGCCATGGTAGGCCAATTCAAAAAAGCCCAAACAACATCAAAACATAATTGTTTGCACAAAATAATCCATGGTTTAAGAGGGTCACACCATCCAAACAAAATAAGAAACAAAACAATTATTCAGAAACCGTCACCTAAAAGCAACTGAACACTTATGAGGCCAAGAGAGCTTCAATTTTTGAAATCTGATCTTCGTTCTTCGGGCTTGGACTCTATTAGCCTCATTGTAAAGATCATGCTTCCATTTCTCCACACGGCCACCACCAGTTGGGCGATAGCCTTGCCTGGCTGTGTAACTCTCCTTCCTCTGTATCTACTGCCACCACCACCGTGTCCATCTCTACTATTGCTCTCCCTTGCAAACGATCTCTCAGGCCTTCTCTCATCTCTTCTTCCACTTTCTACGGCATGATCTTCTTGACGTTTTTGTCATTGGATCTGCTATAGTTTTATCGGTTTTCTCTTTCTCAGGATCAGCAGAAACCTTTTGCTCTCTAAAGGAAGGCCTTTTTTTACGGGTAGGAGGTTTTGATTTGCTTCCATTTGAAAAAACCCATCATGTCGCCAGACGTGATTGTCATCTCTGCCATCTCTAGCTTTTTCATGATTTCGACGTGCATCACTTGCTACCGTTTTAAATTCTGCCCCTCCATTTTGCTGCTCCTTGGAATGTCTCCACCATCCATATTCTTGACAAGAAAATGAATTTTAATCAATTCTTGGTATACGAAAAGAAATACACAGAACACTTTCTCCATTTTACAATTTTTTTTATTATTGATAAGAAACAAGTGGATTTTATTACTAAAAAATGGAAACAAAGTACAAAGGGACGAGAAGTCCCATATGAGACTCTAGCTACAGAACACAACTCCAATCTCTAACAATATCAGAAACCATTCCTTAAACTCCTTATAATTCGAAATCCACCAAGCAACCCTAAATTTAATCTTATACCAAACCTCTTCAAGAGGTTCCACTATATCTTAAAAAATTCTTCTATTTCTCCATTTTGCATATTAAATAACATATGGTACCAACTCTTGGACAAAACTAAAGATTTTATTGTTCCTTCCAAAATTGATCAATAAAGCATGAAGTGTCTCTCAAGTTTTAATAATAACACAACAAGGTGAATAAAAAAAAAACAGAAACACATTAATATCTAGGTTGTTTCCACAAGGAAAATGAAATAACTAATAATTTCGCATTGTTAGCAAGCTAATCACCATCGAAATAACAATGGTTGACATGGTGTAAAACGTCCACACTAATATCGAATGGGAAATAACAACAATTGACAAAGTCAAGCAGCTTAAAATCTTACCTTTCTGTTCTCCGAACGAAGCTTCTTCCATTATGCCCAGCACTACCACGGTCATCGTGCTGTTACAAGACATGCACAGGCAGGCCTAACACTGTTATATAAACGTGGCATTTGAAGTTACCAGGCTGAACCGAAAACCAAATGCCCAGGTAAAAGGGTTTGCGAAATGACTAACAAACAAATCAGGGACCACTCAAGGTACGTGCGTTTCTTTCTACTGAACACCTAGATGCGTGAAATAGTATTTGGTCAATTGGCCAGAGAGCTATTACAAGTATAGTTGACTACCAATTCCAAAAGGATGGAATACAATCATTCTAGCTCTATGTGCCCTTTGAGTAGGAAAAACCATATCGCAAAACTATGATAAAATGTGTTCCACGCAAGTCAGACTAAAGGCCGCCATGCACTTATAACCTTAAAATAGGGATAAACACAATTGCACAAATGTTCCTACATAGATGATTGTTTTTCTGCTATGCAATCACTCATGTGCAAAACTTCCTAAAATCCAGGCTGCAGAGAACAGAACTATCATAGCCATCGACAATACCGAAATAATCATACAATTCAGTAAACAGAAAATACTAATGTGCCATGGGCAATAATTCAGAGTAGGAAAGCCTTTCAAAGACCTGGCATTCAAAAGATTATAAAGAGAAAATATCAGCTCATATATTAGTGCATGATAAGGCAATACTAAGTTCATGTGGTTATACATAATATGTTGAAATATCATACCTGAAAGTATGATCGGGACTGAGGTACTTTAGCTGGATCAGAAGAAATTTTGGTACCTTCCTGAGGTCCATTAGTTTTGTTTTCAGATTCTTTGGTCACAGTTCTACTTTCAACCTTTGAGTCGTGCGCTAATGGCGCCTCAAGTGGCAGTGGGTCCTGGAGCCGACGATGATGCTTCTGATCCCCGTCTCGATCTTTATCCAACTTAGTGTTGGTAGGTGGTCTTTCAGGCTCCAGTTTATCATCCCTCCTGGATCTCTTGGGGCTGCAGTATGACAGAAGAAGGAACATTTATAATTCGGATATTAATTCAATTACTAATGAGGGTCACACATTCATAAACAAGCATTTTCTACTCAAGCCACCGGTAAAACCCATTAAGGGTTGGTACAGCAGGAGACAGGTTGGTTATCTTTACACATCGGATACTCCTAAGGTTAGCCCCATTATACAATATCTAACATGTAATATACTTAATAAAACGGTTAACTACGCAGTAATCGTGGTACAAAATGGACAAAAATTGGTGACAAAACAAATCTTGAATCTTCCTATAAGAAAGAATCAAGAATGGGAAAGACACTTAGCTGCCATATTTAAATTCTTATGCTTACAGCACTAACATTTCTATTCAATAAATGAACAAAACGAAAGTAAAATGAATATTTTTCTGAACAAATAAAAAACTTAAACCCATGATTTAAAAAGAATGCAAAACAGAAAATTCAGCTCCATTTATCCACTGCTACAAACACGCACTACAATTTACAAACAAAGCATCGCCATATCTACAAACAATTAAAAATCCAAGTTTACAAATTGAACCTAAAACACTATTTAAAATCAGAAATCTTGAAACAAACAAAATAATTAAGAAAAGCAAAAGTCACAGCTTTCTGTTTTTCAATTTTTACCTGGGTTCACGGTCGAACCGAGAACGGTGCCGTTTCGCATCGGAGCTACGGTCTTCTCGACGTGACATTTAATTAGGGGTAATTTACGAACTCACTTTTGTGTACAACCACCGGCGGTCCGGCAGCAAATCTACGGCGAGGAGTGGGTTTTGACGTTCAATTGATGATTAGGAAAACGCCTATTTAAAGGGTCGGATCAGGATCCGAAATTTCGCCGGGTCTAATTGGTTTGGGTTAGGTTCGGGTTTCTTTTACAGGGCCCAAATCCAGAAAAAGCAAAATAAGATGTGGTTAATTGGTAAGGGCCCAGGGGCATCTTGATACTGTGAGTCTGTTACTTCAAAATCATCTCAAGCTTTGGAAAAAGTAAAATAATAATTTGAGATTTTTTGTTTTGCAATAAGAAAATTGTATTTTTTTATTAAATCAAATCGAAACATCTAAGTTACAATATTCTTAAGCTAAATGTAGAAAACCCAAAAAACACTCACACTTTTCAAACAAAGAACGAGCGGTAGAGAGTCGACAAAATTGGTCAGTTCGATGGGCCCCAACAAGCCCTTATATCGGACTGAGTTTAGTTTCATATTTTGAGACCGAAAAAAGACAAGACCTTGTCCCGCATATATTAGGCATAAAAATTAAGGCATAAAAATTAGGGCAATTGACTGAAATACCCACATTTTTAGGTCAATGTCAGCCTTTTACGATTCCCGGTGCAATTTAACCTAAATTTACGCTTCCCGATGCAATTTTACCTAAATTTACGCTCCTCTCTTTTTACACAACAATACGCTCCAGCAAAATTCCCGAAAAATTTTACGCTTTGTTTCAACATTGTTTCAAACATGTTTTCACGTATTTCAACATTGTTTCTAACATGTTTCTTTTAATAAAAATAGGTAAAAAAATTGTATTTAAACATCGAAAATTTCATTGAAACAACAAAGAAATATCGAACAACATTAAAAAGGGTATGGAAATAACCCAAAAATAACGTAAAAAATATTTAAAACACAATATGAATAAAAGAGCTTAAAAATAGGTAAAAGAAAATGTATTTACACATTGAATACTACATGAAAACAACAACAAAATTATTAGAACAACATTAAAAAATATTATAGAACAACACCGAAATAATAGAAACAATGTACAAAATAATATATGAATAAAAAACAACATAAAAAATAGGTTAAAGTTGTTTTGAAACATCGAAACAACAAAAGAAACAACATAAAACAACAAAAAACAAATTTAAACAACGCCGAAACAACTTATATAACATATAAAACAATGCGGTAACAAAAAAAACGAAAAAAATAAAAATAATCAAAAATAGCAAGGAACGTAAAAAAAAAATTAGGTAAAAGTAAAAAAATAGACACAAGAGTAATTGGAGCGTATTGTGTGGTAATGGTACAAAAATCAGCGTATTCTGTATAATTTCCCCTAAAAATTAGGGTGTTTCCCCAACCATACATAACCCATATGAATAATATGATAAAAGTTTTTTTTTTACAAGAATTTGTTTTATTAATTAATTCAAACTAACAATATATCGGTCGATAGAAGACGGAAACAAATATGTTAAAACCCATAAAAGATGAACTATGAAAAGATTCATAGCATCTCGGTTAATAACAAAAATCGGCTTAAAGCCTACAATTTTTTAAATTGTAAAATGTCAAGAATATCTATGATTTGGATCGGCAACATGTTGAACACCATAATTTGATTTATTATCTCGTTGAATCAAAAACTTGCAATGCGGATTTGCACAAGTAAAAATGATCACCTGGTGACGAAATCACAAAAACAAGAAAAAAACAAATAATTGGATCCACATTTATTTAGAAATAAATTAATACAGAAAATATATATGAGGTGATTTCATGACAAATAATATGATAAAGCTTTATAACTCATAATATTTTCATATTCCAATTTGGAGTCATATATATTTTCGTACGTTGACAATTGTGATCAATGTAATCTTACCAAAAATTCATGAAAACTTATTAGCATCAAGTCAACAATATCATAACTTCCAAAAGGATTGCCAGCGCAAAATCACATTTTATTAAGTGATAAAAGTCAGTTACCATAATTAATACACCCACACACATAGATATATATAAACATGTCATTGCAAAGAAGACAAAGCAAGCCCTTCAAAATATATTGAAGAACAAATTATATTAAAGATGGCAAAGCTGTTATCCTCGTTCGTTGTTATGATGATCTGTTTTAATCTGATCTCAAGTATGATTTTATTTCGTTTATCTTATCTAAAATGTAGAAATAATTTTATATTTTTCAAATAAATTCCTAATTATCTGATTTTATCTTTTTGGAAATGTAGGTTGTTTGGCGTTTGATAGGCCAATTTGCCGTCTAACACTAAACCAAACATGCCCAGCAGATAATTTGAGTTCGTGCGATGGTATTTGCAAGAGTCGTGCTGGCGATCTTTTGGTTAGAGCATTCTGCAGAAAATGGAGTCAGAGAGATGAAACTTTTTGTAATTGTTTTTATTACTGTCCATAAAATGGGCAAAATTGTTCTAATAGGGCCACTATTAATAAAAAACAAAAATAATTTGTGTGAGATAGTCTCATGAACATAATCCATGATAGGAATCCTATATATAATTGGAATTCCAATTCAAACTCAAACCCATAAAAATAACCCATTTTTTTTTTTTTTGTATTGTTGGATCGTCTCGTGAACCAGTGATCAACGAGAGTCCACGTAAGACTACCTCTTAATAAAATTGGATCAATAAACCCTCTTGATTATTGTTCTCTTTCCTTTTCTTTTACCACTAGGGTAAAATATATTCAATTTTTTTATATCAACAGTATCAATTACACGATTATAATTTATGATCAATATTTTTGTATCACTCAAGGTGCATGAAGTTGTTTCCTTATTCTTATATTTTGCTAATACATTATCTATTTTAGCTACAGCCGTACATCCAAATCTTTTCTAGTTACAATACCAAAATGGTTATAACAAAAATCTGCACAGTGAATTTATCAATTAAATTTGGTCTAGCCTCAAATCCATTTTTCATATACAAAGAAACTCTCAAGTACATTATTAATTTATTATAACGTAATATTTAAGAACAAATAAAGCATTAAACAATAGTTTACAACGGTTACTAAACATTAGTAATTAACTAATAAAAAGTGAACAATTAAGTACATAAAATATATAGAAATTAAGAATTGAAAATGGACACACATTTTTTAGAAGAAAAATGCGACACACTTTATTCATGCATCAATGTGAATATATATATATATATATATATATATATATATAGGGGATGGTTCAAATGGGACACCCCCTTATATGAGGCGGTGGGGATTCATCCAAACCGTTAATATTTTCAATTGATAGTCAGTTAATGATTTGAAAATTAGATTAGTAATCAATAATTAAAATTACTAGGGGTATAATAGATTATTTAAATCTTAAGATTGTAATCGCTAAAATCACGTTCCTAAAATTTTGGGGATGATATGGACAAAACCAGGCAACAAAAATCCTTCCAAAAATCGTGTATATGTAGTTAAATCACTATTTTCTTGTATATTTAGTTCAAAAATCCCGTATCTTTATTGTAATATTCTTTGTGTAATTTAAAATGTTTAATGTATACATATCAAATTTTATTAAGGTGTATATTTAGTTCGAATATGTGTATTTACTTTAATAGTACTATATAATTTAAATATTTTACTGTATGTATATCAAATTTAACTACAGTGTATGTTTAGTTCAAAAATATTGTGGCTTTACTCTAATAGTATTGTGTAATTTATACTCTATGCATGCCAAATTTAATAGAATTAAATAACCAACCACCAAGTCAAACGTTCCTAAATTGTAGGAAGTGATAACCACAAAATAATGGCAACAAAATCTTACCAAATTAAACCCAATAGAGCCCAAAAATACGGCGGATAATACCGAAAATTTCGAACCCATGTAGTCAACGTTTCCTAAATTGTAGGATGCAATTCAATACACAGTGAAATAAATATATATTACACTGAAATTTCGATTTTTATACAGTGAACATGCCCTAACCGCACAGTAATATTAAAGTGAATAAACAATATTATTTGGAAGGATTAAACACGTTCTTATCGACTTAGTATGTATACTGTATATCATCTTAAATTATTTGGAAGGATTAAACACGTTTTTATTTTTTTGTATAAAATAAATACACTTCAATACACAGTGAAATAAATATATAGTACAGTGAAATTTCGACATTTATACAATACAACGCTCTTAACCACACAGTAAAGTTAAAGTGAATAAACAGTATTATTTGGAATATTATACACGCATTAAAACTGCACTAATTATACAACATTCTAATACTAATTACACGGTAAAAAAACTACACTAATTATACATCATTGTAATACTATGCACGCTTGTGAAAAAGCGCACTAATTATACTGTCTAATACTATATATCTGTGAAGAAAAGCGCACTAATTATACAACATTCACAAATTCTTAACAACACATTTGCCCTTTCTTATTTTCAGTGAGCATTTGCTTCCCCCCACTCTACTCGTACCACCAATATTAAGTTGACTTTTTGTTGTCCTCTAGCGATCTTCACAAATTAGCAAAGCGCAATTAAGAAGACAAAGAAAATATCATCATAATACAGTAAAATTATTCTAACACTACACAAACATTTGATGACAAATACATTAAAATGTATTATACAACTACAATTGAAGTTAAACTATGTTGAAGACATACAAAAAAAATGTACTACAGTAAAACATCAAAAATGTATTAAATAACCACTAAAAAACTCAACTAAGAATACAAAAGTAGAATAATATCCGGAAAAGTCGAAGATGAAAATACAAACCCAACCATGAAATTACTAGAAATCGAAATCTCCAGAAAAATCAAAGATAACTAAACCCTATAACAATAAATCCCCAACAATTAAAAGATAAAAACCCTAGAAACTACACAAACTATTTCTAAAAATTTCAAGATTTGGGTAAAAATTACATACCAAGAAATTAAACAAAATGTGCAAAACTTAAATGCCCGCCATGATAACCCACCGCTCGGTGTTACACCATCGCCATCGTCTTAATTGCCCAGGTCAGAAATTAATAAAAATAAAATTTGAGCAAGCAATATCGGACCGTCACGAAGTTGAACGATGGAGGAGAAGATGGTACGATGGCGGATTTGTTTTTTTGCAGGCCTGCGTCACCGTCCTCTTCAACGTCGTGATGGTCTTCTTCATGGCGGGTCTCGCAGTGGAGGATGGTGGTGGCTCCAGCGATTTTGGTGCAACGGACGGTGGTGTCATGCGTAATGCGTGTCTGTGGCCAGCGACGAGAAGATAGAGTGTGAGACGGTGAGAAGATGGAGTGTTTGAAGGTGAGAAAAAATGGTGGAGGAGAAGTGACGTTTTTTTTGTGATTTTTTGGGTTTGATTTGGTAAGATTTGAAGCCCCTTAAACTCGGGAACCGAAAAAGGAAAATTAAAACTTACCTTCTACACTCAAATAAAAGATAGATTTGCCCCTAATTAAAAATCCGAAAATAATATAAATTACCTATTTGACCCCCTAAAAATCCTGCATTAACTACTTACCTAAAATAAAGGGATTAATCTGAGCCATACAAAATATCAATCCAATGACTTGGATAAATCCCCACCGTCTCAAATAAGGGGGGTGTCCCATTTGAACCAATCTCTCTCTCTCTCTCTCTCTCTCTCTCTCTCTATATATATATATATATATATATATATATATATATAGGATCAAATGAGTCCGGTGTCCCTAGGTAAACGTCTTATGAAGCAAAAAATCATTACCATTGTTGCAATGATTTATAAAGTTGCAATGAATTAAAGCATAGATAGATGAAGCAAAAAAACAATAGTAGCGAAGCAAAAGATTATTATATCGTGCAAAAAAACTAATACTAAGGAGGCATAAAATGATAAAATCATTACTATCGTTTTGGATGAAGAACCATGAATGGCTAGAGGTGAGATAATACAAATCTCTTCCATATCCTAAATTATAACCGTACATAAATAAAATCAGCGTTTTTTTGAGTTTTTCTTTTATTACCTTAATGAATAACTAACGGCGTAAAATTATTACTATCGTTGCAAAAATCAAAACTAAGGAAAGAGAAAATTATTAATCCGTGAATGGCTAGAGGTGAGAGAAATCACGAATCTTTTCCATATTCAAAATTGTAACCGTACATAAATAATATCAGATTTTTTTTATTTTGACTATTATACCCTTAATGAATATATAATATTTATGGAAAACATAGAGTAAAAATTGATTTAATATCGATCAAAGATTGAAAGAGTCCGATGGATAGGATGTGTCCCTACGATCTTACATAGGAACCCTGGACTCATATAACTCTATCCCTATATATACATATACAAATTTATATATACGAGTTTTTTGACTTAACTAAACTGGTGGTACTAATACTATTTGTGACAGGGCTTAGACTAAGAAAGTAGTTGTAGGTTGGCAAAAGAATTGATTCATCGATCGGTATTCTACTTGGCTTTATCGCTAAATTAAAGAGAATACCTTCATGTAATCACATAGGCGTTCTCATTGTTACACTACAAAAAATAATGGAATTCCAACGAAAAAATCCATTGGTATTTGGCCAATTTCCATTGGAATTATCGATTCCAAATGAAATTCCAATGAAAAACACCATTAGTATAATGGCCGTTGGAATGACAAAATTCCAACAAAAATTCCTATGGAATATATATTCCAACGATCCAAATGGTTTTTTATCGTTGGACTTTTCATTTGGAATTTTCCAATTGTATGTTGTAGCGTTGGAATTTCCATTGGAAATTTGAAAATTCCAACAGTTTTTATTAGTTGGAATTATTTCGTTGGAATTTGATTTTTTTCTTGTAGTAGTGTTAATTCAATAAGTCATTCATAAGTACTCGAATACTAGAATAATTGCTCATGAGAAGACTATAAGGAACGGAATCCATTAAAATCTACAAAGCCTTGAGTTCCTGGGTTTGATTATTAGGGAAGTCATAAAACCCATATATCCAGTGGTCGTAGTCCATGAGTGCGATGCCCCAAGTGATAGGCCCCAGCTGTCATTACAATATATACAAAATTTATATAATCAATCAATATAATTATAAATATGGCAAGAAAATTAAATCAATCATCAGGAAACCAAAATTTCCGAGCATGATACAGTCAGTCATTTCTTAAATAGAAAAATATATACAAAATCTATATAAATCAATCAATATGATTATAAATATGTCTAGAAAACTAAATCAATCAGGAAATCAAAATTTCTGAGCATGACGATTCAATCAGTCATTTCTTACTAAATGCACACGATACTTAAAAAGTCCACACCAGTCAAGATTTGTGAAACGTTCATCTATCTTGCTACATGCCTTGCAAAATATTCAATTGACTCAAATTAAAACTTAAAATCCGGTGCTATATATATGATTATTGTAACATGAATTTATAACTTGATCTACTCATAATCAATAGTAGGATTTCAAAAGTATCAGAATATCACGAATGATCAAATTACGCAATGTCAATATGGGAACTGCTAAAATTACTCGCATAATTAACAATATTTATATATATTTGTGTGTGTGTTTAACCTCATATTTCATAGCCTCGTACCCTCAATATATATTATTCTTTCACACACTCCAAATAAAAAATGATGTCGAAGAAGATATCGATGTATTGCTTGATATTGATTGCCGTTGTTTGTCTCACGTTTGGTATGACTTCCAACTTGTTAACTCTTGATTCTACAAAATATGTTACGCATGTATGGAAAAATATATAAAGACAGATTAATCATGAAACACTACACAACTTAAACTTAATTATTAGGGCTCCGATGTATCCTTTCTTCTTATTCTCACGCCCCAAACGCGACGCGACAACGATCAATCACTTAAACAGAAATAAATCCAACATTCTAGAAAATGATGTAACAATCCCAAGTGAAACAAGGTCTAAAGCAGCGGAAAACTACAAGTACAGTACGTTTACAAATACATCCCAACAACCAAATAGATTACAGTCCAGAACTAGAAAAAAAATACACATCATATCGCCAGCTTAAGTGTCAAAGAGTCCTACGCCCTTAAATTACAGTCCAGAATTTCAAAGAAAATAAAAGAGTCCAACAGCAGTAAAATAAAAGAAAACAGTCCAACAACATAGATAACGATAGGAAGTAAGTCCAACCGGCGGAGCATGAGAATTCAATCCAAGCGGGTTCATCTTCTTCGACAAAGTCCTCTCTAAGGTTAGAAAACGAGGGGGGTGAGCAGAAATCTCGGTGGATGGGGTGATCGTGTGCAAGTGTGGCGATATATATAGTTAATCGAGAAATTTAGTTGTATGAAAACGCGTGAGAGATGATGCATGATTTCACGAGTCTACAAGCGTCGTGATAAATATATTTAAGTGATATACTTATACGATTTAAGAAAATAGTTCGTGGTCACGCCAGGCACTATGGTTCAAGCGGGGCGGGAGGATTGCGTGCGGTTTGTGACGCCAATCCTATGCAAGACAAGTAAGCGGTTGCGTGCGGTTTGTAAGCGCCAACCAAGCGGGTCCGATTAACTCGAGAATCGTGTGGATCGGATAGCGATTCCCGTTCTTCCTTGTAACTCCCGAGTAAGAAGATGGTCCAAGACTGTCACCTTATCGCTCCATAGGCAAAGACAAAATCCAGTGGAGCTAGCAGAGCTCGGATTTGTCATAATCATGATTATACCTCAAGTACTACGACCCGCTTCCCTTGGACAAACTTCGTCCCTCGATTTGCGGGATTAGGGCGATGGGGCGAGGAAGAGTGGAATAGCGGCCGAGCTACCCAGTTCCATCACGACGTATCCATTCCGTGAGCTCGACACACCAAGTTGACTCGCAAGTAAATTATATACACGTTCGGGTAGTCAACCGGCGATCAGTATCTTGATTCGGGAAGTAGTTCATGAAAAGGTTTGAAAATCGCGAATGGTAATTATGGCATTGGTGGAGTTACTTGGATGAAGATGATTATTGTAAGGATAAGCAATCTTCGATATCTTGAAAGATTAGATGGAACATAAGTCCCGTTATTGATTCAAAATCGCAAGACGAGGACGTCGCCCCGCGATCGGGTTTTAATCGGTCAAGACGATCCGATAAGTCAAGGGATTTTTGAGAAAATAAAATATTTTAATTAATAATTAAAGTCAGAGGGTCCAGGGCTGTTTTAGTAAATGGAAAATAATTTAAATTAGGTCCTTGATAAAAAAGAAAATTTACAATTAGCCCCGTTTTGTAAAAATCAATACTTTTGGGGTTAAAAATTGAATAAATAAATATCCCGACCTTGAAAAATTATGAGGTCAGTTCCTAAAATCTCTAAATTGTTCAGAGATTCAGGTTTTTAAAGTTTTGAGGTCGAGTTTTTATAAAATTCTCACATTGGCCCCAAATTTATTAAAATTGTCATTTTTGGCCTTAAGTTTAAAATAATCGGAACTCACAAACCGGGAGGGCTTTTAATGTGATTCCAGTTGAAAAATGTCACTAGGTTAATAGGATATTGGGAAAAAAGCAGTTTTTAAAAGAAATAAGTGTAGGTCCTTTAACTTTTGAAAATCTCATTTTTGTCCCATTTTGAAATAATTGCCTTTAAGGCTTTTAGGGGTCCAATTGTTATGAAATTTGAACCTTGGGTCCGAAATATAATTAAGTTATAGTTAAATTAGTATTTACAGGTGTATGGACTGCATAAGTCCAGGAAATTGTATTTTGGTCCTCAAATTTAATCTTTTACAATTTGGTCCCTCAATTTTTATAAAATTACTTTCCAAGCTCTAACCACTTGGATTTTTGGAATACACTTAAAATATGTTATTCCAGTCCCTTAGAGTTAAAATTTCAAATTTTAAAATTAGGGTCTGGTACAGTTTCGAAATTTGCAAAATAGCCCCTAAACTTCTCAAATTTTACAATCTAGTCCTTGGGCTTTTAAGGGTTGATTTTATTTATCTAAAACTCTTAAAACTTTATTAAAATGTCAAAACATAATTTTTGAACCTGAGTTCAGTCCCAAAAATCGAAAATTACAGAGAGGTCCCTTAAGTTTTATTTTCTTGCAATTAAGTCCACCAACTTTCCATTTTTGCATTTTAAGTCCAAAAGTTGAATTTTAATCAATTATGCTCGACTTGTCCAGGTTATAAATCATTCAAAACATAGATTTCAAGAGTCATACACATACATATCCTTCTCATACAAAATTTCATCAAATATAACAATAAAGTGTACATGTATGCCCTATTTTTTGATAAATCACATTTTTGAGCAACACTTGAGGATTTTTCCAACTTGATACAAGAAAATAGCATGCAATACATAATATATATCTCAAGTGCTCAATAAAAAAATACTACATGCATATTTTCAATTTAAAACACCTAGAAGTTGAAAGGATTTTTCCACCCACCTCGTAGTAGTTTCTCGGGTTGATCTAAAATGTAGTCTTCTTTCTTGAATCAACTTCTTGATTCAAACTCTTGAAGATCAGCCCTAAATGGTATCCAAACCATATTTTGGTGTTAAAATTAAAGTCTCAAGTCTAAAGAAAATATACTAGGACCAAATGGTTACTCTCACCTTAATGTCTTCAAGTAGTCTCAAAAATGGAAATTTTCCTTCAAGTCTCTAACCTCAACTTGAGATGATGTAGGTCAGCCCTAAGCTCCAAAAATTCATATTCTTGAGTCAAAAATTAATTCTTCATGTTGTCAAGAGAAAAATACTAAAACCATAATTTTCTCACCTTAATAATGTGTAGTCTTGAATTTCCTCTTCAAGCTTGTAGTCAAATCTAGGTCTCTAATTCTTCAAGAAATTTCTCTAGGAGTACCTCAACAAGAAGGATTCATCAAGTTAGAAATTGAAGGTATATGTTTGAAGTTTCAAGGAGATAAAATAAAAATGGAAGAAAACTTTCTCACCTTACCTTAGGAAATTTCGGCCCCTTAGAGAAATAATGGAAGAGATTGTTGTGTTCTTGTTCAAGAGTGTTAATAAGGAAAGGTTGGAAGTTTGATTAGATGAAGAAAATTTGATTCTTCTTAAAATTTGGTCTTGAGGATTATTATTATTATTATTATTATTATTATTATTATTATTATTATTATTATTATTATTATTTTGATGTGTAATAATTGGATCACTAAAGTATGTTGGGAGATAATTAAAAAAAAATTGAATGATTCCTCCCCTAAACATGCTATAGCCGAAAGTTGAGGGGAAAAGGAATGATTAACAAATTCTTGTTACTTGTTTATTTGCAAATTTTGGTTGGAAAGAAAAAAGTTGTCCCCCCACCCATTTATGCATGTGATCAAAAGTTGGGAGCAAAAATAATATATTTTTTTTTAAGATTGAAATAATTAGGTTTATATATATAGGATGATAAAAATAAGGATATGAAATAATAAAATGTGTGTTTCCTCAAAATAAATTGGAATTTGGTTAGAAGTCTATTGTAGAATAAGGTGAAATATTTGGATAAGAATTAGAATGTACTCCAAAATTATCGAGGGTTCAATATTTCTAAAGTCGTAGTCATTCGATCAAGTATTAATACTAGAGGAGAATATAAAATTGTTAAGCTCAAAAATGCGAAATGCGTAATTGACGTTGGAAGAACTAAATAAAAGTAGAGTCGCGTTTCATTAATAAAAGGTTTGTGATACATAGCGAATAAATAATCACTACAACACCGTATCTCACGTTGTTAAATTTGGGAGCCTCACACTTATATTTATATTGAGTCAATTACAAGAACTATATAATTCATGAGGTTTAGTTAATTAATAAAAAAACATTTTTCTTTCAAAATCGAAAATTCCCACTTAATAAATATTTTTATTTTACAAATTGCACCTATTAAGAAATGTGTTTGCGACCTCAACTAAATATCTTTTTTTGGGATAATTACAAAAGACTCAGATGTTTTTGAAAATTACAAAACATAATCCTTATGGTTTGATTTTGATTTAAATTTAAACAGGTAACCCTAATATTTTTATAAAAATTAGGGGGACTTTTAAACTATTTTATGCTTATAAAAGGAAAAATATAAGATCGAATCAAATTTCGATTGACTTTTTGTAATTAGCCTGAACCATATATTTCTTTTTTTTTTTCCTGTAACTAGTCATTTTAAAAGATGTTTTTTTATTGTAATTTAATCCTTTATTTCATCTGCACTTATATAATACTCTTACGTGCAAATTTTACATTTTTATTTAAATTGCATACATAACTAACCTTAAAATAATTTGATGTGCTGTAGAATCGTGTGTTGAGGGAGTTAATTGTCCGGTGGATATTATACGAGCTAAATGTATTGGGGGAGTAAAGGGTTATTGCGACTCAGAATGTCGAAAATATTGGGAAGAAAGAGTTGTTTCTTCTTAATGCATAGTGGGAAAACCTTATCCAAATGGAGTCCCCTATTGGCTATTGTAGATGTTTATTGACTTGTAGTGGAAATGTACAAGATCAACATCCAGTTTTCAAAATTAGAGGCTGAGTTTATGAAAATTGTACTATATATTCATATTTCAGACACTATGGGCAATAAAAATATATAAATGCCAGCCTTCTGGATTGGGAATTATAGTGAATAATAAAATCGTTCTTTATTTTTTAGAATATATATATATATATAAATATAAAAAGCTGCGACACTATGTTACTTTTAATTCAGCAAATTACCATCTTGTGTTCTTTCCAAAAATTTAAAATGTAAATTTCAGTATGCTGGTTGCCAAAAGAAGGTTGTGTTAAATTAATAACTGTCAAACTGAGAATATTCTGCTATGTGGGCCATCATTACAACAAGTCGCTAAAGCACGGGAATTGTAGCCAGAACATGTAAAACTCCACTACAAAAAGGGTTTTAGATTATCGATGAGAATAATTTTGTTACTAAATTTTATAATTACTAACAAAAATATTAATATTATAAAAATATAAATTTTTCCCAAACTATACTTGATGTAAATTGATATTTTTAGTGTTTGTAAAATATTATATAAATGGGTGCTTACCTCCAGAAAGAAAATGAGTATTTATGAAGTTCTGGTGTGGTAATTTTGTACACGCTGCGAGTGTATAATTTTTGAGGGTGCCTCCAATCTTAAGACAAAAAGCTTGTGTGAGGCAGTTTCAGGATCTCAATCCATGAAACGGATCCACCTCAAACCCACAACTTGTCAAATAGCAAGTATCCAAGATGAGGGTAGTTAGTTTTCCGCCAAACTTCTATTAAAAGACCACTATTCTCGTGAGTGGTCTTCATTTATTGGAAATTGCAGCAAGATTAACAAGATGACACAATCCCACTCCACCACTTCCATACACTCCAATTATTATTCTTTATTTATTAAAAAGAAATTAAAATCCATATAAAGAGAAACACAATAAATTAATTAAGATGGGGAAATAAACACCACAACCACAAAACTCCCTCGCAACACCTAGACCGTCTACTCTTCTGGCACCTCACTTTTTCTCCATTTTTCCATTAGTCACCTCCACATATTTGTTGATATATGTCACTTGTGAGTTGTCCCACATGGATTGATTAAGGGAAGAGAATCCACTTTATAAGCCAAGTGAGCTACTCCTCCTATCACCAATTGGTTTTAGGATGGAACCTCACTTGGTGGGCTTGGGCTCTCTTCCCATATGGAGTGACGCTACGCTTCATGTGTGGGGCCGTACCAAGTCCCCCCGAATTTAACATGATATCAGAGCAGGCCCATGCCCGGCTCGAGGTGGGTCGTATCACATGATGTGATTGAGCATGGTGGATCCTGTGATGATAATTAAATAATTAATGGATTGACGAAGGACTCTGCAAGTGAGAGCGTGTTGAGATATGTCACTTGTGAGTTGTCGCATGGATTGATTAAGGAAGAGAATCCACTTTATAAGTAAGTGAGCTACTCCTCCTATCACCAATTGGTTTTAGGATGGAACTTCACTTGATGGGCTTGGGCTCTCTTCCCATATGTAGAGTGACGCTTCATGTGTGGGACCATACCAAGTCCCCGAATCTAACAATATTTTGGGCGGTGATATTTTTGTAATATTACACGAGACATACTTTGACATTAGACTTGAAAAATATCACTTTTTTAAAAACAAAATATCACTTTTTATTAAAATAACAAAATGGAAAAATTATCACTTTTTATTAAAATAAAGTATCACTTCATATGGAAAAATTATCACTTTTTATTAAAATAAAGTATCACTTTTTATGGAAAATGTATCACTTTTTATTAAAAAAATATATCACTTTTTTTATTAAAATAAAATATCACTTCTTATGGGAAAAAAATATCAATTATCATTAAAAATATCACTTCTTATAAAAATAAGTATCATTTTTATTTAAAAAAATATCACTTTTTATTAAAAATGTACCATTTCTTATTAGTTTTTCCTCGAAAAGTATTGCTTTTACCTGAAAAGTATACATTTTCAAAGTAATTTTTTGGCTACGGTGACCATTTAAAATATTAGGTGGTGACAAAGTATCATTTTGGACTCAAAAAGTATCACTTTTTCTCCAAAGGGTATATGTTTTCAAAGTAAAAAATTTGTTTTATGTAATGAAAAGTTATATACACCATTAATTAACAGTACCAGTTTTTTTATTAAAAAAATATCACTTTTACCTAAAAAGTATATGTTCTCAAAATAATAAAATTGATATCAGTAGTTGTTTTTTTCCCTAATAAGTATTAGTAGTTATCCTAAAAGTATTAGTTTTTTCTCGAAAAATATCACTTTTACACTAAAAAAATATACGTTTTCAAAGTAAATTTTTGGGTGGTAGCATGATATCATTAGGGCGGGTGACAATTTTGTAATGTTAGACGATGACATAGTATCAATTTAGAGTCGAAAAGTATCACTTCTACTACGAAAAGTATACGTTTCCAAAGTAATGAAATGGATATTATTTATCTGCAAAGCTATCCACATCCTTGTTTAATATCACTTTTTATTAAATAAGTATCACATTTACTCTAAAAGTATATGTTTTCAAAATAACAAAACTGGTATTTGTAGTTACTGAAAAGTATTAGTTTTCCCCTGAAAAATATTAATAGTTCAACTAAAAAGTATTAGTTTTCGCTTGAAAAGTATTAGTAGTCCTGAAAATATATTTAGTTTTTCTCCAAATTCCACCATCTAATTCCTAAAGTCTGGGGATTTTTCTTTTCTTTTCTTTTAAGAAGAAAGCTTTCCATTTTAAACGACGACAGCTAAATACGGTGGATAATGCATATTATGTCCTTAGATTACAATGAAATAACATAAAAAATACTTAAGATTATCTCCGGAGTATTCGATGGCATGAATCGAGACCAGCCACTATTTTCTTCCCCTGTTAAGCCTATGAAAATGATCATTAATGGTTTAATGCTATCCCAAAGCTTTCTTGTATTACCAGTCTGAGTATCCATGAAGGCCTTTAATCACGAAGTTTTTTGGCCAGGGGCACTTTTAATTTAATCATTGCCTTCACTTAAGGCCAAACAATTAAAATATGAAATCATTTCTCTCATGCGGGTTTTGAAGATTCCCAAATTTCTTTGGATTGATGTATAAGGTACCTGTTTTTCTGCTTATTCTCCCCTTGGGGAGAGGTTGACTGGGGGGTTTTGAAATGGGGGAAGAGCGCGATACATAATGATTTTTTTTTTTTGAGGTCGGTGGGTTATGGATTCGGATGTAGTTGTTGGGGATCCGTCTCACAGATCCGTGAGACGGTCTCACAAGAGACCTACTCCAATGCTAAAACCAAATTTTGGGGCCACATATAGCACATTATTTTTTGAGTCTTGATTTTTGACCATTTGTCCATGTATTAAGAGATAGTGGTAGGACTAGGATCCAACGAAACGAGTGTCTGCGGTGAGATCGTAGGGGTTGATCTCAGCCATTGCAATAAATCCAATTGTGGCTCAAATTTAAGCAGCAAAAAAACATTAATTAATAAAAAAAATCGGATTAAGGGTATGATGGAGAAAACACAATAGATATGGATAACTACCATATCAAAATCGCTACAAATTATGAATGAATATCTCTTAATTGACTTTCATCAATTCAAATTTATTCTCTTCCTAAAAAATGCATGTGAGTACGTATCTTTCATATCCGCACGTCCATAAATCTTAATAGAAGAAAATCACTCCAACTTGCGACAAAATTCAGAAAACAAAAATTATAAAAAAAATCCAAATTCTATGTTGAAGAAGACGAACATGCTGCATAAATATTTAATAATTATTGAATATATAAATTTATGATGATGTATAATTGAATTTGAAATAATTGGCATGCCTAACTCTCATAATTTTTTTTTTTTTTTATCTTTGACGAATGATTAAAACATACTTCAAATAAATTATTCATGACTTTTACTAGAACATTGTTAACGCAATAAAAAATAGAAAATATATTTTAGAACATTGCATGTGAAGTCCCGATTTTTATTCGATCATGTACTTGTTTCGTATCGTCTTTGTATTATTTTGACTATTTTACCGCGTCGCTTTGACGGGTAGATATTAATGATAAATATATTTTGCAGTTAATTCCTTTTAATTGCTACTTGTGATTATAACCATTTATTAATTTTAATTCGCATTTATGATCACTTGGTTGATCACCATTATTATTATTTGTGTATTTATTAGTCACCTTAGAATTTTAAGAGACTATTTATTTTAGGGATTTATACTTTATAGAATTAAGAATTCGATTTAGATTAAGTGATCATGAGACTTATAAGTGATCAAGGAAATCACTAATTATTTTGGAGATTGATATTATTCATCTATTATCATCAATTTTGGGACAAACAAATATATGGAATTACCAAAATACCTCGTTAAGGGACGACCATGATGGTATTTTAAGTGTAGAAATATCTCCCAACTCTTGTACATGTACACCTTGTGTATTCATCTTGTGTATTTTTACACCATTAATTCAAACCTACATCTTAGAATAATCCTACAATTTCAACCACCCAATTGGTCAAACAAGACAAAATTTTAAATCCCCCCTAAAACATAGCTTTTGGCCAATTGTCCCTAATAAAGTTGCATAAATATTACTTTCTTTCCTAATTTCCTCAATTATTCCCTAACCCATCATCTAACCAACCAAAGCAATTTTTTTTTTGTCTTTCCCCCCTACCATGTGGACGGCCATATGGCCTTAATTGGGCAAAAAAAAAATATTTGTTCAAGTTCATTCATTACTTCATTTCACCAACAAAATTTTTTCCTAAGTCTTGTATTTTCTCTTCTCTCTCTCTAAAAATCATCCTACATCTCTCTACCTATTTCTTCATCTTTTTCACAAACACTTAACCAAAAACTTCAAGAATTCATCTCCCTACTCTTCAAAAAAAAAAAAGAAATCGAAACTACACTCCAAAGGTAAGAAATATTTCTTGTTCAATCCATTTTTTATATCACCTAACTCATCTCTTTCACCTCCTAATTAAGTTTGATTTTTGATTTTGAGGTTTACTTAGAAGACCATTGAAGATATTAAGAGACTTGTCATCTTGAAGAAAAATTGTTAAGAAATTGGATTACAAGATAAGAAATGGAATTTTTAGTACATTTTCTTCTTCTCTTTCTATTTTCCAAATTTTGACACTCCATTTTCATTTTTGGAGTTTTAGGGGCTGACCTTGGTGGTTGACATTAAGGGTGACCAAAACCTTGCACTTGGAAGCCATTATTAGTCACATTTTACTCACTACACAAGGTAAGTGTAGTATTTCCAATTTTCTCACCATCTTCTTCTTTTCCCTAAATTTTTAACTACATTCTTCTAACTCCTATATTTTTTTTTTGATATTCCTTGACTTAGGGGCTGACCTAAGTCACTCCTTCATCGAGAGAGATTTATTCCATTTTCACCAACAAACCGATCTTTAAGGTGGGTGGAGAAATCCTTTCAACTTCTAGGTGTTTTACTTAAAAATGCATGTAGTATTTTGATTTTGAGCACTTGAGATATATATTATATATTGCATGCTATTTTCTTGGATCAAGTTGGAAAAATTCTCAAGTGTTGCTCAAAAATGCGATTTATCGAAAAATAGGGCATACATGTACACTTTATTGTTATACTTGATGAAATTTTGTATGAGAAGGATATGTATGTGTATGACTCTTGAAATCTATGTTTTGAATGATTTATAACCTGGACAAGTCGAGCATAATTGATGAAATTTCAACTTTTGGACTTAAAATGCAAAAATGGAAAGTTGGTGGACATAATTGCAAGAAAATAGAACTTAAGGGACCCCTCTGTAATTTTCGATTTTTGGGACTGAACTCAGGTTAAAAAATTATGTTTTGATATTTTAATAAAGTTTTAAGAGTTTTTAGATAAATAAAATCAACCCTTAAAAGCCCAAAGACTAGATTGTAAAATTTTAGAAGTTTAAGGGCTATTTTGCAATTCTTGAAACTGTATCCCTAATTTTAAAATTTGAAATTTTAACTCTTAAGGGACTGGAAATAACATATTTTAAGTGTATTCCAAAAATCCAAGTGTTTAGAACTTGGAAAGTAATTTTATAAAAATTGAGGGACCAAATTGTAAAAGATTAAACTTGAGGACAAAAATACAATTTCCATGACTTATGGAGTCCATGCACCTGAAAATACTAATTTAACTATAACATAATTATATCTTGGACCCAAGGTTCAAATTTCATGACAATTGGACCCCTAAAAGCTTTAAAGGTAATTATTTCAAAATGGGACAAAAATGAGATTTTCAAAAGTTAAGGGACCTATACTTGCTTCTTTTAAAAACTGCTTTTGTCTCAATATCCCACTGACCTTATGACATTTTACAACTGGAATCACATTAAAAATCCTTCCGGTTTGTGAGTTCCAATTATTTTAAACTTAGAGCCCAAAATGACAATTTTAACAAATTTGAGGCCAATGTGAGAATTTTATAAAAACTCGATCTCCAAGATTTAAAAACCTGAATCTATGAATAATTTAGAGAATTTAGGAACTGACCTCATAATTGTTCAAGGTCGGGACATTTATTTATTTAACTTTTAATCCCAAAAGTAGTGATTTTTACAAAACGAGGCTAATTGTAAATTTTCTTTTAACAAGGACCTAACTCAAATTACTTTTTTTCTCTTTTTAAAGAAATGCCCTGGACTCTCCGACTTTAATAATGAATTACAAATGTTTTATTTTCTCAAAAATCCCTTGTCTTATCGGATCGTCTTGACCGATTAATACCCGATCGCGGGCGACTTCCTCGTCTTGCGATTTCGAATCTATAACGGGACTTATGTTCCACCTAATCTTTCAAGGTACCGAAGATTGCTTATCCTCCCGATAATCATCTTCATTAACTCCAACGCCATAATTGCCTTGCGCAAATTTTGAAAACTTTCCTAAAATGTTTTCTGAATCAATAATACTTTCGTCTCGATTGACTACCCGAATGTGTACTTACTTTCCTATCTCGAGTCAACTTGGTGTGTCGAGCTCACGTCGGAATGGATACGTTGGGGATGGGAAGGCAGCTCGGCCGCTATTTCACTCTCTGGCCCCATCGTCCTAATCTCGCAACTGAGGGACGGAGTTTGTCCAAGGGAAGCGTGTCATAGTACTTGAGGTATAATCATGATTATGACAAATCCGAGCCTTGCTAGCTCCAACGTGGATTTTGTCTTTTTTATGGAGCGAAAAAAGGTGTCGGTCTTGGACCATCATGAACGGGAGTTACAAAGAAGAGCGAAGGAATCATTTGTCCGATCCACACGATTCCGGAGTTGAGCTTTAACGTTTGGTTGGCGCTACACATCAGTACGCAACCACTATTTGTAATGAACGGGTTGGCGCTACATATCAGGACGCAACCACTAATTGTCTTGCATAAGATTGACGCTACACATCAGTACGCAATCCTCATGTCTTGCTTGAATCATCGTGCCTGTGTGACCATGAACTATTTCTTAAACGTATAAATATATTATTTAATATATATTTATCACGATGCTTGTGGGCTATGTGTGAAATCATGCATCATACCTCACGCGTTTTCATACAACCGTTTTCTCGCATTAACTATATATATCGCCACACTTGCACACGATCACCCCATCCACTTAGATTTATGTCTAACTCCATCTTGTTTTCTAACCTTTAGATGAGGAGTACGTTGAAGACGTCGAACCTACCACAATTTGAATCTGAATCTCGTGCTCACTTTGTCGTACTAGTTTCTATAATCATTGATGTCGAGCGATATTTTCTTTTGCTTTTGTTATTGTTGAACTCCTTCATTCTGTTTTAGTTTGGACTGTAAGTTTAAATTTGGATATTTTGATGGATTGTATTCGGATATTGTCGGACCTTGAGATGTAACTCGTACCTTGTGTGTATTTAATTCATTTTGCATTAGACTCTATTTCACTTGGAGTTTTGTATCATTGGTTTAGACTGTTGGATTATTTATGTTTAAGTGATTGATCGTCGTCACGTCGCATTTGGGGCGTGACATTGCACAACTATGGTGCATTAATAGTGAATAATTACGGCATAGATAATTCTATAATGATGCCAAATTGAATTTGAAAAACGTGCATGTTTAACACTCTTACATTTTTTTAATATTTGATGAGTGATTAAAACACACCACATCAAAAAAATTATTCCTCACATTTTTTGGAACATTGTTGTGAAATAAAATGATAAAAAATATAGTTTTGAACATTGCATATATTAGTTCATTATGGTGCATAAATATAGAGGAATTACTTCAAATTTGAATTAATAATGATGCATAATTATAAAACATTGCATATTTTATTTAGCTTTCATGTATATTTAAAAAGAGACCACTGCAAATATATTACTATTTCGTTGTATATTTAGTAAAATCAATTTACTATAGCAAGCGTGGTGAGATGATGTTTATCCTAAAACAAATTTTATATTGTCTCATTTTGGTCATGCAAAACAAATTTACCCATAATTGATACACGAATACAGGGACGGACAGATGGGGTGGCTGGTGGTGGCAACCGTCCCCCCTCACCTTGCGATTGAACCCCTATAATATATTATTTAATAAATTAATATAGTATATATATATAAATATAAACCAACATATATTGCCCCTCCTCCCCCAAATTTCCATGTAATTTAGTTATAAAAGCTTGTATGTTTTGTTTTTATTTATATTAGATTTAATTTTGCCAAGCCGGTCCAAGGTTTCGAGGCGCCTAGGCACCCTCTTTTTTTAAAAAATATTTAGTTAATATTTATGTGTTTTTTTTTTAGTTTTTTTTATTTGGCCCACCCAATTTCGTGTATCGTCCTACCCGTAATAATTCTAGCTTCGTCATTATATACAATGACATAGCTAGGGATTATTACAGGGTGTGCCGATACAAGAAATTGGGGTGAGCCAGATAAAAAAATTAAAAAAAATGCAAATAAATATTTACTAAAAAAATTTGAAAAATTTTACCTAGTAATTTAAAAAAAAAAAAAAAGAAGGAGGGTCGGGACCCGGATTGGCCCCTGTCTCCACCATTGATTGTATATATATATATATATATATATATATATATATATATAATACTTCGGAGAGCCTCCTGTGCGGTGGCACATAAGCCGCCCCTGGATTTCGCCCCCCAAGAACAAATTTCTGTGTCCGTCCCTGCACGAATATATTTTCTTGCTACTAAATTATGAAATAACAAACTCGTGAATGGTTTCAAAAAAAAAAAAAAAAAAGAAAAAAAGTCCAAAAACAAAGGAAAAAAATTTCAGCGTCACGCATAGGTAAGTAATATTTAGTATCAATATATTTATCTCAAGCAATTAAAAGAAATTCAGTATATGATACTCTTATTAATTTTGTTTCCATACTCTTGAGGTATAAAATTATTTATTTCCAAATTATTTAACATTAGTTTATTATATGGTACCCTAAGATTCACTTACCAAAATTAGTTGATGGACCTGCACCTATATAAAATGGGCATAATATTACAATTCAATACACAATTTTCTTACAATTCATTATATTAAATTAAATTTCGTTTTTCTCAATACTCAATACTGAGGTCCACACTTTCATCGGAAAATGGCAAAGCTCTTGGCATCTTCTTTTGCTACATTGATAGTGTGCTTTATTCTTGTCCAGGGTATAATTTATTTAAATTAGACTATACATGTTGACATTACAAATTTCAGTGAGAAAAATATGAAATATAATATAGTATAGTTGTTTCTTTCCACTTTAAATATTTAGTTTTATTTTTCTGAAAAGAATACAATATTTAGCTTTATATTTTACTTTTTGTCAGTTTTACACTTGATTCACCAAGATCAATGTTGCACGCACTAAATAATCTAACTAAAGTCTAGCTTCAAAAAATATGCAAATATTTCATGGCCATATTCATAATTTTTAAAATCATGAATATTAACGATATATAAATATATATATATATATATATTTGTTTTTTTATTTATTTTTTATCTTTATTACAAAACACCTCCCTGGGGTTTGTAGTATTTGAAAAATAGATAAGTTTCAAATTATATAAGAAAAGCCCTTAAGATTTGTTTCTGTCTTAATTTTTACTCTCTACATAAGCAAAAATATTTCAGTCACCTCTTTGTATTTGTAAAAATATTACAATTACCTCTTATGCCTGAGATAGAATCCATACCTCAAGTAGTTTTCTGAAATTTTAAAACTTATTTGGGTTTTTTGTAAATATCCCATACTTTTTTTCCCGTAATTATTCCTTTTTTTATTTTTGGTAATATTTGCAGGCTGTTTTGGTAAATGGCCAACTTGCCAATTGGACATACCTTTTCCTTGTGCTAGTTCCAATCCAGATTCATGCGTGAATACATGTGGCAGCAATGTTGGTGGAGATCTTCTCATTGAAGCAACTTGCAGAAGAAGAGAAGGATCAAGTCGTGGCAATAGCATTTTCTATTGTGATTGCTTGTTTGCTTGCCCTCCCAAAGGGCAAAACTGAGGATGTTAATTCCATTTTTGTCCTCGGGTGGTAAAATGGTCAATTCCTTATTGTCTTAAACGAATCATAGTTAAAAAAATTATAATGCCTATTAGACAAGAAAAATAAAGGGGAGAATGGAAACATTACTATAATTAGTTGATTTTTCATAGAGGTAAAGAAACCTTTGTCATGCATCCTTATTTTTAATTCCTTGAAAATTACGTTTTGTTTACTTCTATGAAAATAATCAATAAATGTGAATTACATTAATATTTTCAGGAGTATTTGTCTATATTCTTTGTTATGTTTATATTCTTAGATGCTACTGGTTGATTAACGAATAAAAAAATTGTTTCCACATTTGTTATGTCAATAAATTGTAATGACAATCTCAAAAAGGACATCTGAAGTATTTGTTTAATGAGTTGAATTTCTTTTTTTCTTGATGGTGGGTTAATGTCGCAAGTTAATACTCAACAGTGATAATCACATTGAAGTAATGAGGTGACTAAATTAGTTAAACAACAGAGACACAACAAACACAAGATTGTTCTAGGTTTCATATCTTAATTTTGATATTTTTTTCCACATGAATTGTAGTTGAATGAGCCATATTTTATAGATATTTTTTGACTAAAAAGTAATACTTTTTAAGAGAACTATCAATACTTTTGAAAACAAAAGGTTAATATATTTTAGTGAAAAAATTAATACTTCTCAGATGAATTATTAATACTTTTCAGTTCAATATGTAATACTTTCCACTTAAACGTATAATAATTTCACCTAAAATTGTAATACTTTTCAGTTCAATATGCAATATTTTTCGAGGAAAAACTAATATTTTTCAGACTAAAAAATGATATTTATCATTACACCAACTGATTAGCCTAATATTTACGAAAGGAAAAGGACAAGAATACGCATCTTTCCAGCCCAGATCCCTGAAGAATACGCCATGCATCCTGTTCATTCCCAAAAATGCCAACACCGGATAAATTGGACAAATATACGCTCTGCAGCGTATTGGACCAATCCTCCTCCAAAAATCACGGCGCAGCAGATCTCTGATAACAATAGAATTCTCCATCTCAACAAATAACGAACAAACAGAAGAAACGCAGAGATAACATGAACACAAATCGATAGAAATACTGAACTGATCGAGAGCACAATTCGAACTCAATATCAAGAGGAAGAAGAAGACCAAACCAGGTAACAATAACACGACCGATTATCTTAACGAGAAAATCTTGTTTCGATCGGTTTCATGATTTTGAGATAGAAATTTAGAATTCAAATGTATTGGATGAAATTGACATTGAATTGAACCACGAATTTTGCATGAGAATCCAAAAACCTGACAATTTTGAGCTTAAAAATGCTTATTTTGTTCGAATTATGATCCAAAATTCTACAAAAATTGCTTCTCGTGATTATCTACAAATAAATCGTGTGAAATCTGAAAAATCTGAATGTAATATATTACGTAATTGTTTCACATATGTTTCTTTATTGTTTCATAATTGTTTCCATTGGGAATGTTTGCCTAATACAGCACATTGCTTCTTGTCGTACATGAAACATTGTTTCATACGTGTTTTATTTATGTTTCTTCTATATGTTTCACATCGGTAAATTTTCATTGAATTCCACAGTTGCATGAAGAAAATCCCAGTTGTGGTATATTACAATGGGCAATGGGAATACAATAGAGAGTATATCAACTTTGAAATAACAGAATACTTTTGTTTCCAATGGATCGCAAATTCAACACCTTAAAAGAAATCTTGGAACAATAAAGAAAATTAGAGCTTGCTTGATTCTCGCTACGAAAATTAGAGCAAAAGATGCTTGTCCATCATCGTGAGATATTTAGTAGTAACAATTTTGAATACGTGAGATATTTAGTTCAAGATTGGTCATGCAGATATCGAAATGAAGCAAGATCAACATTTACAAGGATGACATAGAAAAGCTGAAGAGTATATTGGGAAAAACTACACCATTTTCTCATAATTTAAGAGTAATTTACTACAAACTTTACATGATCCCCTGTTTCACAATTGTTTCTTACATGTTTCATTTATGTTTCAGGTGAAGAGATCAAATGATTTTATCTTTAAAGTCATAGAGGCTGACAAAATATTTGTTCTGGACATTGAAAAAAGGACTTGCACATGCAATAAGTTTCAAATGGATGAAATTCATTGTCCACATGCTATAATAGTACTAAAAGAATTGAATAAAGATTTGTACCAATACTGCTCGGATACTACATGAACAAAACAATGAAAACAACGTATTTGGGAACAATATATCCAATCCCACATGAAGATACTTGGATCCTGACACATGAATCTATAGTAAATCAAAATAGCCGATAGCAATCCAGACCCTAGAAAGCTAATCAAATACAAAATAGTTCCATACAACTAAAAATACCAAATTGAAACATATTGTTCAACTGATTAGACCATCATTAAGATCTATATAACAATTCCCTAAAATAATTAGGAAGTGGAGGCAAAATCTCAATGTCGTTGTCATCATCATCACCATTGTGCTGCTTCAACTTAGGATGATTGTAAAGCAGATGACTAAGCCTTGCTTGTTCATTATCTACCTCAAATGCTTCAATGTCCATAGTCTTTCCAATAATAAAGTACTCCACACAACAAGCAACAAAAACCCCCCACATTCACTATAAAAGAAATACAAAAAATACAGTCAGATAGATAACACAACAAATTAAAAACAACAAAAAAGAACAAATAAGTGGAAAATACATAGCAAAAATGGGTTTTCCTGAAAGCCTCAAGTTGGTTTTCAGTTAAATAGTTCTTCAAATTGTTTATAACATCAAAAGAGAACCCAATATATATTCTAGCAGTATACTAGTCTTCAGGATCAATAACATATTTAAAACCCCAGAAACAACAAAGATACAAAACAAAAACAAAAAAAAACACGAAATCAACAAGCACTTCAACTAAAATTCATAAAAGAACAAAAGAAACATAAAAGAAACAACTTCGAAACAACATCAAAACAAACGAAAAACTTCAAATCACAAAATAACAAAATAACACAGAAAAATCACACCTCAGCAACATCATATTCTGCAAAAGAAACAATCTTCCTTTCCGAAGCTTTGACACCAACCTCGGATTTTACAGTTTAAGAAGGCGATTTAACCTCTGAAACTACTTCATCATCAACAACATTTTCGGCTTTTCTCTTATTTGAACTCATTTTACTAGCAATATAAGCTTTTGAAGTTTTCTATTTTTCGAAGTATCTGGTGCGTCCAACTTCGAAACTGAAAAAACAACTTTGAAATGGAGCAGAGGAACGTAAAGGCGTGGCCACGATCAAGCAAGGGATAGCAATAAACCCGTAAACTGGTTCGAGATTCACATAAATAAGGTGGAAAAAAACACACCCTAGCTTAGAACGTAAAAAGAGGAAAAGACTGGGTAAAATGGTGAAGAAGATAACACCGGATGGTATTTTTCTCCTCTGAACGTATTTTTGTCTTTTTTTTTAAAAAAAAAGGATATTTTGTGTAATTTCCTCATTTACGAAAATACCACCCGTCTTTTGGGTTGTGTCACGGGTCGTGGGGAATCCATCTCACAAAATGATACCCATGAGACAGTCTTATAGTTTTTGCCTTCTTTAATTTCATAATGCAAAAACTTGTGTAAGACTTTTTGCATGGTATTGACGGGGATGATACTTTTAGTGTAAAAAGTGATACAATGTTTGAATACATCAAAATTAAGTGTATTCAGACAAAGTATCACATTTTATACTAAAAGTATCACTTTTTACTCTAAAAGGGCAAAATATCACTTTTTACACTAAAAAACTGTCACACCGTGCGACCATCTTACAAGAGACGCACAAAATATATATGATCTTTTGGAGGAACAAATTAAACTGTGACTATGTAGAGCACAAATTAAAGTGTTCATTTCTCACTTATTTTGGCATTAACAATATTGGCAATATATAGGTGTATACTGTAAAGTATACATGTGAGAAGTAAATGAAGAAATTGCCATATCAATTCAAATATTTTGGATATCTAGAATCATGCATTATTCAATACGCAATTTGTATTGGTTTGGTTTTTGATTGTCAACAACCTCTTTCAAATTTATTAGTCAGCATATTTATTTCAAAATCAAATAAATCTTAACATGGCGATTCCTTTAATACTTATAGTCAACAAAATAATAAACAGAACATAGGTAACATTTGTTACTATAGAAAGAAATCACTGACATGAATCTTAAAAGATCCAACAATCTCAGGAGGTATCCATAATTCATAGCAAATTTTTTATGGTATTTTGAATTGTAAAAACAATTGCATCACATTCCAAAGCTTTTATGGTATGTCAAATTATAAAGGTAGTCATAATCAATTACAAATTTGTTAAATAGTACGAGTATTCATTATAAATATGGCATATGGTGAAGACTCTTCTCAATATTTGCAGTCAGAATTAATTAAAAGACTGAAATAACTTCAATATCAAAAATGGCAAAGGCCGTGGCATCTTTTTTGGCTATGATTATTTGCTTCAGTCTAGTTTCAGGTACGTGTTGATGCTAAACATTTTATTTTACCGCACCTTCATATGTAATTTCAACGACTCACATCCCTATTAACATAGGTAATTAGAATACTTTCCCAATATCTGCAAATGATATTATTGTTTTAACTTTTATCTCAAGATTTATTTGAAAATTCCAGAATTTCTTGAAAATTGCAAAATCCCCTTGGTGCTTGATTCTATATTACAATTTACTCTTCCTAGGCAAAAAATATTTCAAACCTCCCCTCCATGATATTTATAAAAAATATTACAGTCACGCCCTTTAAATTTAAGACAAAATAAAATTTAAGGGTTTTTTTTTGTAATTTTAAAATATCTATGATTTTTTTTGTAATTAGCCCAAATCTCAGGGGTGGCTATGAATTCTTTTATGCAACATTAGTTAAAAAATTTCGTTATTTTTTTTTATTCTGTTTAAAATAGTTGAATTGAATGCAGGTTCTTTTGGTGGCATTTGCTCGAAAACTTATCATAAAATTCGTTGCGATCCAAGCAACAATCCATACTCTTGCTATTACAGCTGCTCTGCCGCTGGTTATAAGACTAATTTGATTACTACAATTTGTGATTTTGACAGTGACCGTATACATACTTCTTGTACTTGCCAATATTATTGTTAAAAGGGATAATACTGTCATCAATCCCCTAGCAAATTAATCAAATAAACAATAATTATTGTGACCGTTTTTATTTTATTTTTAGTTAGTCTCCATCAGTTTCATTTTTATTTTTTTTCATTTTCTATTGAAAGCATTTTAGTAGGATGTGAAGTTTACCATTAAATGATTTTTTTCGTGAAAAATAAGAAATTAAGGTATATGTTGTCACCAGTAGTATTTATAACATGGTATACAACCAGGACTAGCAAAATCCCAATATTAAAAAACCAATATATTTCACATGATAACTCCATGTACAAAATAAATCAATGTTTCTCACTCATTACAAGAAAATTACTAATCTTTCATTTTTTCCTCTTTACATCCATGCAATATTAGTGTCATTAATTTATCACGATTTGATCATGCAAAGCAAGTTTTGAAACATTATACATGTGATACATTGGTGAATGAAACACAGTAAAGAAAAAAATAATCTCTCTCTCCCTCTCTCTCTCTCTCTCTCTCTCTCTCTCTCTCTCTCTCTCTCTCTCTCTCTCTCTCTCTATATATATATATATATATATATATATATATATATATAAAGCAACATGTTTCCAAAATTGTTTTCCCGCCTAAAAGACAATTTCTAAAACAAATTATGAGTTTATTTTATTTATTTTAATTAGGCAACAATATTTTATCAAGTTAATGGTCATTATTCTGATATAAATTGATTTTTGGACTCTAAATTACCAAATTTTGACTTTATAATTTTGGTAAGAATATTTTAATGAAGGCGGGCAATTAAAGAGAAGTTGATTAAATTTAATTTTCTGGACTGGTAAATTTAATTTTTATAAACAAATCAATGAAATATTTGATACAATTAATTTAATTATGATTTAAATCGACTATATGCCTTAGATCAAGGCTAAATCGTGATTACAATCACAAGTAAATGCCGAAATGTTTGAAGAAAAATATTAAAGAACGATTAACAATGTTATTTTGGCAATCAACATTAATATTCAGATTTAACAATATCATATAAGTTATGAATGTTTTTTAATTTTTTAATAACAATATTATTACAAAGATAGATCATTGACCAATGTAATCTAACTGGACCTATTTTGTACATTATTTACATAATAAATTCAAATTTTGTGTAGACTATATAAAGGTTATCATGCAACCTCAAACCCTACACAAAGAAAATCACAAATCAGAAACATCTCCATAGTCGAACAAGACATGAGAAACTGTTATATTATTGGCCCTTATATTCATTTGGCCCATTTGCAATGAGCTTAGCCCACACAGGCAACCCAATCAGCAACAGGCCCAATACATGTGTTGCCCATTTGTTGAGACCGGGTCATGAACTCGGACTGCGGGATCCGATTCCTTGTCCGCGGATCCTCTAGTTGTATCTTGTCCGTCCATTGTTCAGGTTTGATCTCAACCCTTGCTTAACCCTACTAAAACACCCCAGCCCAAACCCTAATCTCACAACTGATATCTCACTTCTCTCTCTAACTCTCTCGATCCTTCTACTCTCTGTGCGATAATTCCTCTCTCTAGAAATCTCACAAATCTCGTGATATTTCTTAGTGATTTTGGGTGTGAGTGTAAGATCTGAGTGTTTCTTCACTTGTTCGCCGTCTTTGTGGACATTTCCTCCAGATTTAGTGTGATCTAGGGTTTGGGGTTTGGTGAGTTGTTTTCAGGGTTTCTTGTGGTTCGATTGGGCGACTTTGTGTTGGTTCGAGGGCTTTTTTGTGGGAAGGCGTGTGGGTTTCCATCTTGGCTCTTTGGTGATTCTCTGGTGACTGCTGTGTGGTTTGGGTTTTACTGGTCCTGAGCCGAAATTCTCAATATTTCGGTTTTAGGGTTTTTTCCCATACACTTGTTTTACTTCTATTTTTGTACTGTAATTTCAATTTCCGAGTCCTAGAGTAATATTCTGTATAATAGGATTCTTTATTGAGTCTGTATTTGTGCCTGGTTCGTATTATCCGAGGCGGATAGATACCTAACAGTGGTATCAGAGCACCTATCCGCCTCGTGTGGGTTGGTGCTTCTGGTTCTTGGTTAGTTCTTGGCCTGTGGTGACTGTTCGGGAGTTGGTTATCCGCAACTAGCCCAGCTCTCGGTGGTAAGAATTCTTATCTCTTTCTCTCTTTGTTTCTTTCTCTTGGCTTGGTTGAGAAACCCTAAGCATCAAGCCCCTTGACCCTACATCATACGAGTGTAGTGGAATCCTGGGGTGCGAGGGGGATCTTTACTGAGTCCTTAGTAATCCTGTTCTAATTTTTTGTTGCTATACTCTGATCTTGATTCTATCACCTGTGTGTGATATTGTGTTTCTGTGGTCCTCTATAATATTGCTTCTGCTGATCCTGTGTGATCACTGTGTGGTCTCCTGCTGATATCTGTGGTCTTGTGATATTATGTGATATATCCTGCTTCTTGCATTGCCTGTGTGTTCTGTGTCTGTGTTTGTTGCTCTACCTGAACTATGGTTGTTGCTTCTGGATATCATATGGAGCCTTTCAATGGTAAAACTGATTTTTCTATTTGGCAACAAAAAATGAAAGGTATCTTGATTCAACAAAAATGTTTTAAGGCTGTTGAAGGCAAGTATGGTGAGAAAGATTCTGAAGAACTTAAAACTGAACTTGATGAATATGCTTATTCTTCAATTATATTGAATCTTTCTGACTCTGTGCTGAGAAAGGTTGGAAAATTGTCAAGTGCCAAAGATTTATGGAAAAAACTTGAAGAGCTTTGCACTGATACTACCCTGCCTTCAAAACTTTTCCTTCTTGAAAAATTTTTCAGATTCAAATTGGACTTGACAAAAGACATGGATGAGAATCTTGATATTTTTACCAAACTCATCCAAGATATAAAACTGACTGGAGATAAGAACATTGATGATTACTGCCCTATTATTCTGTTGAATGCTATCCCTGATTCTTACAGTGATGTGAAATCTGCTATCAAGTATGGTAGGGATCAAATTTCTTTAGAAACTGTTGTGAATGGTTTGAAGAGTAAGGAATTAGACCTTAAGTCTTTTAAAGGGAACAAACAGGGGAATGGGGAAGTGATGCATGTTAGGGGTAGATCCCAGAACAGATCTAATAACCAGAAAAATGATAGGAAGAGAGGGAAAAGCAAGAACAGGTCTAAGTCTAGGCCTAAAAACAATAGAAAATGTTACAATTGTGGGGAACATGGTCACTATATTAAGGAGTGTATTAAGCCAAAAAAGGGGAACCAAAATCAAAAACCTCAGAACAATGATCAAGCCAATCTTGCTTCTACTAGTGATAATCTTGGTGATATGTTTATGATTGTGGAGTCTTGTGATGATTCTGTGAACTCGTGAACAATCTTGCTAAATCAACTTGAGTGGTTAATTGATTCAAAGATGCACCTTTCACATGACACCATATAGGCACATGTTTACTGATTATACTAAAGTGATGCATGGCTCTGTGTCTATGGCAAATGAAAAGAAATGCAAGGTTTTTGGTATTGGAAATGTTTGTCTCAAGTTTGATAATGGTTGTACTTTAACTCTGAAAAATGTGAGACATGTCCCTGATCTTAGTAACAACTTAATTTCTTGTCTTTTGCCTTGGAATCGATGGGCTTGAAGGGAAATGGGGAATGGTGTTATGAAAATTCTTAAAGGCTCTATGATTGTTGCTAAGGCAACAAAAACAAGAAATTTGTATGTCTTACATGCTAAACTTGAATCCCTCGTGCCTGTTTCAAGCTTTCGCTAATAAAGTTGTGAACTCTGTTGTGAATGATATGGTGACTTATGGCATAAAAGGTCGGGTCATATTAGTGCTAAGGGTCTTGAATTATTACGAATAAAAGTTGTTTTGGAAATGATAAGTTGAACACCTTATCTTTCGTGATTCATGTGTGTATGGTAAACAACAAAAGGTGAAATTCCCTTCTCTCTGTTCAACCTAAACAATCACCCGATTGTGATGTGCTTGAATACTTGCATGCCGATGTTTGGGGTCCTTCCTCCGTGCCTACACATGGTGGTAACAAATATTTTATGTCCATCATTGATGACTTTTCCGAGAAAAGTGTTTGTGTTTTTAATGAAAAACAAGTCGATGTTTTTATAAGTTCAAAACCTGGAAAACCTCATTGAAAACCAAACTGGTAAAAAGATAAAGGTTTTGAGAACTCGATAATGGCCACGGAATTTTGTAATCAAATGATGGACAATCTTTGTGAGGAATTTGGTATTAAGAGGCACAAATATGTGCCTTATTCCCTCAAAGAAAATGGGGTTCTTTGAGAGGATGAACAGAACTCTCCTGGAAAGGGTGAGGAGCATGTTGGCTACCTCAGGTCTTTCCAAGAAGTTCTAGGGTGAAGCTGTTGTTACAGCAACCTATTTGATAAATAGGTCACCTTGATCCCATTGAATGGGAAATATCCCGAAGAAGTTTGACTGGAAAACAAATTGATTTTTCTAACCTCAAAGTTTTTGGATGCTCGGCCTTTGTACACCAAAAACATGATAAATTGGAACCTAGATCTGTGAAATGTGTTTTCCTAGGATATCCTGAAGGTGTCAAAGGTTTCAGATTATGGTATAAGGGGGAACCTGGGTTTAAAACTGTGATTAGTAGGGATGTGGTGTTTAATGAACATGAGTTTCCTTGCTTTAATCTTTCTCCTCCTCAAACTACTTCTGAAAATACTGGTACTCCAAGTGAGGTGGAGCCTTCTAACATGTCTCCTGTTATTACTTTGCCTGCTGATACTATTATTGATGATGTTATGCATGAAAATGTGAACAATGATGATATACATGTTGATAATAATACTCAGCATGATGATTTGCATGATAATCATGATGATTTCCCTGATGTTAATACTGAAAATGCTCCTGCTAATGATGTGCAAGATGAACTTGGTGATTATGTATTAACTAGGGACAGAACTAGGAGAAATGTTAGAGTTCCAAACAGATTTGCTGATTTTCACATGACCTCTTATGTGTTTTCTGTGTTTGATGCTATTGATAATTCCGAGCCTAAAACCTTTCTTAAGCTATTAAGTCGGTGATTCTACATTAAATGGATGAATGTTATGCAAGATGAAATGACTTCTTTGCATGTGAATAATACCCGGGTGCTTGTTCCTAAACCTCGTTAAATGTTCTATTGTGGATAGTAAATGGTTGTTTAAGGTTAAAAATGAAGTCAAGGTGTTGAAGGTTTAAAGTTTAAAGCTAGGCTGGTAGCTAAAGGTTTTACTCGAAGGAAGGGATTGATTACACAGAAATTTTTGCTCCTGTTGTTAAATTTGTAACTGTGAGAATCATGCTTGCTTTATGTGCTCGTTCAACGGGAATCGAAACAATTAGATGTAAAAACTGCCTTTTTACATGGGGACTTGGATGAAAAAATTTATATGAAACAGCCTGAGGGATTTGAGGACAAATCCAAGCCTAATTGTGTGTGCTTACTCAAAAAATCTTTGTATGGGCTTAAGCAATCTCCTAGGCAATGGAATAAAAAATTTGATCAGTGCATGCTTGATTTAAAGTTTGTTAGAAGCCAATTTGACCATTGTCTGTACTTTAAACTTGATGCTAACATTCCTATATTCCTGCTTATATATGTTGATGATATGCTGATTACTAGTCCTTGCCTGAAGTCTGTGGATCATGTTAGACATTGTTTGAGTGCTAAGTTTGATATGAAATACTTAGGTGATGCAAAGAAAATATTGGGTATGAACATTGAAAGAGACAAAAATAAATCTGTCATTTACTTAAACCAGTCCTCTTACATAGAAAAGATTTTAGAAAAGTTTTCTATGGCAAGTGCCAAATCTGTGAATGTTCCTTTAGCTTCTCATTTTGTGTTAAGTAGGGATCAGTCCCCTAAAACTGATTCTGAAATCTGTACTATGAAAAACATTCCTTATGCAAATGCAATTGGATCTGTTATGTATCTTATGGTAAGTACTAGGCCTGATATTGCCTATGTTGTGTCTTGTTTGAGTAGATACATGTCTAATCCTGGTATGGTGCACTGGAATGCTTTAAAATGGCTGTTGAGATATTTAAGGCATTCTACTGAGTATAGCTTGTGTTTTTCAAAAAATGAAAATGGCATAATTTTAAAAGGTTTGTTGATTCAAATTATGCAAATGATAGAGATAGCAGAAAATCTACTACATCATATGTTTTTACACTTTGTGGTTCCTGCATTAGCTGGAAATCTCAGTTACAACATATTGTGGCTCTGTCAACAACAGAATCAGAATATGTTGCAGTAACTGAAGCTTTAAAAGAAGCCTTGTGGCTCAAAGGACTTGTTTCGAGATTGGTTTTCTAAAACAAAAAGTTGTAGTATTTTCTCGATTCTCAACTCGGTATTGACTTTGTAAGAATCCGAGTTTTTCATGAGAACAAAACATATTGATGTGAGGTTTCATTTTATAAGGGATATTGTTTCAAAAGGCATAATCTGTCTTGAAAAAGTGGCATCCGAATACAATCCGGTGATATGGGTACTAAGTGTCCGCCTTTTATCAAAGTTCAAAACATGTTTAAAAATTTTAAATTTTGACACTTTGGTGACTAGGTTGTCCCTTGGTGATTTCCCAGGGCTTGTTGGCTTACTTCTTGTGTGTTTGCTAATAAGTCCTAAACCGTTGGACCAAAAGCTTACTTAGGTCCGACTTGTATAAATCCAAACTTACTTTAGTGTTTCTTTGCATCAGTAAACAACTTAGTGTTGGTTATGGTGAAAGTCCTACTATACTGTGTATAGCAGGCATTTAAGGCGATGATGATGACCAGTTGTTAACCCAAAGTATGTCTAATGAATCTAATGAGCCAAAGGTGGAGATTGTTATATTATTGGCCCTTATATTCATTTGGCCATTTGCAATGAGCTTAGCCCACACAGGCAACCCAATCAAAGAATGCAGCCCAATACATGTGTTGCCCATTTGTTGAGACCGGGTCATGAACTCCTGATCGGGATCCGATTCCTTGTCCGCGGATCCTCTAGTTGTATCTTGTCCGTCCATTGTTCAGGTTTGATCTCAACCCTTGCTTAACCCTACTAAAACACCCCAGCCCAAACCCTAATCTCACAACTGATATCTCACTTCTCTCTCTAACTCTCTCGATCTTTCTACTCTCTGTGCGATAATTCCTCTCTCTAGAAATCTCACAAATCTCGTGATATTTCTTAGTGATTTTGTGTGTGAGTGTAAGATCTGAGTGTTTCTTCACTTGTTCACAGTCTTTGTGGACATTTCCTCCACATTTAGTGTGATCTAGGGTTTGGGGTTTGGTGAGTTGTTTTCTAGGGTTTCTTGTGGTTCGATTGGGCGACTTTGTGTTGGTTCTCGAGGGCTTTTCGTGGGAAGGTGTGTGGGTTTCCATCTTGGCTCTTTGGTGATTCTCTCGTGTTTCTTTGTGTGGTTTGGGTTTTTCTTGGTCTGAGCCGAAATTCTCAATATTTCGGTTTAGGGTTTTTTCCCATACACTTGTTTTACTTCTGTTTTTGTACTGTAATTTCAATTTCCGAGTCCTATAGTAATATTCTGTATAATAGGATTCTTTATTGAGTCTGTATTTGTGCCTGGTTCGTATTATCCGAGGCGGATAGATACCTAACAGAAACTATATAATGTCTACTACTCAAAACCATGAGAAAGGTTTTCTGGAAATATTGTTATGGAAATAAAAGCAATAGGAACAATGAATCTGACAAGGTTATCATACTCTATACCTTTTTCTTGTGGAAAACAAAATCGTGCTTCTCTTTTTCATAATAAAATTGTACTCTATTATCAAAATATTTTTTTTTGTTTAGATTAAAAAAAACTTATCTGTGTAAAATTGCTTCCACCATTTCTCAAGATTGCTTTTGCCTTATATCATTTAACCCACACCATGTTTTGTTAAATATATGAAGGCACTGTTTTTTTTTTTTTATAATTAACCTGGAATACTCATCTTGGTATCATCTATACATCAACCATTAGTAGAATAGTATGGTCTATATTTTTGGTATTTCAGTTGATCACTTTGTTGATTCCTTTGTATCGTCTCTATACATCAACCATTAGTAGAAAAGTATGGTCTATATTTTTGGTATTTCAGTTGATCGCTTTGTTGATTCCTTTGTATCGTTTGTTCCTACACATCAATAGAAGTGTAATTAGGCAAATAATCAACAAATTATAAGCATAAAATTGGTCATATGAAAGGGTATAAAAATCAATATTCAAAGATCTCAAAACATATCGACAGTATTAACATCATAGTTAACAGACTGATTTTAATTAACAGAACCCTTTGCATAAAATCAAATAGTTGAGATATTAAGAATTAACAACTTCATTCTAGTAGTGCATATATATGTTGTTTCTTAGCAATGGATAAGGCATGTAGCATAAATTGATTGGTTTAAATTAACATATATTTTTTATCATCATATATACGGTGGATACCCAACTTTAATTTATCATATGACTGATTAAAAATCTATTACAAAAATATTATTGTACAAAACAGAATTTGACTAACTACTGTATTTAATAAAATAAATCAATACATGTCTGATATTTGTTTTCATTTTTAGTTTGTATTATTAGTTTAAATTTATAACAAATATTATATATATATATATCAAATAAAATTTCATTACACTATTACAGTAACAAATGTTATAAAATGAAAAACAAAATCAACTTATCTTTGATAAAAGCAAGTCAGATCTATTTGTATCATTTGCTATTTCATCATTTTTGGTCCAAAATCCTTCGGATTTGTTTTGTTGTTCGTCAATCTTCAGAATGATGCAACTACCAAATGACTTTTTTTCCATATAACCTTAACTTGCCGCTGAAAATATTATGATAAAAATATCAATACACCCAAATACAAAATCAACTTAAATATATAATGTAAGTTAATAGAAACAAAAAAAAATCTTTTTTGTATAGAATCCCTAGATCTCGATGTATATATATTAGATAAGAGGTTCTGGCTATATGATAAGTTATCTTTGCTTATCCATATATTTAGGAGATGATTACACTTGTCACCATCTTAGCATAGGATAGTACAAAAGGAATACAATTTTGGTAAATGTCAGGCTGTGAATTCGTCCTTATCCTTCTGATGTAATGCTATATAATGCCTTGATGTACTGCAGAGAAAATACACAATGAAATCATCTATTATTCACTACTAGAGTACTGTTTCATTGATTATGACTCTTTTAGCTTTCAGCTTTTCCTTTCTTGTATTTCCAGCTTTTCCTATATGGTATCAGAGCAGGTAACCCTGTCTCTGGTATCATCCTCTCCTCCATTTCGTTTCATTTTAGTAGCATGGCAAATAAAGAAACCTCTACAGGTTCAACAACTACTACTAGTGTTGAATCTTCTCAGACACAAATCATTTATCCACAAAATCAGTTTATTTCTATTAAACTGAATGAATCTAACTATCTCATTTGGAGGACTCAAGTTCATACGGACATCAAAGGATATGGACTGGAAGGCTACATCACAGGATCAGCAAAAGCACCATCTTTTATCATGGACTCTGAAACTCAAGAGAAGGTAATCAATCCAGAGTTCTTATTATGGCAGAGACAAGATCACATATTGGCGTCATGGATATTATCTTCTCTATCTGAGAATATTCTTATGTCAATGGTTGGTTTGAGCTCCTCCAATGAGATATGATGTGTTCTGGAAACAAATTTTGCTAGCCAATCCAAGGCTAAAACTCTGCAGTACAAATTGCAACTTCAAACCACTAGGAAAGGAAACATGACACTACAAGAAAAATGATCTATCCCAACACAAATTTAATGACGCTACCAAAAAGCGTCATTATAAATAAGTATTTAATGACGCTTTTTAAAAAGCGTTGTAAATTATAGAAATTAGTGACACTTACTAAAAAACGTTAGCATTTTAGTAAATTTAATGACACTTTTCATTATCTTAATAAAATTATCGACTTTTTTTATAAGTGTCACGATAATTAGAGAATTTACTTACGTATTTTTTATTTGTGTCCTTAAAATGACAACGTTTAGTAAAAAGCGTCATAAAATTGATGACACTTTCTAATTTACTTACGTATTTTTTTATTTGTCTCCAAATTATAAAATTTTACTTACACTAATATTGCTTGTGTCATTAAAATAACGACACTTATTAAAAAGCGTCACAAAGTAAAAGTTGGAATATCTATCCCACATCGAAAGATTGAAGTGTTGAGAGTGACTTTGAGAGTTAATAAATAGAGATTATGTGGTGTATAATTAACTAACAACAAATATATTCAAAATGAGTCCAAAATTAAATATTAAGTTTATTTTTTTAAAAAAATAATAAATAATTGATCTTTAATAAATTTTACAAAAGCTAGAAATGTAAAATTCATCATAATTTTATGGACACTAATTTTCAAAAGTGTCGCGACTCTAAAGACGCTTAATAGCGTCCCTAAATTTAACGACGCTTTTAATGTAAGCAAAACTTTATTTAAAATATATTAAATTTTTATTAATTGTGACAGAAAATAGCGTCACCACATAACGACGCATTTGATAAAAGCGTCGGTAAAATAAATTTACCTACGCATAGATATTGCGTCACAAATATTTTCGTGACATCAAATTTAACAACGCAACTCATGACGCTTTCAAAAGTGTAGGTAATATACCTTGTGACACTAATAAGCGTCACCAAGTGAAAATTTTAGCGTCACTAAACATAGTTTTTTTTTTGTAGTGTGAGCATGAGAGAGTATTTGAGTAAAATCAAGACATGTTGTGATATTCTGGCCAGTACCGGTAATATTATTTCTCCCACTGATCAAATCATGCATATCTTATCTGGTTTAGGAAGTAAATACGATCCTGTAATGGTCACTATCACTGCTAACATGGAGTCCTATACTATTGGGGATGTTCAAGCCTTATTGCTTAGTTTTGAGTCTAGACTAGAGGCTTCTCTTTCTGCATCAATTAATGCTGATGGTTCACAACCTGTGGCAAATATGGCCGCTCAAAGTTCTCAGAGAAGGTTCAATTCTCAACCTCAGAATTTTAGAGGAAGAGGTGGTTCAAACACTAGAGGAGGTAGAGGATTCAGAGGCACTTCTTCTAGAGGAAGGGGAGGCAAATTTCCATTTAACAGACTCATTTGCCAAGTTTGTCAAACTCCTGGGCATTCTGCTGATAGATGTTGGCATAGATATGACTCTAGCTATGGTTTGCAGCAACAACAAAACTCATCTCAGAGCAGCAACAACACTCAATCTCAGCATGTTGGTAGAAATCCTAGTCTTAATATGGTGCACATACCTTCTCATTCTGTTGCTAACTCTAATGCAGCAAGTGACACTTGGTGGTACCCTGATTTTGGAGCCTCTAATCATGTGACAAATGATTTGAATGCTCTTAGCATAGCTTCTAAGTATGGGAAATGGTGTTGGTGAAAACATCAGTCATATTGGTAAATCACTTCTTCATTCTTCTTCTAGTAACAGTTCCTTTATCCTTAATAATTTGCTACATGTTCCTACAATTACCAAGAATCTCATTAGTGTTTCAAAATTTGCTCAAGATAGCCATGTATTTTTTGAATTTCACCCTTTATTCTGTCTTGTTAAGGATCAAGCTACTCAGGAGGTCCTGCTCAAGGGAACACTTAAAGATGGCCTTAACAAGTTCAACCTTGATCACCACAATCATCTACCTTTCCAGCTTTCCAAGAACCTGTCTACAGACATTCACAGTCCCAGTGCTTTTGTTTCTTCCCTTTCCAAGAAATTTGATCTTGAGTTATGGCATCAAAGACTAAGACATTCTAGTTATGATATTGTTCAAAGAGCTTTGAAGAGTTGTAATATTTCTTTTGAACAGAATAAAAATGCCAGTTTATGTTCTCCTTGTGTTCTTGCTAAAAGTCATAAGCTCCATTTTACTTATTCTGCTTCTCATTGTGCTGCACCATTTGAACTGATTCATACTGATCTATGGGGCCCTTCACCCATTAAATCCACCAATGGATACAATTATTATGTGAGTTTTATTGATGACCACAGCAAGTTCACCTAGATATACTTATTAAAACTCAAATCTGAGGCCCACAATATTTTTATTCCCTTTTATAATCTTGTTCTAACTCAGTTCAATACTAAAATTAAGGCCATTCAAATTGATGGAGGGACTGAGTATAAAAGCCGTATTCCATTCGTCCAACTTCATGGTATTCATCATCGCATTTCTTGTCCTTATACCCCGCAACAAAACGGGGCAGTAGAGAGAAAACATCGACATATTGTTGAAATGGGATTATCACTTCTTGCTCAAGCCAATCTTCCTTTAAAAATCTTTGGGATGATGCTTTTTGACCGCCACATATTTAATAAATAGGATTCCCTCCAAAGTCATTCAGTTTCTTTCTCCCTTTGAGCTACTCTATCATTCTAAACCTGATTATTCCATCCTAAGAGTTTTTGGTTGTGAGTGCTTTCCTCATCTTAGACCTTTCAACAAGCACAAGTTAGAATATAGGTCTTCTCCTGGTGTCTTTCTTGGTTACAATACTTAGTATAAAGGTTTTAAAGTTCTGTTATCTATAGGTAAGATTGTGGTGTTAAGGCATGTTCTTTTCAATGAAGGTGTGTTTCCTTTTGTTGTTCCTCCTGCTGGCAGACCCCTTGACAACCAGGTTAGTCCCTCTTTCATTTCTAATGAACCAACTGTCATTACTTTTCCTGCTTTTTTCTGCTTCAACGATAACACCATCTCCTCCTCCTTCCCTACCCCATTCCCCTGCACTCAGCACTTCTACATATGTTGCACACACTCCCACTACTTCTTCTCCTCATATTTCCCATATTCTGGATGATGAATCATATGAAACCGTACCTTTGAGGATTGATTTACCACATATTACTGATGACTCTCACCAATCCCATGCTCCTTCTGAGGCTATTCTCTCCAGTCCTTCATTGCCTCAGTCAAGTCCTCTAGTCACTAATCAGCATCATATGGTTACTAGGGGTAAGGCAGGCATCAAGAAGCCGAAGTTATTCTATGCTTCTATCTCAGCTTGCATAGAACCAAAGTCAGCAGCAGAGGCATTATTACATCCTCATTGGAAACAGGCAATGGAAGCAAGGGTAATGCATTGGTCAGTAACAATACCTGGACTCTTACACCCCTGCCTGCTGGTAAGAATGTTATAGGCTGCAAGTGGGTGTTTAAACTTAAGAAACATGCAGATGGTACTATATCGAGGTATAAAGCCCGGTTGGTTGCTCAGGGTTTTACTCAAACTGCTGGCTTTGATTTTCATGAAACGTTTTAGTCTTGTTGTTAAGCCAACCACCATTCGTATCATGCTCACCATTGCTCTATCCTTTTCCTGGAAAATTCGACAATTGGATGTTAGCAATGCATTTTTAAATGGGGATTGATATCTATATGAGGCAGCCACCAGGTTTTGAGTCAGGACACTCTTTAGTTTGCAAGTTGACTAAAGCTCTTTATGGCTTAAAACAAGCTTCAAGAGCTTGGTACATTAAGGTGAAAAGTACTCTATTCAGTTTAGGATTTCTTAACTCAAGCGCATGTACTCTCTTTTCTATCGATCAAAGGCAAGAACAGGATTTTTATTCTTATCTACGTTGATGATATTTTGGTCACCGGGTAATGATGATGGAGCAATTGAGCATCTTATCTCGAGATCTTACCAAAGATTTTCACATTGAAAGGTCGTTGAGAAATGCACCATTTTTTGGGTATTGAGGTCACTAAAACATCTCAGGGCCTTCATCTATGTCAACGATGTTATATTTCTGATTTATTATAGCAGGCTAATATGACAGATGCTAAAGGTTGTGCAACTCCCATGATCACTTCCCGCTTATCCAAAATCAAGGATCGCCATTTTGAATGCCTCGTCAAGATCAAGTTTGGTTGGAGCTTTGCAATATGTGATAATTACACGGCTAGAAATTTCATTTTCTGTTAATAAGGTATGCCGATATATGCATCATCCTTTAGACACGCATTGGAAGGCAGTCAAGCGCATTTTGCGATAATTAGCAGGATCAACTGATCAAGGTCTTCTTTTTAAAAGCTCTATTTCTCTCAATTTAATTGGTTTCTCTGATAGTGATTGGGCTTCAGACTTGGATGATAGACGATCTACCTCTGTTTTTTGTGTCTATCTTGGTGCAAATTTGGTTTCTTGGTCATCTAATAAACAACACTGTTTCCAAATCCAGCACGGAGGCTAAGTATCGTAGCTTAGCACATGCCACTTCTGAGATTACTTTGATCACATCTCTTCTCAAAGAGTTGCAGATTTCTCCCACCAAAACTCCAACCATTTGGGTCGATAATCAAAGTATAGTTTCTTTGGCTTGTAATCCAATTCTGCATGCTCGAACCAAGCATATCGAGCTTGATTATCACTTTTTTCGTGAAAAGATTGTTGCTCATCAGATTCATATCAATTATGTACCTTCTACGGATCAGATTGCTGACATTCTTACCAAGCCACTCAGTCTCCAATTCTTCGTTCGTCTCAGGAACAATTGAATATCATTTTCTTAGCCTCACTCGAGTTGAGGGGGGCTATTAGATAAGAGGTTCTGGTTATATGATAAGTTATCTTTGCTTGTCCATATATTTAGGAGATGATTACACTTGTCACCATCTTAGATAGGATAGTACAAAAGGAATATAATTCGGTAAATGTCAGGCTGTGAAATCGCCCTTATCCTTCTAATGTAATGCTATATAATGCCTTGATGTACTGCAGAGAAAATACACAATGAAATCATCCGTTATTCACTACTAGAGTACTGTTTCATTGATAATGGCTCTTTTAGCTTTAAGCTTTTCCTTTCTTATATTTCCAGCTTTTCCTATAATATAATGTATTTCTGGTACTTAATATCGGGGTTTAGGTAAATAAATTTTAGTATCGGCTATTTTCATGGGAAGCTTTTGGATCTCATATAACAGCAAAGTAGGGAATATTAAAACAAAATCTTTTTAAAAACTGATCAAAAAAAATTGAAAATTGAAAAAACATAAAATATTTCTGCCTATTTCAGTTGATAATAGGTAAATGTTATTCAAAACGGAAATTTTCAACAGAATCATTCCTATTTCCAGATATGTTAAAAAAAAACTAAGCAGAAAACATTTTTTTGAAAAAAGCAAACTCGAGATCTGGCATAAACATAAAATATTCATGAAGATTTGCGATTATAATAGGTAAATACTTTTCAAAGCAGAAATTTTCAGCCGAATCGTTCGTATTTCCAGAATAAAATTTATTAAAATACACAATTAATTTAAATCCATTGCGTGAAAAAAAATATACATACAATAACACTATTTTTTTAAAAAAACAATGATTTGAGTATGGGTAAATGATTTTTCCAAATGGTTATTTCGAAGCCAAGCATTCGGATTTAATATACAAAACTAATCGTAAATAGATTTCAGAATACATTTACCAAACAGATTTGGAAGCAAGTAACCCTTATGGAACTATATGATACTCATTTTTCGAATGACACTTTTAATGCCATCAAAAAATTTTACACAGGCGGAAGAGAAAAGCCGAGGAATTCTAGAGAATTCCATGTGGGTTACACAAAGAGAGAGAGAGAGAGAGAGAGAGAGAGAGAGAGGTAGAGGGAGAAACCGAGAGGTGTGTAGAAACAAGTCTCGGATTGTTTTCCTTCTTTCAGGGGTGTAATTGCAATTTATTCATCTGTAGATAATGTCAAATGTAGTAATCATCATGTGTAGTTATAACTTGCAGAATAATTTACACGTTTATCAATCCAGGCATTGTGTAGATGTCAAATGGGCCAGTCAATTGTGAGCTTAGTTATTTGTGGGTTTGGATTGTTTGCTTTTTTATATTATTATCAGCTTATTCCAACGGGCTGCCCAAATTTTCTACATATGAACTATGAAGTTAGCCAACTCCAAGCCCACAAGAGATGGGCTTTTAAATACGTGGCAATGCATACGAATAATCTCGAAGTTGTAGGAGTTTGTAAATTGTAGAGAATAGTAGGATGATTTAGAAAGATTTCTTCAGTAAATATCTTGAGAATATTCTAGGAATATTTAATAGAGAAGTCAGACTTACTCCCAACCGTATGATCAATGAATCATCACCATCCATTAAGGAGGTGGAGTAGTATAAATAGGGGCATCATTTCATTTGTAACCCAAGCATTGTAAGCAAGTTTGAGTAAATACAAGTGTTCTCTTCTAAGCTATATCTTGTGTGTTCTTTTTAGCCATCTCCCACACTTCTTCACACTATAATAATAATTATTATAAATTATAGATATTATACTAATTATATTAATTACTTATTACAAAACATATTAGTTTATATGTTTCAGATTTGATTATACTAAACTATAATTATATTTGTGTATGATGTGATAATATTATACTATTTTTTGTTTTTCTTTTAAATTTTATTTTCATAAAAAAATAAATAAATTTGAATACAAATAGAATACAATATATATATTGTTTATAATTTTAATTTAATAATTTATTCTGTAATTGTATTTTACTGATAATTTTCGTATATATAAAAAGCATTCAATTTGATAATGTATAGTCGGACAATAAAAAAATGTGTTATTAAATTATAAAATTTATAAGCATTTTATAAATATTCAAAACTACTATTTCTAATTAATACTTTCGGGCCTTAGATTAAGTGGTTAATTGTTATTATAATTTAAATTGGAATTGTACTCATTTAATTTTTTTTATATCCATTCCAAAAATTATTTAATTTTTAGACGACATTTTGGTACAATGGACCTTTGATTTCATTTTTTGAATGATAAAATTTCATGAATGTGCACTGTACATGTACATTAAAAACAAAAATTAATCAAAAATAATTTTTGATTAGCTAATTAGGTATTAAATTTTTTTTTTTTTTTTTGTTTGTTGTATTCTTTTAATTAGTCATTTCAATGTATGATATTTAGAAAATAATAATTCTTTTGAAAATGAGTTTAAAGTATATTTATATATAGATTTTTCTATTATTTTTAATATTTATAAAAAATATTGAAAAACTAGTTTGATATTTAAATTATAATCCTACACAATATAACTCATATCGCGCAACACACTAGTTTGACTAGAGATGAAATGAGCTGAACGGCAACTCATATGGTACACCTACACAAGTCTCATACATCGCACCATTTTCCTATAAAAAGTAGAATCCTTCTGAACTGGTATTCTCTACATATATCTATATATATCCCTCTGTCTCACAACACACACAAACAAATTAAACACACACGACGACAGATAGGTACACACATTCACATATGTATGTAAAGTTCGAAAGACTGTTGAAATTATATAATCTGGTATGGTTCTTTCTTTTTGCAGCTAAAAATTTGGAATCTTGTAAAGAATTTTGTCTTCTCCTCTGTTTCCGGACCTCGATACGGGAGCCAATCCCTTCATTTTACTTCGAATTTCGGTTTGCTTTCTCTTAGTTCTGTTTTTTTTTTTTTGCATGTGTATGTACATATTTGTATGTGGTACGGGAATTCAGCATGAAAAAACAATTTAATGTGCTTTGCTTTGATTGTATTTAATGTTGTTTTAGAAATTTTAATTTTTTTTCTTTTCATGAGAGTTTAGGTTTTATTTGCGTGGAGTAAATAAATTAGTGGTTTTTCGTTGAGCTCATGCAAAATTGGAAACGGGTCAAATGGCAACACCTGGTGGCAGATGTCAATTTCCTCTATTTTTGTCCTATAAAAAGGAAAAAGGAATATTGTCAGAAGAAATATAGATGTAATCAGAATATACTAGCTTAGGTTTTTGCAGTTGATCAGTTGAACTTGAGGAACACTGTGCAACTACAGAATAATGATGACATGGTTTGTTGAACTCATAAAGCACCAAACACTGTGCAACTTTGGTTTTAGTCTTGCTTGATGAGCACATGGTAGTTGCAGAGTGTCAAAATTATTATTTTTTCATTTAATTTCTTTTTGGTATTAATATTTTAGATGTGACTGTCAATTTGAAGATGCAATTTTTACTGCATTGAGTTCTTATCTGAGTTTGTATCATCTCACTGCAGACAAAGATGGTTGCGTTTGGGAAGAAGTTGAAGGAACGACAGATTCAAAAGTGGCAACAGTATGCATAATAAATTTGATCTAGATAAATTTATATTCTTTTTTTTTCCTTATTGATGATTTTACATCCGTGTTGTTAAAGTTAACAGCAATTCCAAACATGAAAGTGCTTGAGGTCATTAAAGTTGTTCCACTTATACATATAATCACTTGTTGTATGTCAAAATTGGATCATTGATAGAGGAAGGGACCATATGATTCTAGTGTTTATTGATGGTTACTAAATGGAAAACAAGATGTTAGCTTAGATAAAAAAAATGTTGTTATGAAAGCCCGAGCAAGTTGGAAATTATGGAGTTATAGAGGATCACGATGAAACAGCATTACGTAGCCGCAATTACTCTGCTTATGTCATACAGTTCTTGTGTGTGCTATAATCTAAAACATTTTGATATCATACAGATACTACATCAACTACAAACTAATGAAGAAAAAAGTGAAGCAGTATAATAATAAAATTGAAGCTGGAGCAGTGGAGCACCGTCATGTCCTCAAGGACTTCTTGAGAATGGTGGATAATGAGGTAAACATAATTTTGTAAAAATTATAAACATAGTTTCAAAACTGATATTTCCCATGTAAAAATTCTGATCACTTTTATTCTACTAGCATGCTTTGTGTTCCTTGATTTTCATAAAACTCAAGCTAAATTCTTTCATGGATATCCTACATTGTTCACCATCCACTTTTTGTTCTTCTTCTTGTATGTTTGGTTATATTTTATTTTACTTTGGTTGTTATGGAGGTGGGGGTATACGTGCTCTCTACTCGTATCAGGTGTTCCATATATACAGAGAGTTTAGCCTAAAAAGACAATGAGATATTTTCATAATGCTGCCATTTGACAATATTTTATAATTAACCTGGACATATTTAGAGAGTTGTATAAAAGAACAAAGCGACGGAAGAGATCGGTGATTTGCTTCGTGCAAATTTCTCTATTATAAATTTTTTTAGTTGTATCATGGCAAATTAAACATGTGGTCTCTCTCTCTCTATTGTTGCGGAAATTTTGTGAATGTTGTAGTCTTTTGTGTCTCTTTAGTAATTTTGCATATGGATAAGTAAAGTCAAGAATTTTTTGATAATTGAAGTACTGGGAAAAAGAATTAGTCCAACATTACATTGGTGTTTGAAGTGTACTTACAGAAGTTTTAGTCTGTGGTCAAAATTTAACATCAAAGCTTATTAAAATATGTATTGTCATTCCAGATTAAAACAATTGTTCTGTTTATATTGGGACAACAAGGCGTGCTGGCAAGCAGGATTGCCGAGCTTAATGAGCAGCAAGATTCTCTTCAGGAACAACGAACATATCCAAAATATATGAGCTGCGTGAAGCTTATAGAGCAGTTGGGCAAGATATTTTAAAGCTTCTCTTTTTCATTGAAATGAATGCCATTGGTCTGCGAAAGATCCTTAAGAAGTTTGATAAGCGTTTTTGGTACAAGTTCACTGATTACTATGTGAAAACTCGCGCTAATCATCCTTATTCTCAACTTCATCAAGTTTTCAAGCATGTGGTAATATGTTATAATGGAGACGAATAACTCTTCCATTGTAATATCAGTGGTAATAATGATTTTGCCTCAGCACTATCAAACTTAATACTCCATCATCAATGGAACCTAGCAATTATATTTGCAACTAATGAAAGAAAAAAATTGCAGGGACTTGGAGCTGTTGTTGGAGCTATATCCCGAAATATTGCTGATCTTCAGGACCGCCATGGAAGCTACTTATCAATATATGACCAACCTGCTCTTCCCCTCAAGGTATTCACAACATTCAGTTAGCTTCGTCCAATTGCATCTCGTAGTTTATTATCGCAAGAAAACACTTTTGTCCATTCATGAACGCTTGAAGAAATTGATCTTGCAGGATCCTATTGTTGACTCGATACAATCAGCCGTTGACATATTAACTCACTCAACAAATTTCCTTAGCTTTTTGGGACAACATGCACTTATCATGCACGAGGAGTTGCCTTCTCTTGTTGAGGAACATGTAGATGACCACAAATACCAGCTCACGTCACTTATTCTGAACTTGGCAAACATGTTTTTGTACATGGTCAATACGTACACTATCGTTCCAACAACGGATAACTACTCTATGAGCCTTAGGGCAGCTCCAACAGTCTGTGGTGTTGTGATTGGAGCAATGGCAGTCGCACATATATTTTCTTCCGTGTATTTCATTGTTTGGTCTAATAGTTCATACTTAAGCCCTCTAGTATTTAGCAGCATGTTTCTTTTTGTGGGAAATGCTATGTATGCATCAGCTCTTGATCTCGGTTCAATATCAGTACTTTTGATTGGTAGACTATTATCTGGGTAAGTAACTCTCTCTATCTCTCTCTTTTTCTCTTCGAATGTGTAGTTGTGTTTTGAAGAAATTGTATTGTTGCCTGGTCCTGAAGTAATTGACTTGGATTCGTTTTGACAATGTGAAAATTTTCCATCTTTTCGATGAACTTGCAGTTTGGGTTCTGCCAGAGCAGTTAACATACGTTACATTAGCGATTGTGTGCCATTTAGAATCCTAATGAAGGCTTCAGCAGGTTTTGTTAGTGCCAGTGCTTTAGGAATGACATGTGGGCCTGCACTAGCTGGGTTACTTCAAACCGAATTCAAGGTCTACAATATCACGTTTAATCAATATACTTTGCCTGGTTGGGTAATGGCTTTCGCGTGGTTAGTCTATCTTGTATGGTTGTGGTTCTCATTCAGGAACCTACTCGTGAGACTCAAAACAATCTTGCCCCACAGGAATCCATTGTTGGTATGTATAACTTTTTTTTTTTTTTTTTTTTTTTTTTTTTTTTTTTTTTTTTTTGGTATGTATAACTTACCATCTCCGTTTTATTAAAAGCTTTCAGAATATAAGTTTTATTGAATTTCATCAGTAAAGTCCATAAGTTGCATGCCAATCATAGCAATATTATAAGAGCTTTTTTTAATTTTTTATAATGAGGGTAAAGCTGATTATGTATTATTTGTCTTTTCTGGTTTGTTGTTATATTGCATTTTTAGAAGATTACCATATGGTGACATGTATTTTGTAACAGTATTTATGACATATTTCAACTATTCACATGATTATAATGAAATTTAACTATTTCGTTTCAACTTTATGCAGTGACCTTTTATAAAACAAAAAAAAAAGGAAATATTTATGCATGTATTATTGCCTATGAAAACTCTTCCCCGAAATCTCTAACCTCTCCACTTTCCCTCCCTTAGAAAAACCTCTTATCACAAATTATTCAATGATGATATAGCAAAAAAGACAAGCTTAAGAGGAATTTTGTACGCGTAATTCTTTTGCGGTTAAAGTTATCGAGGAATTAGATTGATTTGCATAATTCTTGTGCAAAAAACTCTGAATTGTTTTATATAGGTTGTATATATGTTAGTTTTGGTACCAACTAGACACATAAATGTGTTCTCAAGCTCTTGTCCAGTTACAGATTTTAGAATAGACACTTGGAAACCTGACATATTATTTATTTAACAGCAGGATATGATAATCTTGAGAAGGGTCTTGCACAACCATTACTTTTAACAGATACAGAAAATGAAGGAGATGATGAGGGTGACCAAGAGTGAAGAGGCTTCAGAGGAATCTCGTCGACCAGCTAACTCTCTAAGATCAGCCTACAGGTTACTTACACCTTCAGTAAAGGTAATGCATGTAATACCTAGAGATTTATATGGTTTGTGAGAATTTTTTTAAAAAATAAATTTATAGCAGTCTATATATACTCCTAAAGGACTTGGTCAAGAACCTGGACTCTAAAAACAAATATTTGCTAATCTTTTTGATTCTCGGACTAATTTTAGAAGCCGAAGGGTTCCAACTTTTGTCTGTTGCTTATATAGTTTGTAAAGTATGGTCTTTTTCCTTTCTTTTATGACAAAAAGAAAGAATTAGGATAGTTTTTGTCCAACTAAGCCAAAAAAAAATTCTTTAGAGATAATTACAAAAACTAACCCCAAGGTTTGAAATAGAGATAATTACACTTTGCCCCCTTCATAAGCAGAAATATTTCAAACATTCCCTTTATATTTTTAAATATTAAAGTTACCCCCTTATATTTAAAACTTGAATCAAATCTTAGAGGGATTTTCGTAATTTTGGAACTTCTCTGAGCTTTTTCGTAATTACCCAAACTTAGGGGTAGTTTTTGTATTATCCCTTTTATTTGTTTAACAATCATAAACCATCTCAAAGTCATGTTTGTACAATCTAATGAAGGTTTGCATCTATTTTGCAGGTTCAATTGCTGATATATTTTATGCTTAAGTATGTTATGGAAATTCTACTTGCAGAATCAAGCGTTGTCACGTCATACTATTTTGGTTGGAGCACGAGTACCGTGTCAATTTTTCTTGCATGCTTAGGTCTAACGGTTCTTCCAGTGAACCTTGTCGTTGGAAATTATATAAGCAATATGTTTGAGGATCGGTGATTACTTTTCTATATTAGGTCAAACATGTATTAGACTTTTTATAATGTCGGTAAAGTGATTCTAAAATGATTCTAAATTAATCTCCACTGATTTTATTTGAAGGCTTTCTAATATGTAATGATTAAGCATTTTTGCTTTATAACCATCTCCATGTCAGAACATGTCAGAACATGTTTTTCGCAACTTAATTTTTCTCTATGCCAGAAAGTGCCTATTATTTTGAACCATTGTTTTTGCAGTCTACCGATAAACTTATATCATTGATCTCTGTTTGCAGGCAAATATTGTTGGCATCTCAAATCATGGTCTTACTAGGCATACTTTGCAGCTTTCACCTAGTAGGCTCATATTCAGTGCCACAATATGTCTGCTCAGGCCTTATCACGTTTGTATCTGCTGAAGTATTGGAAGGTAATTGACAATTATTATACTGTGATTTACCGACAAAGTTGTAAGTTCAAGTGACTATGATAATCTAGAGGGGGTGAATAGATTATCTCCATTTTTCTGATTTTTCCCTCTTTTTCGAATGAATAAGCAATGACAAGAATGAAAGTGCGGGAAAGTAAACAACACACATTGATTTATGGAGGTTCAACCCACGTAGGGCCTAATCCTCTACCACACCAGTATCTCTGGGATGGATTTCAAAAAGAAAAAGAATTTTATAAATAGTTACCAAAACTATTATAACATCGCCTTGAAGAGTACCACACTCTTCTTACAACACCTCTTTGAAGATTACCACAATCTCCCTAGAAGATTACCATAATCTTCTTGCAACGGCACCTATGAAGATTACCACAATCTTCCAACTCGAAGAGCACCAAACTCTTCTTCACCTCGAAGAGTACCAAACTCTTCAACACGAAAAGCACCAAGTTTTTCAACCAAATCAACCAAGTGTGCTCTTATCAAAGAACACTCACAAGGATTTCTTGTGTTTGGATGATGAACACAAATTCAAGATTACAACTCGATAAGTAAGTATACAACTTTGAAGTGCAAGTGTAATCAAGAATGAAACCTAGACCTCAAGATGTGCAAGTGAAAGAACTTAGGCTATTACAACAAGATGAAAATGAAGATCAAGTATTTGCTTGTGAGAGTATATGTAACGCCCCAATTTTCAAAATATAAGTGTAGCTTAATTTAATAAGAAAGCGTGTCTAAAAGCGCATGAATAAGATACATCTCAAAAGTAAGGGGAACTATTTTATTAATAAACCAAGAAGCATCCATCACACATTTGCTGCGCCACTCTAATTTTATAAAATATAGTCTAATATAAAAATTCATTGTGCCACTCACAACGACCCAATTTCTAAAACCTAAAGAAATTCTCTAGAAGAAAGCATTTTATAAAACTTACATCTTAAAATTAAGATTCACATCCAAATAACAAAGTATTTTGATTTCAAACACAACTTTTAAACATAAGAGACTAGCATTCAATAGAAAAATCAAAAGCATTAACAATAATAAAATATTTCTAAAAATCAAATTAACTAAAATTTATTGTTTTCACATCTACCGCCTCCAATCGTCGCTAGGGCTCCTCAACCTGAAAAGTGTTAATAAATATGGGGTGAGCTTTCAACTCGCCCAGTGGAGACACGTTTGTCAGAATTAAATACAACAATAGGCATAATCATAAACATTCAACATGTAAATTTACTTTTATTTCTGACTGGCCAGTTACTTTATAGTACTGCAGGTTCACCCCAAGGATACTTTTGATCCCCGACCTTCTTACAGCCCCTGACTAAGTACTGCGGGTTCACCCCGATGATGTTTTTGATCCCGGACCTTCTTACAGCCCCAGACTAATTATAATACTACGGGTTCACCCCGAGGATACTTTTGATCCCGGACCTTCTTACAGCCTCTGGCTAACATGATTTATTCTCACATTTGCACGTAAACAAATACACATATATGAAGCATTTAATAGCGATAAACAATAAGCGAATAGAATATCCCCACCTTAATATGTAGTCGTGAAGTCAAAAAAAAATACGAATAATTGAGCTTGAAGACCTCATTTCCTATGCATGAAAATTATTTACCTTAATACATGGCCTTTGAGAAAAATCAGATTTAAATAATAACTGAAAGTAAGAATTGAAATAAATGGACCTAGTGTCAAAATCAATCTCTTAATGGAGTCTGATGGGCTGTGTTGGATGGTTAAGAAGTTGGCAGGGGCGACTTTGAAATTTCCGAAGAAAGTGGGATTAAATCTCCAATGTGGTCAAAATTAATTATATTATGAGTCTTTCGTTATTAGGGTTTATTATACCACATTAGAGAAAACTGGGGCCTTACAGTATAGCTTGTGTTGTTGTGTCTTGAAGCTTCAATTCTTCATCTATTTATAGGAGAGGTCTTGGATTTAATTTTCAGGCATAGGCTCCTTCTTGAAGATTGATATCTACAAAAAAAAAACAATTAAAATCAAGATTATAGTTGTTAGAAATCAATCCCCTAAATTTAGGAAAAGTTGGTTGCTGGTTCAACGGATAGTTTGCTGATAAACATATAGGTCGACCGGTCAAACAGAAAGAATGATTTTGAAATATACGACCAAAATAACACAGGGTGACCGGTCGACCTAGGGTTCGACCGGTCGACCCCTCATTGGACCGGATGAACCTGGCATTTTGCAATACAGAAGAGTTATCAGAGAATACAGGCTTCCCAGACACCGGTTGATTGGGTGGTCGATCGGTCGACCCCCAGGGGTTTTTTGTTCGTCTCGTTTCTGTTTTGGAAATTAACTTTTAGTCACAGGGACAGAGGGCAACCGGTCGAACACGAGACAGAAATGGTTCCACAACACTGTTTTTGGTGGTTTGAGTTAGATGCATGATCACAAATAATCGACCGCTTCAACAATACATTATGGCGTGATTTGTTATCACTGCAGGTGTCAATTTGTCACTCCTCTCCCGAGTAATGTCATCCAGGCTTTCTCGCGGAACCTATAATGGCGGCCTTTTTATCAACCGAAGCTGGGACATTCACACGAGTTATTGCTGGTGCAACAATCACTCTTGCTGGAGTTTTGGGTGAGGGCAAGCTCTTAAACGTCATCCTTCTTCCTTCCCTCGTGATTTGCATCGCCTCCATTGTCACTACTTGTTGTACATACAATTCCTTATACTAAGACAACCTTTTTATTTTGACAATGTCATTTAAGTCGAAAAGCTCGCCAATGTTCATTCATTCTTTATTATTTCTCGTTGAATGATTTATCTAGTTAGCTTTTTTATTCGGACAATTTTTGTTTGCCGAACAAATGTCTATACATAGTCGTTCGTTAGTTGTCGTTGCAACGAGTCTTCGATGGATATGGTGCTACTTATTACTTGATGAATGTTACCATAGGATTTGGGGCAGGCACAAGTACAAGTTAAATGACCAGATTGTTGTGCATGTTACATAATAGTACATACTTAAGTTATCGCATACCATTTTCATATTACAACTGTCTTTTTGTGTGAAAGATATGACCTCTTATGAAATGTAGTTACTAGTTAGTAGTACATGTGTTAGCAAATATGGACCAAAACAGGAATCACATATTTGCACATAAAGTGTGGATCGAGTATACCTATTTGCAGCGGAACTGTCGATCCACATAGCCAGGATTGAGCCCGTCTACAAGCCTCCTTTTGATCCATAATTAAGCCATTTACAAGTCTTCTCTTAATTGAAGCACGAGCAACGAACGAATCCCGTAGATTGGTTAAACCACGAACAATATCACGAACCGCCTTTCTCGTTGGTTTAAATAATTACTAGAATTATTTACTTGGTTGTGCACACCTTAAACCCTTGGAGAACTTTGGTGATTTTCCAAGAAGAAAACCGTACAGAGAAATTTTAGGAGAGAGATTTCTGATATTCCGTAGGAGACGTCTAATGTCTCTACTACTAATAATATAGGGAGAAAATATAAAACGATATATCTCAATCCCTATTATAATTGAATATTTCCATATTAGATGTAATCCCAAAATGCATGCTAATCAATTAGGATCCCCAATATCTTTCCTAGAATAAAAGATATGGATGTAATCTCCAATAAGATGAATATAGTTGGGGGTAGGGGTGTAAACGAATCGAATCGAGTCGAATATCAAGATATTCTATTCGTATTTGACCCATTTAGAGAATATTCTTATTCTTATTCTTTTAATGTTCGAATATAAAAAATAATTCTTATTCTTATTTGAAAATATATTCGAATATATATGAATCAATTCGAATATTTGTATTCGAAATTCTAACCTATCTTTATCTATTTTTTTGTTTTTATGATGTATGATTAGGTTGCAATAACAATTAGAATCTAAAAACAAATATGGGTCATAAAACTGTTAAATACTCAATAACATATTAATCACCAAATACAGTAGAAAAAAAAGAGTCTATTGCCATATGTTGAGTCCATAAAAAATATACTACAAAAATATGATTACACGTGGGCTATGAGTTTGAACTTTTTATAAGTGAATATATGGTTTATTATATATCAATAATCTACATAAATAATTATATACTTATATGTATACATATGATATATAAGTAATTTGTACAAATATAAATATATATATATATATAAGATTATTCGAATATTCATTCGAATACTCGAATCGAATACAATGATATTCATATTCGTATTTGCATAATATGCGAATCTGAATAAATATTCTTATTTAGATTCATATTCTCATTTTCCGAATCGAATGTTCATATACGAATTCGAATACCGAATCGAATAAAAAAGATTCGCTTCTTTTACACCCCTAGTTGGGGGGATCGATCATAATTGTTCTCTTTACCTGGGAGGATCTGGTTGTACCTCAGCAGACCCCATCAGAACACTGGCCACCACCAAAACCAGAACGCCCAATCAACCATTCTGGTTGTACCCACATCCCGCGGTTTACCTTGGCGGCAGCAATGAGGGGCCAGAGGTTTTGTCCTCAGGCATAGTCAGGTATAAGCCTGGAATGTGGACTCATCTCAACACTGGCCACTATTTTATTGTATGTTTAACATAATTTTACTGCACATTAAAATGGTCAAACAAAAACATATGGGGACCATGAATCAAGCTAGGAATCGATTATAGAGAGAGAGTCATGCTCATTAACATGTGGGGACCGTGGATTAAGTAAAATCAGTTATAGAGAGGGAAAATCACGCTCATTATTGTACTGTACATTTAACATATATTTACTGTACATTTAACACTATTATGTTGTACGTTTAACATATTTGTCTGCATATTACAATTGTCAAACAAAAATATAAGTATACAGCAAAACACATATAAGTATACAACAAAAAACATAAGGCTACAACAACATAAATACATACATCAAAAACTAACTACTTATACAGCAAAACACATCTAAGTATACATCGAAAAACATATAAGTATACAGTAACCTACTTAAATGTAAGTATAATCAAACATATAAACTTGTCTTCTTCACCTAGAAAAAAACCTAGAACCTCCATTAACAAAAGCTTAACCACCATCACCGAAAAAATACATGAAAGACACAAATTCTTCGTACATCAATTTCTTAGTATCAAAAGCCAACCTCCAGCCTTCGTCTCAGCTCTTCGATCCGACTAAGTTTCTCCGTCAGCCCCAAAACTCACGCCACCAGCCTGCCACCATCACCATCATCGGAAAATCCAGAACCCGCCACGGCCAAAACGCCCAATCAACCAATCTCAGCCTTTGAAAAAAAAAACATAAACCCATCGCAGGAAAAATCTGGAACCGACCATTTATGGAGGTGAATAGCTATACTATTTATTTGGTTTCTTTTTGAAATCTGTGGGAAGCCGATTCAGACGCTATGTCGCGAAAAAGACAGTTCTGGGTAGCTTTTTTGAATTCATTCTACCATAAAATAAAATTACCATCTTACCCTTTTCATATTTAAAATAAATCAAAAAAGGCTATTAAATTGGGTAAATCTCAACCATCTAAAATTACAGATTTGTGGACAGGATTAGTCCACACTGTCTCACTCTAATTATGTGGTCTCATTTGATCCAATCCCTATGTGTGTGTGTGTGTGTATATATATATATATATATATATAGGATTTGGTTCAAATGGGACAACCCCCCTTATATGAGACAGTAGGGATTTATCCCAACCATTGGATTGATATTTTGGATGGCTAAGATCATTCCCTTTATTTTAGGATGGGTTTTAACTGATTCAATTAAAAAAGGTCAAAGTGGTAATTTTCGAAATATTAAGCAAGGGGCGTTTAGTAATTTTGTAAAAGGTAATTGATTTCTTCCTTTAATAATTCGCGCTATTTTTGGGGAATTTGAAACATCGTATCTATGTGTGTTCTCTCTCTAATATACACGTCTCTTCACATTTTCTCAAACACTCCCGTTTCTTTCAAACTCTCATTTTCTCCCCCGTCAACCATTGTTTAACCATTTCAAATTCTCTTTTTTTTCAATCACCGTCAACAACTCCCGTCCGCCCTCACTCCACTTTTTTCCGTCGCCGTCAACAACAGTCGTCCGCCTCAATCACTCCAAGCGACCGACGGCCTCGAGCATCCACAGTTTCCGATCGTCTCTCTCACTGGGCCGGCTCAACCGCGACCGTCCAAAGTGGAGGAAAGTCCCTCTCTTTTCAACCGGCGACGCACCACCCCGGCCCTTCTCCTCCTTTCGACCGACGGTAAGTTTGGTACTTAATGTTTAATATATTGTTTTTGTAATTTTTACCTAAATGTTGAAAATGTTGTTAGAATCAGTGTGTGTAGTTTCTAGGGTTCTATTTTTTTGTTTTTTTGGGGGAAATTGTGAAAATGTTAATTTTGAAATGAATTTTTGGTTTAAATTCTAGTATTTTCATTTTTGGGACTGTGTTTTCAATTTCTAGGGTTTTTGTGAACTATTGCTATGCCATAATGTCTGTTTGGGATGAGTAATTTTTTTTTTTTTGTTATTCTTTTACTTGAATGTTTACAGCATGTTCTTGTGGTGTAATTCATCTTGCTGTTGTAAACCTTCGTTTTCACTGGAAGCTCCTATTGGGAATCAATCGTATTTAATATGATAATTTGAACACCCTGTCTATTGGGAATCAATCGTTTTATGTGCATTTAGGCAATTTGTAGCTCTGGATGATTTTTTGCATTTATGTTCAAGTTTTTATAGTTTATAGCTTTAATGATTCATTAGAAATGCCTGTTTGTTTGTGAAGGGGTGTCAGAATCCGTGTTATGATAAATTATCTAGTTAGAAACATGCTCATAAATGCAATTACTTCATTTTAGTGTAATTTTAAGTACATTTTAGTGTTTTTTTTATACAATTATGTTGTTTTGGCTTAGTTGTTGGGATTGTGTTTCAATTTCTAGGGTTTTTTTATCTCAGGTTTTGTTCATCGTGCTTCTTTGTTAGTCTATTGAACCTTATGGGCAGTTTTTGTAAATGATAATCTGCTGTATTCTTAGTTATTTTTTAGTGGTTAATTAATACATTTTTAATGTTTAAGTAATACATTTTTGCAAAGATGTGTGTCTTGTGTAACTGCACTTTGTTTGTGCAAATTTATAAATATGATCAGAAATATGAGATATTATTATATTGTAATCTTAAGTACATTTTAGTGTTTTATTTATACAATTAGATGTTTTTTTAAAAAAGTGCATTGTTTAGTGTAGTGCATTTTTTTGTTGTAGAACACTTTAATGCATAGATTGTCCTTCCATTTATGTTGAATTGGAATAATGATTATTTCTTTTGTCTTCTTAATTGTAGGTGCTAATTTGTGAGTATGGCGAGAGGACAACAAAAAAAACGCAAGTTAATATTGGTGGTACTAGTAGTGGGGTGGGAAGCTAATGCTCACCAAAGAAAAGAAAAAGGGCGATCGGGTTGTGAAGAAGAGTGTTAAGGATATGTTCCCATTTTGACTACTAGGACCTCGCCTGAGGTTTTGGTTGAAGCTATGGCCTCCTTTACGGATGAACAAAAACATGTTGTTGTCGAGATGGGGTTTGAGAGCTTATTTATGTTGAGAATTTCTGAGTTTCCAGGGCGTCTAATCTATTGGTTGACTGAGAATTTCAATCCCATGAGTAGTGAACTGGTGTTGGCAAATGGGAAGTATCTTCATATTGGTGGAGGGCGTTCGACGAGGGTGTTGGGGTTCCCTAACGGTCCATTGGCAATTGATAAGAAGTCAAGTGCGAGAGTTCTCAATTGTATGAAGAATGGCCATCTTTATTTGGCAGAGAACACTACAGAATGACACCTACTGAAGTTTGTGGTAAAATGGTGGGTTGTGTGGATGGAGGGGTATGGTTTAGGAGATATTTTACCGTTTTAGTTGATCAAATTATTATTGGAGCTATGCAGGGTGGGTATATTAATCCATTGATTTTGAATTGTTTGGAGGACGTTAGTAACATTAGGAAGTTTAATCGGTGTCATTACACGTTGAAAACGCTCATTGAGAAGAGGATAAATTGGGGTCATCGATTAAGAAGCGAGTTCAACGGTCCTTTGTTGTTTCTCACGGTAATTTTTTTTTTTTTTTTTTTTGGCTATTGTGTTGAGTGTGTTAGTTTTATAATTTTAATTTTTTAATATCCCGTTCTTTTTGAAGGTGCTTTACATGGACAGAGTCGTGGTTGGCGCTCGGGACATGCCAAGAGGAATTCAAGTTTTTGGGTTGGAGCAGATAAAATAAAGGAGTGCAATTCGTTTGAGTTAAACAATGGGGGATATGGATTTGGTTTTGTTGATGGCCCTTGTGAGAGCGATTCGGTTGTAATGATGCCATGATGGATGCTCGGTGAGAAACATGACAATATCCAAGGTTCGAATATGCTTGATGGCGGTGTTCAGGTATTGGTCTAGTTTTTTTGTTTATTTATGTTATTTTGTAAAATTATGTTTACATTATGGATGAGGTTTGAATTCTTCATGTATTGTGCATGTTACTAAATTAACTGTTAGTTGGTTGTGCTAGTTAGTGTGATATTTTTGCGTAGTCATTGTTATCTACATTTACAGTTGCGGGAAAAATCTTTGAAACACCACCAGCGAGGTTGGGGCTTATTACAAATTTTTGTGCATTTTTGAGCAGGTTACTGTTTCTGATATCACAAATACATGTATATTTAGAGCAGGTTCACTGTATAATTAATTATTGTTTAGTGTGCTACTTAGTGTGATAGTTCTACTTAGATAATAAATATTTACAAAGACATACTAATTACATACCTAGTTAATAAATATTTCTGACATACTAATTTACATGTGTTTTTAGAGCGGAGTTCACTTTGTATTCTCAATAAATTGTTTTAATTGAATTCATGTTTCTTGCAATTGTTTACGTTTATGAAGTGATATGTAAACTAATTGTAATCTTACATGTAAATTTTTCTTTTGGTTTTTTGCAGCAGTTGACATCACAGTTGGCGTCCAAGTTGTCTTGTATTGCCACGAATGTCGTGGATATTATTTCCATATTACAGAATGCACCGGATGATGTGTCTTCTGATTCAGTTTTTGGGAGGATGAGGACGGTTTGCCGGGAACTTGATTTTTTTAGTGGCAAGCGGGGGATGTGCAAGCGTCACGGATGGCGTGGGTGACGGTAGTGCGACGCTTGATGAGAGAACGAAGCTTTCGGAATAATCCACGAGAACATTGCTATACTGGAGAAAATAGAAAGTGTTGTGTTGAGGAGGAACGAGTTTACGAAGACGTTTGACGGTCCAAGCTTCAGTATTGGGTTAACACAAGTTGGTGTTATGGAAGGGTGGGATTCCGTAATGGAAACTTCAAGACAATATTCGAATGTTTTTTCAGAGGCACCGTTGGAACAAGAGACGGTACCAGGCGATAAGCCCTCTGTGAGTTTGTGTTATTTTATTATTAATGTTGTAACTTGTTTTAACTGTATTAATGTTTTAGTTTGTACTAGTATACTGTGTAGTTGTTTATTTTTTACTGTATGCTTATGATTTCCATATTATAATATCTTTTTTTTTAATTTAAAGGATGATCAAGATAGGAATGATGCCGGTGGGCATGCTAAAGAGGGAAACATACATGGGAATGAAGCATCGGCCGATGTAAATGTTGGGAAGGAGGTTGGTAAGGCCGCATCGAAAACTGGCCAAAAGAAGCTGAAGAAAAGTTCTGTTGTGGGCGCTCCGGTCGCTGGTTTGTGTACTATTTCACATGAGATAGATCCGAGTTTGGATCCGATGAAATGCAAAGACAAATGGTGGCTAAATGGATGTTTGAGAAAAGAGGAGCAGACGAGTAAATTAACTTTTTCATTTTTTTCCTAAGTTTTACATTTGGTGACATTCATTTTTAACAATAAACTCATATATATTTTATGACTTGTGTTAGGGAGGAGTTGGTATACAAAGTTGGTGATAGATCGCTATGGAGGAGAGAGATGGAAACACTAAGGTATGGAGAGTATGTATCTGTAGATGTGGTTTCCGTGTGGTCGATGATTTTAAATGCGCGCGAGAGTTTGAGAAGCAAAAGTGCACCCACAAGATTTTTTGCTACGGCTTACTCAACTGTAAGATATTATTTTATTCATTTGTAAGATTCGTTGTTGTATTTGGGGTTTAATAAATATTTTTTGGCGGTTTTGTAGACGTATAGTATCGTGGTCCCCAAGTATAGGCTTGATGATAAGTCTGCGTTGGCAATTTTCTCTACAAGCTTTGATGCTGAAGTGAGTGTTGAGACCACTGCAAAACTACAAAAAATTGAGTTGGTTAGTTTAATTGTACGTGCACTAGTACATTTTTGTGGTTGATTTATTCATTGGTATTTTTTTTGTGCAGTTTTTCTTCCCTATATGTAAGAGTGAGCACTTATTTGTCATCGTGTTTGATATAAAGAGGAGAAACTGTCACATTTTAGACAACTCGGCTGTTGGCGGTACATCTTGCGATAAATACGAGAAAACCCCCGAGGATTTGGTTAGTAGCTTTTCTTAGTAGCTTTTCTCAACTATGCAAAATTAATGTATAAAGTTCTACATATTTTGGTAAGTCCATGCAAAATGCATTATTTACTGTATTGTTAGTGAAATTTCAATGTATACACAACACATTATTACTGCAATGCTCAACATTCTTGGAGGCTTCCTAGTGTGGGAATTTTTGGAAGTAATAAGTTCTGTTAAGTTCAATGAAATAATTGCAAAAAATGTTTTTGAAACTTGGAAGATTTTGTTTTTTTATTAGTATTAATTTGGAGTGTGCCACAAGCTACTTTTCTTTTTAAGTACATATCATTGGAGATTTTTCAACTTTTTACGGGTTGTATGGTTTCCATTGCAAATTCATTTGTCACGCATATTGTAGTATTCTTGTGTATTTAGTGCAATTTAATGTATACATGATATATATTTTTACTCAATGTCTATTGTTCACTTGGTGTGTTTTTTTCTTTGTATATATAGTGCAAATCCCCATCGATTAATGAAGTATTCTTGCTTTACACTCATGTGTTGTTTATTGTTGATTTAATCCTATGTTTACTTGTATTTGTTTCTAGATGCGGGTTTTTTCATTATATCTTTCTTCGAGGGGTTGTGATCAGATGTCATGGGCCGTCAAAAATGCTAAATTGAGTAGGTTGTCTATGCCGTGGAGGGACTCAGTGAACAAAGTTGATTTGTGGGATTTTTGCAATGCGCCACATGGAGACATACATGGGCGGAGGCGCAAGAGGTTGGGACTGCGGGCTAAAAAAGGGTGGTGGGAATCTAATATCTAACCTTCGCATTAAGTATTGCTACTCGATTATTAGCCAAGAGAACAATGAGCAAAGAGAAAAGATTCTGATGGAGGCAAGGAAGTTCTGGATGGGGAAGGATGTTATGTGATTTTATCAGCCTTTTTAGGATGAACGTGTATTAACTCTATGTTACTTTTTTATTTTGTCGGTTCTCTTTGTTGGATTATTTATTTCCTTGGCTTTTCGTGTCGAATTATCTTTGTGAATGCTACAATGGTCTAGTTAGGCGATTTTGCTGTTGGTTGTTTTTTATGGTCTAACTGAATATCATTTTTGTTGGAATTGTTTAATTAATGCAGTTTAATTAATTGATACGTGTTGTGTGTGTGGTTTAATGTTTGTTAATTTGCGCCCATGATAGTCGAATCTTTGTATAATTAGTATTAGAATCTTTGTACAATTAGTGTATTTTTTTGTAAATCGAAAAAATCGAATATCGTTTTGGTGTATAATTAGTATTAGAATCTTTGTGTAATTAGTGTATTTTGACTGTAATTCTAAAACTGAATATCGTTTTGGTGTATAATTAGTATTAGATTGCTATATAATTAGTGTATTTTTCTTGTATAATTAGCATCGAGAATGTTCTATAATTAGTATTTCTACTTGTAGATTTAGTGTATTTTCACGATGTACATTGGTGATTCGGTTCTTTGTGCGGTTAATATTGTTTTGATGTATAATTGTCATATTTCACTTGTACTATATATACATGTTTCTTGTGTATTTAATGCGATTATTTAAATGCATGACAAAAATTTGAATAAAAAAATTTGTAATGAGCGGTGATAACATACTAACCAAACAAGAAATGTACTAACGAAACATTATTGTTGATGCAAAGAAACATTGAAAACATACTAAAACTTGATTTAAGTCTTTGTTGATTGAAAATGGTTAATATCTAATTAGGTTTTTGAACGTTTGGGGCATGTTCTACTGTTATGGGTTGTGACTTCGCCACATATACCACATCGTCTCTTCAATTTTGTGCTTGCTTTGATAGCTTTCTCCCTTTGACTTTGTATACGACTTTTCACGCGGCTCCCACTACCTTTGTTTTTTGCTTGTTGTGGTGGCAATACATTGATATCCTTTCCTGATGTTGTCCCACAATAGGTTTCAATAACTGCTTGCTTGCCAACTACGGACCTTTCATTCTCTTGTTCGAGTAGTAGTTTTTGCTTTTCTTCTGATAGTAAGCGTGACAAAGATGACAATTTCTCTACATCACCTTGGGCGAGCCCAAGACAACTATGGAAATCTGACCAAAGCTTGTTGAGAGTTACACATGTTGTGTTGCCTCCATTGAATTGGTACACATCACCGTTCCCTGAAAAAGGATGAATTGATGCATTTTTCAACCAACGCCTTGTTAGATATTTGGATGGAATCTCTTGTTCTCCCTTTAGCAATAACAGTATATGGCGACAAAGTAGTCCGCTTCGTTCAAACATTTTGCAACTGCACTTCGACATTGACTCGCTCTTGTAACAAATGACATCATATACCCTACCAGTTTTGTCTCTTATTTTGTAAGAACACGTAATACGTATTATCAATCACACCAACCACATGCAAAATGAAACACGATTCTTCAATTTCTTTCTTTGACTTCTCGAGAACTTTTGCATGTGTGTACACCGATCTTTGCATGTTTCTCAATCTGTAATGGTGTTTTGCATTTTGGGATTTAACGTTTCACATTTGTTGCCTAATTTATCGGATTCGTGGCGTTGTGAGTCCATGGCACTTTCAAAGTGCATAAAAAGTTCCACCAAACTTGCCTGAGGGTTTGTGAAATTGCCAAACCAACTATTTGTACTTTGGATCTTGGCGTTGTCCTTATTAGACCTCCCATTGGCACGTCCCTAAAATATGTTGGTATCCATTTTTGTCTAAGATCGAACATTGTATTAAACCATGGATGCGAATTTAACTCATACTCAAGCATTACATCATGCCATTTTGTCTCGAACTCTTTGGCTCATCGTAATCATCCCATACAATGAGAATTTAGTTTGACTGAAACTACTATCCTTGAGCAATCTTTGGGTGACTTTGGTGTTTACCTTCTCCATGATGTGCCACATACATAGACGATGGTACTTTGAAAATGACTTGTATTGCATTCTTCATTGCGGGTCTTGGTGTGGTAACAATATAGCTTGTTCTTTACCCATGGCTTCTAAGAAATTCTTGAATAGCCATATGTATGACGCTTCATCTTCCTTTATTATGAACCTGACTCCAAACGTTACACAACGCTTATGATTATCTATTCCGTAAAAGGTGCAAACACCATCTTGTACTGCCATTTTGCATAAATAATTTCTATTCAATAGACATTGAAATAAATATGTAAAGTACAGTGAAATTTCAATTATTATACAAATGAATATCACCTACCAAGTCAATAATATTAAAATGAACTAACAATATTATTTTGGAAGGATTAATAGGTCTTTCTGTTTTTGTATAAATGCAATTCAAGACACAGTGGAATAAAAAATACCCTACAACGAAATTTTGAAATTTACACAGTACAATGCTCGTATCCAGATAGTAATGTCAAATTAAATAAACACCACTTGTTCGTATTATTACACAGTTAATATCACCTACAAGTACAGTAATATTAAAATGAATGAACAATATTTTTTATGGAAGGATTAATAGGTCTTTGTATTTATTTTGTAAATGCCATTTTAAACACGGTGGAATAAAAATATCCTACACAACGAAATTTTGTTATGTACACAGTAAAATGCTCGTATCCAGACAGTAATGTCAAAGCAAATAAACAACACCTGTTTGTATTGTACGTAGCGTCAAACGAAACGACGTCACCAAATACGCCATAATTCCGAGCGACGCCTGGGGTCCGCCCAAAATAGTCGGGTTAGTGATCATTCTCATCGACATCATAATTGAATGTCATTCTGGACTTATTTCTTTTTCCTCAAGTTCTTATCTATTATCAAGCAGATCCGCACCACATATGTAGGCCGCAAGTCTCTCCTAAAGTTTTTGAAGTCTATTTGAAGTGCTCCCACATTGGAGTATCCTCCCACCATCTCTTTAAACACCCTGAGGGTTTTAGCAGTACCAACATTTGCCTTTGTGCAATTCAAGATGAACTGTTGGTGCCCAAAATTAAGACTCCTGTTCACCTTCATAAATTGTCTGTATGGTTCTGATCTTAGAGAATGAGTATGCCGCTCTTCAAAGTATTTTATCTTGTAGGAATTTGGTGTTGCGTATTGAAATATACACCTTGCATTGCACCCCACACGACTTGACGACCTTGTACGTGATGTTGAACTCCTATGCGGATCATCTTTTTCATTGGAACCAATTGGAGGTGAAACCTTACTATTTTTGAACCCTTCTCGGTTGCATACTATATATTGGACATGAATGTCCTTATTTCTGAACCTTCTTGTTGTACTTGTTCGAATGTCGAATCCACTATATGAGCCATAGTCCCTATAGAATTGTACGCCTTTCTGTAATGATGGAAATTCCATTCCTATGCGTGGTATTTTGTCTTGTTCAACTATTGGGATCCAATACTTTGTTAAACCAGGCGAAATCTCTAGTCTTTCTCTAGTGTATCCTGCATTGTCTAAATCAATAAACAATTAATTAGTTTTCTGAAGCAAAATACCTATATATAAGGAATATCGGTTTATTGATGTAGGCGATGAACATGATGCTGATAAAATACGATAAATTGTATACTAATATTCAGTAAACGGTACACTAACATACATCATAATAGGCAGTTATAACATTGGTTAAAAGTATCATAGTAGAGCAATCTATTTTTCGTAGTATCACGGGACGTGTGCTATGGTTTTAGAAAACAATTTAATAATTACAGTTACATACACCCCATTATATATAAATATACAGTAAATTGTATTTTAAAGATTTCATTAATGTGCGTATACAGTAAACACACATTACACGTACATTAAAATACAACTACACATACAGTGTTTCGCTAATAAATTTCGTTCAAAGCATCTTGGAAGGTGTTCGAGTTTTTGCAAGCAAACATATATGTAATACAATATATACAACAAATCAGTTCTAAATAAACACTAATGTCATACTATTTATACTGTTAAATATCAAAGTAATGTTGTTTCTCATGTTTCTTCGTACACAAACAACAGAAGGATGGAGGGGCAATATTTTTCCCGGAATTACAATTACATAAAATTTTAAAAAATAAACAGTGTATAGAGATAAATATACATTCACCTTGTTGTACGTCGGAATCGTTAATATTGTCTTCCATCGCCGGCACCGATTTTGTTTTCTTCTTTTATGGGGTATGCGCAGACTCTATGATTTTTTGCGATAAATCATGTTGTTAATTTGCGAGTTGTCTATGGTTATATTGCGATGCGTCGGAAGAAAACAGGGCGTTTGTTTTGGGAGGATCTTGTTGAAGAAGACACGTTTTGTTGGATGGGCATATTGGTTGTGATTTGGAAAGATTGTGATTCCATTTCTTCCCCTTATCTATTCCTATAAATTAGGAACGGTTCCACTACATTTCTCAAATTGTCTATTGTTCCCTTATTGCCTATATTTAATAATTGTTAAATTAATATTGGCCATTAAATCTGAACCATTAATTGTAATATTTTCAAAGGCTTGGATAAATCCCCACCGTCTCATATAAGGGGGGGTGTCCCATTTGAACCTTCCCCTATATATATATATATCCAAGTATATATGTTAAAATAATTAAATATTAAATAACTCCTTAATCTAGTAACTTAAGCATGTGGATGAGGCGAAGAGGTCTTGAGTTTTGTTAGAGGAATTAAATAGTATGAGGTGGTTAATCAACAATATATGTAAGAAAATATTTTACACATAACATCCATATAATAGAAAGGGATAATATCAATTTTAGTAACTAAATTACATATTGTTTTCACTTTTGATACCCCATTTTTTGGTACCTATATTTTACTTCATAATCACTTTCGTCACATGGGCATTTGATGAAATGTGGCAAAAGTGATTAAAAAGTAAAACATGGGTAACAAAAATATTAGTGAACCTTTAACGAAATGTAGCGAAGGTGATTAAAAGATAAAACATGGGGTATGAAAATCGATATGCCAAGAAAGTAAGGTACCAAAAATGAAAACATGCTATAGTTCAGATACTAAAACTCAAATTGTCCCTTATATAACAAATAAGATGCAACACAAAATTATACCCCCTCCAAATTAAAATAAGGAAAGTGTTAAAATACCATATATACCCTTAATTAATGTGAGTACATCATAAATACATTTACTAAATGAATTAATAGGTATACGGGTAACTCAGAAAAAACCTTTAATCATTAATCATTAACCTTAAAAATGTCAAAACGTCACTCGACACTTATCGTGAACTGAAGAAAATAATATAATCCGAACAATAGAAACCCATGCTATATTTTTTATTCCAATATTACAATTTGAAACAGAGAATCCAAACTCTAATATGCCATAAATGATAGTTCTACTTCCCCTCATTAATTGGTACTCCTATTATTCAGTTAGCTACCATTTAGTTTCATCTTTAAGATTAATTCAGTGGCACTATTTTTTGGGTATCACATAAGGTATTACATATTTCTTGAGTTGCTCTAGTTTGTAGCTCTCGTCTTCAAACCCCACCCCCACCATCTTTTTACTCTCATAACTTTTAGATTCTCAACCGTCGCCCTTTCTTCATTAACTTATAGTTATAAGTATATATACATACATATGCATACATAAAAAAGATTGCGTGAGTTAATTTTCTCTGTTTATTTGAAAAGAAAAGCAAAAAAAAAGTCTATATATACTCCTAAAAGGACTTGTTGTATGATGATACGAACCTGGACTCTGGAAACAAAAATCTGCTAATTGTTTTGATTCTCAGACTAATTTTAGATGTTGAAGGGCTCCAACTTTTGTTGGTTGCTTATGTAGTTTCGTATGGTCTTCTTATCCTTTGTTTTATGACCAAACGAAAGAATTAGTATAGTTTTTGTTCAACTAAGCCAAAAAAAAAAAAAAAAAAACTTTAGAGATAATTACAAAAACTACCCCCGAGGTTTGAACTAATAACAAAAAACCCTGAGGTTTTGGAAAATTACAAAAATCCCCTCGAGGCTTGATTCTGTATCGCACTGTGCCACTTCATAAGTAGAAATATTTCGAAGACCCCCTTCACATTTTCAAATATTAAAGTTACCCCCTTATACTTAAGACTTGAATCAAACCTTAGAGGGATTTTTATAATTTGGGAACTTCTCTTAACTTTTTTGTAATTACCCAAACTCAGGGGTTGTTTTTGTCATTATCCCTTTTATTTGTTTACCGATTATAAACCATCTCAAAGCTATGTTTGTGCAGTCTCATTAAAGTTTGCATTTATCTTGCAGGTTCAATTGCTGATATACTTTATGCTAAAATATGTTAAGGAGATTCTACTTGCTGAATCAAGCGTTGTCACAAAACATACTATTTCAGTTGGAGCACGAGCAACGTGTCGATTTTTCTTGCATGCTTAGGTCTAACGGTTCTTCCAGTAAACCTTGTGGTCGAAAATTACATAAGCAATATGTTTGAGGACAGGTGATTACTTTATACAACACCAAGCCTCGATCTATATTATGTCAAACATGTATTAGACTTTTCATAATGTCTGTAAATTGATTCTAAATTAATTTCCACTGATTTTATTTCAAGGCTATTCTAATATGTAATGATTAAGCATTTTTACTTTATAACCATCTCCATGTCAGAACATATTGCAAAAGTTGGGTGGTTTGAAAGGGTTTTGTAATACTAAGTATCAATTAAGGTATAAACGAATCAAATCGAGCAGGATATAAATATATTTTATTCATATTGGCCTCATTTAAAATTTTAATCTATCTTAATTTATATTAAGACAACTATTTGATCAATGACTAGGATTTATTTGATCTAATAGAAATATTTCATTTACTTGAATAGTCTAACAAAATATATAAGATCACCTCAATATATAATATTCTAAAATTCTCTACAATTTTTCTTCTCAAATGAATCTCATTCTTATTTTGTGGCATTTGGAGAAATAAAAATCGCAGAGAATTTTCGAATATTATATATTGAGGTGGTCTTATGTATTTTTGATAGATTGTTCCAATGTATCTATTATATCAAATAAGTCCTAGTCAATTTAGTCATTGGTCGAAGAGTTATCTTAGTTGATAAGTGTCATTTTATTTATATTTTGATTTATTAATTCAATAGGTTTTAGATTGTTTTGTTAAAAAATCATAGTCTTTTTCTATTATCTTAAGCATTTTATTGCTTATAGGTGGAGCAAATTGGAGCCAACATTAAGTGAAAAAAGTCAAGAAAAACGCTCAACACGACTAGGGGGTGTCAAAACAACATGGCCATGTTCAAATAGGATGAAAATAAAATGAATAAAAAAATTGATAAAGGCTCCGACACGGCCAAACCGTGTTGCCAAACACGGCCATGTTGAAGTGAATCAAAAGAAGAAAAATCACACGAAAGTGTCGGACATGGCCTGGCCGTGTTGCACAACACGGCCGTGTCCGGCTGTTTTTGCTGAGATAATGAGCAACACGACCTGACCGTGCTATGTAACACGGTCGTGTCCGGGGCACTTTTCTGCAACTTTTCCAGGCGGAAATCATGGACAACTCATTAACCAAGCTTTTACCACTTCCATACACCTTTACAACCAATTTTGTTGCATCATGCATCCATGTTTCCTCAATTATCACATGAAAACAAGAATCACCAACCCAACTATGAAACTGGAGCAATTGTTTAACAAAAAATGGCATTATTAATGTGTTCTTTCACAAAAATGATGTCTATAAAAGTCAAGAGTATGAGTTGGGAGAAGGCATTCAGACATTATTCATTGTATCCACCATATTTCTTCCATTAAATAGAATTGGGATCAAGGTGCTTGGAGCAACATTGGAGAAGAAGGTTTGGAACAACATCATTGGAGTCAATCAAGAAAGAAGTCCATTTGAGATTTTGAAAAAAGATAAGTACATCATGTCTACAACATTTGATTCTCTGTGTAATGTCTTCTTTTGTCAAAATCATGTGTAGCTAAACTCCTAATATTTGAATGTAATGAACTCTAGAATGGATTTGTGATCAAGGCTTGTATGTTTTTAATATAATCTTCTTGTTTTATGCGATTCACTTATATTATGATTTGTTCATTCGAGTTAATATTTCCGGTATATTGATTTGAATTTTATTACTCATCCGGTAATCGAGAGATTTATGGTAAGAAAGAACCATATAAGTGAAAGGAGTTGCATGCAATCCTAGATATAGGACACCATAAATCTTCCGGATTGGGGTCAAACCTAATATGGGAATTCATAAATCGTTATAATGCAATCTTGGGGGTTTTAACTAGAAAGAAATTTCGGTTAATCAACTTGAGGTTAGGAGTTTTTCACCTTGAAAAGGGGCTTAACTTAATTCGGGAATTTCTACGGTCCATGAAACTGAGATTATGTTAAAAAAGGGATGATAATTGCTTAAAGGTTTAAGGTTGTATCTCATATTGGTAAAATCACAAAAACATTCTAGAGGAATTTACATTCGAACACATTTCTATCTCTTGATCTCTTATTTTACAATCACCCTTTATTTTATCAATTGTAATTTGTTAATTGTTTACACTCTTCATTTTCCTTTCTATACAAACAAACTCCTAAAAATTGTTAGATTAGATAACGAAAAGACGGTAATTACTAGTATTCATAATCCTCGTGGGAATGACACTGGGTACTCGGTAATCTATACTATAAAACGATAGGTGCACTTGCCTAAGGTTTCTAGAGTAGCTTTCAAGACATCATTAGTATAAATAAAGATAGGTTAGAATTTTAAATATAAATATTTGGATTAATTCATATATATTTCAAATAAGAATAAGAATCAACCTTTGTATTTGAATATTAAAAAACATTGTATAAAAATATTTTATTATTGAGGCCAATATGAACGAAATATATTCCCTGCTCGATTTGATTCATTTATACCATAATTAGTTGGGGATGTGGTGTTGTACTATTGAGTTGATTAAGGGAAAGAAGCAGATTGTGAGACGCTTAGTATTATAAAACCCCCCAAACCACCCCACTTTTACAATTCTGTGGGATTTGCCACATATTTGTTTTTGCATTTGAATATTAAAAAGTATGAGGCTAATACGAATACAATATACTTATATTTTGCTTTGATTCGTTTATACCCTAGTTATAATAAAAATAATGATAATAACAATAATCAAACGTACCATACAAAATCAAAAATTCTGACTGGTCTTAGCAAAGAACATATCGATTTTAATGAGCTTACGTTCTGAAGGAGACGCTTTCTGCTTCTTTCTCTGCCGACTGTGGTTCATTTGATCCTCTATGAACCTAGCACAAGTGTACAAGTGGGGCGGTTGAACGTGTACTTTGGACTAGCAATAATGCTATCTAAATAGAACTAAGGAATAATTCCAAAATCTGCCCGAGGTTTGGAGTAATTACAAAAAAAAAAAACCCAAAAGGTTTTGAAAATTATAAACTTCTCCTTGAGATTTGATTTTGTATTACACTTTACTCATTTCATAAGCAAAAACATTTCAAACACTCCCTTTACGTTTATAAAAATATTACAATTATCCTTTTCCATTTAAGTCAGAATTAAGCCTCTTTCTTTTTGTTGTAATTTTGAAACTTCTAGTTTTTTTTGTTTTTTTTTTGTAATTACCCCAAACCTCAAGGGTATTTTTTTTTTTTTTTGTAATAATCACTAGAATCAATTACCTTTGCTTCGGCTTGAGATTTCTGTTAATGTTGCTCGATTCCTCATCTTGGAGCCTTTGAGCAAGATGGAAATCAAAATGCTCTTGTCTTTCTTCAACAAAGCTAGGAGGCAGTTCAATCCCACATACGGAGCATTGGTAATCGTTCAACCAAAAGAGGGCCTCATCATCAGTGCTCTTACATTTATCCGGGCCACTCTCTGCAATCAGCCCAGAAGATGAATCTCTATCCACCAATTGACCACCTCCAGTTGGAAACAAATGTGTTGAACCCCTCACCGTATCAAGGTTATCAACCTATGTAACATGAAAAGTTGAGGTTGCAATTGGAGATACTTTTATTTTGGAAATTTTCATATAGTGTGAAAATTTTGTTACAGAGAGGAGATATGAATGAATGTGAAATGAAAACGTAATGATGAAAGATAATGTGATATAAAAATAGTAAAATACTGATTACATATGATTGTCAGTTAAAAATATGTGAAAAAGTGAATAGTGGAATTTATGGGGAAATGTATAATAATAATTTGGTTTTCTAGAAAATGGGTAGATATGATTAGTGTAGGAAAAGTAAGAGAAAACGTGAGAGTGAGTGAATGTGTATTTTTTTTAAAACTTTGGTGGACAATCACATTTTGAGTTGAAAACTTTTCGCTGGCGAAAAAATATGAGAAGTTTTCGTAGGCAATCACAACCTCAAGTTTTAATGGAATGGAGAAAAGTGATTCAGTAACCTACTTTTTGCCTATCAGCAGGAAATTATTCGACACTCGGAAAAAAAGGGAAAGAAAGAAGTTAGAATTCGCACGTTTTCTCTGAAATCATCAATCTGGAGATCAAAGGTTCCACCATTTTCTGCTTCATTGTGACAATAAGTTATGTCAGTTTGATTGTGATCGGACAGTTGATAGGTATCCGTAAAATCAACTGATTCACATGGCTCGTGTTTATCACTACAGAAGCTGGTCCCTCTGCGGATGGCTAAAGCATCATCATTAATGTCGGACTCTGTAAGCGTTTGATCTTCATGCCCACTTCCTGAAGCATTCTCTGTGACTATAAAGTTAGCAAGTGTCTTTTGTTTAGGGTCAATTGCAACACCTTCTCCGCCGTCACTGAAGTGTGACATTCGCAGTCCTAAAAATAGATGATAATCCAAAGCTCAACATTTTCATACTCTAGAGAAGTATAGAGTTACAGATGCACAGCAAGATTTGTCTTTCACATAAGCAGGAAAATGAGGATTAATAAAAACTGCTGTTTTCCGTGGAAAAAGGTGAGAAAGTTCACAAAATAAATAAATAAATAAAATGAAACAAAATCATAAGTTGAAACTAGAACAGTAGAACACCAATTAAAATATAACGAGGAATAAGGCCATCAACACCTCGGAGAGGAAATGTGATTTAACAAAATAACAAAATAGAATGATGATGATCTATTAACATTTTTAAAACAAAATTCATTATTTTTGTAAAATGACACCAAATATTCAAATACTTCAAAAACAGCCAAAAAAATCAGGAATTCCATCAAAAACCACTGTTATCATGCAATAGTTCATAAAATGTTAAGAGGACTATATAAGAGATTCAGTCTCAGAGGTGCTCAAGATCACGTGTTAAAGGAACTAGTATAACAGTTCTCACGTCATAGATTTTTTTAAGAAAAGGAATAAACAAACCACACACAGTTGTCCTACCCATCAGTCTGAGAGATACAGGGAGTTCAGCCTTAAGAAGCTTCGTGGCATGTTTCATAATATCCTCACTTGAGCAAATATAATTTGGTAGAGTCACTGCCCGAGTTCGAACCTGGATATTCATTTTTGGTACATAAGCAGGCCAGAAAACTCATTCCCCCCCAAAATTCAGCCAGAGAATAGGGGCAGAAACTTCTGAAGAAAAGGGCATGTAAAATAGAAATTAAAAAAGCATGGCTAATAAAAGCACCAGCATGATTGATTCAACCAAAACCCAGTCAACAGAACCCTGAGAGTGACCATTATGCTATTAAACCGTCTTTGCAAAAGACCCAGAGAATGTCAAATTATAAAGGCAATCATTATCCAATGTCAGGGTTTGCACCAGGGACATTATGTTGCAAATACAGGAATGCAACCAAAAGTCCAACAAACAAACCCTTTTCTTAGCCTAGTTAAAAATATATATAAAGTGCAACTTAGCAGTTTGACTCGCTCAACAAACAGTTCAACCAATCACTATTCCTCGCTATTTAATCGCCGTGGCCCAGTTCAATGACTTGATTGCCAGACCAAAATTTGAAACTTGAAAGACAAAGACAGAACTTGCAGCAAAAATATGGGTAAAAGCACAACAGAAAGACAGTTCATACACCCAAACTTGCGGCAATGCACCAAGAATACCTCAAACAAGATGTTTTCAACTTTAATGTCAATGTTCTTCCACGAAAGCCTTGTTTCTTCAAGTCAGAGGAAAGATTTTCTGAAATATCCACTGCAAAGATTTTGTGAAAAGAAAATTATTTTGCATTGCACTAGAAAATGAAATACCAAAGAGCACCAGAACCAGTTAACTAAATACTTTCATGTATCGAACTCATGCTAGTATAATGTCCTTATCTCAGAAATACCAATCATTGCAAGACGGCCCATATAACACAAAGCTAGAACTCATAAAACAATATATTCTGGGCACCTCATCAAGGAAAAGGTTGTATATAACAATCTTAACAGAGTTGGAAGGAACTCTTACGTCAAAAAATTGACGCTGGGTATTAATCCATTAAAAGCATGACATTTAGTGATTATAAGAAACAAAAGGCTTGAAGCTTATTTATTAGCAACGACAAAGCTGCAGCTTGGAGAATTTGGAAGTAAATAATACCTGCAAATTCAGAAATCAAGAAAACGGCGTATATGTACCCACAAGAAGACAAAATAGGCATCAAGCAAATAATGTTCCGAATTTAGAGAACAAGTGCCTTTAATTCCTGAATTCTTGTCACCATGGGCTATAGATTATATTTGTCGATTTTCCTTGAATTTTTTAATGTAATATACAACACTTTAAGAATAAGATTGCAGAATGTGCACTAAGCAGCAAACTGAGCTGAATTTATCTTATTAACTTTATAAAATGAACTACTTCAAATACAGAGGCAGAATTCTTTAGAGTGGAGAAAAGGAGTAGTGTGATTAATCTTGAAGAAATAAGAGAATTTGGATAAGCATTTTTTGTCTGTTACCTAATTTCTGGTAAATTAATGCCTCATCTTCAGTAGGTGAAAATGTTCTCTCATTACTCATACTTTTTCTCTGGGTCACTTGAGGCATATCTGTCCTTCCAAGGCCCAAACCAACAGATAAGAAAAAATCTGCAAAACAAAGCAATTGGTGATTCTAACTTTCAAGATCCTTGCACAGGTTTCCAAAAAATAAAAATAAAAAATCAACTTGCATTCATGATTACTGGAAGAGAAGACCAGTATTTGTGGAACAAACCTGCAGATGTACGAGAAAACAGTGCACAGATGAAACTACTTTTCTGGAGCATTTCCTCACATGTTGTAATTCCAAATACTCCGTTCAAAATATTTTCAGTGACCTTACCAATTCCCCCAATCTACAAATGAAGCTCTTCAATATAATCTACAGATTGTGTGAAATTTGAAACAAGCACCTCACCTATATAAATGGAAAAGCCACCAAAAAAGTATAAATAAGCATTGGAGTACTACCTTCCTTATAGGCAGTGAGGATATAAAAGTCATGACAGCCATACGCTCATTTGGTAACACAAACTGGCCATTAGGCTTATTGATGTCTGAACAAACCTGATTAAAAGGAAGAAAATACAGACTTCAAAATTGTAAAATTTAAATTACATATATTAAAGAAGGTAACAGGTGAAGATCTAATTTTTTGTTGAACACTTTAGTATGTAGGTGCATGAATGGATAAAGATAATATTAGTAGTCAATTAACTCTTTTAAAATAAAGGTTCAAAAATATAGACAGAGTTCTTATAAATTATAATCATACTCTAACAGCTTTATCCATGTTCTGGAGATTCAATTAGATCTTCAGTAGATTCTCCTCTCTTTCTGTTTCCGATAGAATTACAATTGTAATCAGATAAAAAGATAGGATGTATAAATTACCTTTCCTGTCGAAGTGCATATGGACATAATAACTCAAAACGATCTCCTCTAACCTCTTACCAGTGCCATGAAAAAAATTATAAGCAATTTTACATTATCAAGTGCGGAAGTATGTTTATAGCTTTTTCAACATCAGCCAACCATGATTTCTGGATGTAAAATATATACATAAATCTTCAATATTTGAAAAATGCACCAATCATGCTTTTGATTTACAATGAAACATCCACATACTGACTTTCCTAATATCTGGTATAACTTCAAAAGAAAAACAACCATATGTGATCAAGGAAAAAGGTTGTGTATTATGCATAAAATAAATGGTGAAACACATAAATAACTAAACAAAGTCCTTCAGCATAAAGTGCATAAAACCTTAGCAAGTAAGCGATTTGGCGCTACCCCAGCGCTACATGTGAGTCCAGTCTCCTTGTATACACTTTCTCTGAGCTCTTCAGCCACCTTAGGAAGCATAGCACCAAGCATTAATGACAATTTCACTCTCTTTGTAAGACAAGAAAAGAGGAAAACCACAGACAGAAAATAAAAATAAAAATAAAAATGTAATGAAAGCAGATGGGATCGGATGAATTTCTGATCACATCATAGTTCATGGTCTAACATACTTCTCCTGCAGTCATTCCCTTGTCATTGCAATAGCTTGTTATATCTAGGTATGCCTCATCCAAACTTGCAGCTAAGAAGTTGGGATCATATTTCTGGAAAACTAAAAGCATACAAGTGCTTATTAGGGAATTTAGCAAAAAGTATAATATAGACCACATAAAACATAGCCAACAGAAAAGCATAACATATAACCTTTTCTTGTTAAATCACTATAATAAGTGTACTTCTTGAAGTCAACTGGAACGAAAAATAGTTCAGGACACAATTTACGTGCAATAAATCCAGGCATTGCAGCTCTAACTCCAAATTTCCGTGCCTGCAAAGAATAATTATGCCTCATCAGAAACAAGAGCAATAGATAAAACACAGGACATCGCATCAAAATATAGTAGTGTAACTACCAAGCTGTGTTATGGCTCAATAAAAAACTTCCACGATCAAGCATTAAACTCACAGTCAGCTGTACCAACCTCATAATTAGCTGTAGAGATCATAGACATCCCACCAACAGCCATTGGCTTGCCTTTTAGAGAAGGGTTGCACAGTGTTTCAACAGCCGCGTAGAAAGCATCCATGTCCACATGTAGCCAAATCCTTGACAGATCACGTGTGGCTTCTAATTCTACAATCCTTTTATCAGCAATCTGTAAATGATACACAAATGTCTATTAGAGAAGATGTATGTGCTCGATAGGACTGATGACATAAAAGGCTGTTTATTACTTCTATCTTTTGTCATTTATACTCTTCTTTCCTTTCCTGGGCCAGTTTTCCTCCTCTCATCCACTCCATCTCACACGCCAAAGATCATGATCGAACTAATTATATAGCAATCTTGACAGCCATTATAAAATCCACCTTCTCATTGAACCCACAATCGATTTATATATGACAAGCATATTAAGGTATAGAATCAGAAATTTCAACACAATAAACTACTTGCTCGGCTCTTTCTGTCTTTTCCACTTGGAACTGATTTATACCTTTTGATGATGTGATATATCCAAGGCGGTAAGCTTGGCAAGCTGCGCCTGCATACTGTTGACTTTCTGCTTCATGTAAGCTTCTTTCTTTTCCTCATTTACAAAATATTTGGATCCTTTGCTCATCTCATACACTATTCTCTGCACTTTTTCCTTGTCCACGCCTTCCATCCCTAGTACAAATCAAAACCACCCCAGAAACAAAATCAAAGACAACATAACATGATAAAATTTTGAAAGGAAAACGGAAAAAAATCTAACAGTAATCCTTAAACTTTCAATCGAAAAGCCTACCTGCTTTGGCGGTTGTATAAACAGTGTTATACGATTGCCATGGCCGAGCGGAATCGGCACCGGAAATTGATTCTTCATTTCTATCCATTTCGTTTCTTCTAATCTAGTTTACTTAACGTTTCAAACGTGATTCTCCGATTGTTCAAGGAAGTGGACGGAGTAAATTTTGAATTCAATCAAGGGGAAGCAGAGGGGAAATTAGAAGTGGAGACTAGAGAGGCGCGCGAAAAAGAAGAAACCCCAATTATAGAGCGGAGCAGATATAATATTTGCCAACAAGGACCTGTATATATGAGAATGACGAATAAGTGCAGCGATTTTGTTAAATTGCAATTCAGAACCAAACAAATGCAACAAATAGCGCATATGCAACTAAAGCGCAACAAATTATGAGAAATTGCCCTATAGATGTAAGCAAGGTAAAATTCATAACGTTGTGATTGTATGTTGAAAATTTGGAAGACTTTGAAATTGATTGTAGCATTTGTAATTCAGGTCATCGATGTTGAATTGATTCTCACCTTCCCATGACCTTGTGCTAAAAAAAAAAAAAAAAATTACTTATCATCAATAGTTTGTTTTCTCAAGATTTTACTTGCTTGTGAAGATATTTTTTTCTAAAATAGGAATGTATAAGTTTTTTACTTTCAAACAATCTATCTAGATTTAAATGTTTTGTGATAAAAAGAAATATATCTCACATCTACTTTGATCGTTATAATTCAATATTTTATCTACATATTATTTTGAAAAAATATTTCACACACTCTATATACTTTCAAAAAATAATATATATATGTTAGTCCAAGTGGCTATGAAAATTTAGAGAGAGGTTGAATAGGTTTTCTCGATTTTTCGATTTATGTCCCTTTTTCCGAATATAAAAGAAGATGAAAAATAGAAGTAGAGAAAATGAATCAACACAAAATGATTTATAGTGTTTAAACTCACTTAGGGCCTATGTGCACTATCACCCGGTATGTTCAAATGGATTTCGAAAAGGAAAAAATTTATTGATACCAAACAAATATAATATTTACCTTGAAGAGCACATACTCTTCTTACAACACCAACTTAGAAAAGCACCACACTTTTAAACACATATGAATCAACCAAGTGTATGTATTCTTACCACAAGAACACTCAACAAATATATCTTGTTTTTTGTTGGTATTATAATTACAATCAAGATTATACTTGAATGAAAATATTATAACTCAAAAGTGCAAGTGTAATAAAAAAGAAAGCATATCAGGCTAGATATGAAAATTAAGTGTTAGGCTTAATACAATAAGAATATGAAAATGAAGGCTTGATAATTTTGTTGATTTTCTTGTTGTAATTTGTAGATTGATGTGTTGTGTTGATCCTTCAATTTCTTCATCTATTTATAGGAGAGCTTCAATATTTGATTTCCAATATAAGCTCCTCTATTTTGATTTTTGTCTGCAAAAGATTGATCACAAGATCTACAAAAATGGTTAATAATTGATAAAGAAATTTTTGTTGATAAGTGCTTAAGCAACAAATAGAATTTGCTGTGAAAAAGCTCAGGGAGACCGGTCGTTGTACATGGCTACCAGTTGCTCTGGATAGTGACTGTTCGCTCTTGAAACATAGAAGATCTTAACAAAAAACTTCAAACTTCGCCCTAATCCATTTTCCTTCTCTGTTTTGTTCTGTGTTTTGCAAACTTTCAGGTACGGGTCTTCTTTCAATTTCTTCATCTATTTATAGGAGAGCTTCAATATTTGATTTCCAATATAAGCTCCTCCATTTTGATTTTTGTCTGCAAAAGATTGATCACAAGATCTACAAAAATGGTTAATAATTGATAAAGTAATTTTTGTTGATAAGTGCTTAAGCAAAAAATAGAATTTGCTATGAAAAAACTTAGGGTGACCGATCGCTATATTAAAAATTCAAAAGTTTAAACTGTTGGAACAAGATTTGACACGGTTCGGTATAGAGGGCGACTGGTCACTGTACATGGCTACTAGTTGCTCTGGATAGTTGAAACATAGAAGATCTTAACAAAAAACTTCAAACTTGTATAGGGTGATTGGTCACCCTAACCCATTTTCCTTCTCTGTTTTGTTTTGTGTTTTGCAAACTTTCAAGTACGGGTCTTCCTATAGGCGACCGATCAACCTCAACACAGAGAGATTATCTGAGTTTTGTCAAAATAAAGTTCAGTAAGTACTTTAAAAACTTAGTAAAAATCATTTGAAATTTTTTGAAGTATTTGGATAACATTTGGGGATATTATTTTGGTATAAAAACTCATTTATGTGAAATCATCAATAATCATCAACTCATTTATTTTTTCTTCACTATTCTTTTTTAAATAAGTATCTCATAAAATGAAATGACAATCAATTACACTACCTTCCATTTTCCATTGTGTTGTGTCAAAATAAAGTATACTATTGTTATCATCATCATTAACATCATGTGTTACTGCAGATGTTTCTGAGGTGTTACTGAAGGTGTTGCTTTGGGTATTATAACATCTGGAACAACACTTGGCACAATATATGTTATCACATTTGACAGAACATTTAGTTCAACACTGAATGGTGAAGAACTAAGACGAAGTAAGACGCTTAAGGTGGATAAATTCTTTGGACCTAACTTCATAACATTTATGTTAAATGGTGAGCTGAACTTGATTAAAGAGGGTACAGATGCTCCGCTCTGGCAAGAAGTTATTAATAGTTGAATTGAGTCAATTCTGCAAAATCATACGTGGGAGTTGGTTGATCTCCCTGCTGGTCATAAACCTTTATAATGTAAGTGGATCCTAAAGAAGAAGTATAGAGCAAATGGAACTATTGATAAGTATAAAGCTCGGCTTGTGGCCAAAGGCTTTAAACAAAAAGAAAGGTATGATTTCTTTGACACCTATTCTCCAGTAACGAGGATTGCATCTATTCGGGTGCTTCTCGCGATTGCTGCTTTGCACAATCTTGAGATTCATCTGATGGATGTCAAGACAATATTTCTGAATGGAGAAATAGATGCGGAAATATACATGGAACAACCTGAAGGGTTTGTTGCACCCGGTCAAGAAAAGAAGGTGTGTAAGTTAATAAAATCTTTTACGGACTGAAACAAGCTCCAAAATAATGGCATCTTAAGTTTGACAATATGATGTTGTCAAATGGGTTTAAAATCAACAAGTGTGATAAATGCGTATATGTCAAAGGGACATCGGAAGCATTTGTCATAGTTTGTCTATATGTAGACGATTTGTTAATCATAGGCAATAGTCATGATAGTATCATGGAAACTAAAAGAATGTTAAAGATGAACTTTGACTTGAAGGATATGGAGACTGTTGATGTAATCCTAGATACAAAAATCAACAGGACTTCTGATGGAATTATCTTGTCACAATCCCATTATGTGGAGAAAGTGCTCAAGAAAATCAATGCTTTTGACAGTTCACCGTTAAAATTCCCACTAATTTAAGCGTAAATTTGGTTGCTAATAAAGTTGAACCAATGGATCGGATGGAATACTCACGTATAATAAGCAGTTTGATGTACATCACAAACTATACACATCTAGACTTAGCCTATCCTATAAATATGTTGAGTAGTTCACGACCAATCCAAGCCATGAGCATTGGAAAGCATTAACGAGGGTGTTAAAATACTTGAAGTATACCCTGGATTATGGGCTATACAGCTGTACTTGAAGGGTATAGTGATGCTAGTTAGATTTTGGATTCAAAAGATTCTTATAGTGGACTGATACATATTCACCATTGGAGATAGTGTGGTATCATGGAAGTCCACGAAGCAAACGTGTATAGCTTGGTCTACCATGTAATCTAAGTTTATATCTTTGTACAAATCTGGTTAAGAGGCAGAGTGGCTTCAAAACTTTTTGGAAGATATTCCATGTTGGAAAAAGCATGTGACTTCTGTGATGATTCATTGCGATAGTCAAGCTGTTATATATAGGAAGGGCACAAAGCAATATGTATAATGGTAAGTCTCGACATATTCGTTAGAGACACAATACCGTTTGATAATTGATCTCAAACGGTATGATGACAATTTGGCAGATCCTTTGACAAAAGAGCTCAATCGAGATCTATTGAGTAAATTTCTAGAGGGAATGGGCTTAACCATGATGACTGGAGATCACAAGAACTTAGTTCAATGGGAAAACTAAGCTATGAAGGTTTTGTTGTAACACTTCGAAACAATGTTTCAACCCATCCCTATAGAGCAATACCAAGTGTTGGACCACCTAGAAAGTTGTGGTTATGCTAAGTCATTTGACTTTTAATGATTCTTACACCTCGTTGAGGTTGAGTATGGCAGGATACTCAGATAGGAGATCACCTATGCAAGTGAGAAGTGCGAGCCGCTTCAAAGTAACACTTATGAATCCAAAGAGGTGTCCATGGGCGAAACGGATACAAAACTTGAGAACATAAGGTGAGATGGTATTATGTTTAGATGTATTCAACGGTTTTGAACCGCTGGTTACGGTTACCCCAAAAGGTGGAAACATAACCTAACCGTCTTAAAGACAATTTCGATTAAGGTTCCGGTTCTGAACCGCCGGTTTATGAAATAAGAATTATAGCAAAGTACTTGAATAGAGGAAGAAAACATTAACTTCAGTTATCAGTAATCATCAAATAAAAGTGTTCATTAACCTACTCCCAAACCCGAGAATCACAAAGTGTTTAGCCAGACATCGAAGATAAATAATTCATAGACAAATTATTCATATTCAAAATCTAACTAATTGAAATAACAATACTATGGAATGAGTGAACTCGGGGATGATGACGATCTCTCGATCTATCATTAATCCTCAAAGGTGTGGTTGCGGTCTTGATCGATCTCTCGAAGTTCTCGGTGGAAAACTGCTCTTGTCTCTGGTTTCTAGGGCAAAATTTAGCGTGTCCCTGTTTGTGGCCGTCCCTTATTATCCTAGTGAGTAGAGTATACACTTTATCCATGAGAGGCATGATTTGAAGTATTACCATGATTTTTGATAGACTTGTGCTCCGTGTTAGATATTTGAAACTTGGTTGGTTTGTGCTTGATGTCTATGGATAAATGAAATGAATTGTGATGCGGTGTTCTTGAGTTGCTCTTCTTTAACCCATTTGTATTGTCTTGTTTATAAAGTGTTGACCGGGACTGTCAACAGTTTAAGTTTGGGGGTTTGTTTAGTGTGAGTTTTGCATGTATTTTAGGGCATATTTATGGCTATAATTATTTATAAACATGCAATAACTCATATGAAATGATATATATTCGCTCTTTGTGGAAAATGTATTACGTTTTGCTCGTTTTGTAGGAAATTAATGATATTTGGAGTGATTTTGTGACAAATATGAGCATTGCGACCTAGAAGCATCAAGAATCGAGCGATTACATCCAATTGGAAGCCAATTATATTGAGTCTAGAGTTATATTAATGATTCGTGTGTCAAAAGAAGCATGGATGATCAAACAACAAGGGGATTTATCTCAAGGAACGTCCAAACGCGTCTGGAATTTCCAGCACTGGCAGGGTTTAGTATTTTGGTCATATCTCTCTCTACAAAATTGATATTGAGCTGATTCAAGTGGCAAAGGAAAGCTAAGATAGAGGGATACAACTCTTATGAAGATCCCATAAGCAAATTCGGACGTTTGGGTGACGCACGGGTTAGTCGTGCTCTAGAGCACGAGTCGTGCGCCTTTGAGCTGTTTGACAATTTCTGTGGTACCTAGCATGGTCTGGGCGTGCTCTAGGCGCACGGCCCGTGCGTATGTGCGGGAAAACAAATTTTGACAGATTTCCAACTAGGTTTTGACCCAAAACGAAGTACAAATAGAGACGGGGCGGCCACAAACAAGGAGACGCTGAATTTTACCCTAGAAAGCAGAGAAAATAGCAATTCCCCACCGGAGATTCGGAGAGATCGATCAAGACCGAAACCACACCTTCGAGGATTGAAGATAGATCGAGATATCGTCATCGTCCCCGAGTTCATTCATTCCATAGTATCATTATTTTCAATTAGTTTAGACATGAATTTTAATAATTTGTCTATGAATTATTTCTTTTCTATGTCTAGCTAAACACTTTGTGATTCCCAGGTTTGGGAGTAGGTTAATGGATACTTTTGTTTGATGATTCATTTCAATCAAAGTTAATGTTTTCTAACTCTATTCAAGTATTTTGCTTTAATTCTTGTTTTATCAAAAAGCTATTAGTTTAACTTGTTTTGATATATTGATTCATAATTCGAACATATGAGTTTCAATATTAGATCTATGAGTACTTGACATGAATAGCTTGCATGATTGAGAAGTCTGTGAATATTTGTGAGGCCTTTTAATCTTTTGATCTTTTGGGAGTTGGATATCTAATGTTGAGTAGAGATGCTAGCATAGATATTTCAATCAACGCTTTTACATACATCTCGAGAGAGAGGGTAAATTACTTTTGTGATTGGTCTATAGAGAAGAATACGTTTAACTTTGGTTTGATTAATGTGATAATAAAAAGGGATATTAACTGAAACCACAACCCAGGAATCCATTCTTTCATACTTGGTCTTTTAATCCAATTCTTTGCTTTGTTATTTTAGGATAATTTCTGCTTTAGTATTAATAAAACCAATCCTTCAAATTTCGATAGTCTAGATAAAAATAAGGCTATTATAATCCAGTACTTAGTACATTAATTTATTAGTCCCTGTGGATTTGACCTTGCTAACCCTATTCTATAAACTGCACCGTACACTTGCGGTGAAGCTACAAAATAAGGCGAACAAGTTTTTTGGCACCATTTCGGTTTGGACTACGTTTTTTTGGTTTTTTTTTTTTGAATTTTTAATATTGAATAAATTAATACAATTGATGAAGGAAACGAAATTGAGTAAGAAAAAATTGACTTTATTGCTTTAAAAGTAAAATTACAACTTACAATTTATAACTTTATTAAAAATAATTTAAGTTACAAGCTACAAATGAAAAATTCTAAGATATTACAATTCCAAAATACAATTTAAAAGTAAAATTAGAAAAAATTTAAATTACAAAATACAAACCACAAAGAAGAAAAAAGAAAAAAACGGGTTTGAGTTTTATTTTAATATCTAGATTAAAAATTTTAAATTTAACTTTGAATATTAAAATAAAATTGCCTATGTTTCCTCATAGAGGAATCAAAACCCTACGTAGTTCTCTTACCTTCTACTTACCTTAGGGTAGGTGGCAACGTGATTCTTCAAATCATTTTGTGAATCATTACTTGATCCGGCATCAATAGTGTCGCTATCTTCGGATTCATCAAAATTGGTAACTTGATCACGTACATCGACTTTTGTCCAATCGTGGAGTAGTGCTTGAGCCTCTAGATTTTCTACTATTAACCTAGATCGTCTAGCATCCATAATATAACCTCCCTCACTGAATGTTTGCTCTACGGAAATGGTTGAGGCGGGAATGGCTAATATTTCCTTCGCAATTAATGTTACTATAGGAAAAGATGAAGACCTCTTTGACCACCACTTTAACAGATCGAATTTTGACTTCTCTACTACAAATTCAGTATAATCAAAAGGAGATTTTAAATATGTATCAAGTTCAAGATAAGGGGTTATGCCTCTTGTCGAACGTTTTGGTATCATCGCATCATAAAACTGCTCCAATGGTGCAAATATTGCCGCCTCATTAAAAGTACAAATATCACTAGTATTTTCAACATCATCACAAGGTGTAGAAGTAGTAGAGGAGCTTTTAAAACTATCGCCATATTTTATTGAATATTCACTAAAAATGTATATAAATATTGTTTAGCATTAGCTACTACTATGCTTCGAATGGGAGTGTCATGCTTTTTAATAGGAAACAAATCATCATAATAAATTCCTAACAATTCTTCTAAACTATTTAATCTTACCCTAGGATCTAATATTTTTGCAACTAAAAGTACATTAGGAATATAAGTGAAATATTTTAACTATTTTAATCCCATTTAAGCAATAGTTTGTCCTAAACATTCACAAGGCATTAGAGATCTAAAAAGTAGTGCAATTTTAACACAACGATCTACAACTAAAATTGATGTAATATAATAAATACCGGATAATTCTTTGTTGGCATCTTTAAAAACCTTTAAAAGTTGACATAAATTAGAGCATGTATCCCATTGATTCGGAAATAAAACTATGTCACATTGTTGTTCGGCAAAAAATAAACATAAAGTTTCTCTATATTGGTAACTATCATCTATCATTTTATATGTAGAATTCCAACGAGTTGGCACATCGGTCGAGAATTGTTTTGGGTGCAAACCAAGATTTTTACAATATCTAGCCCATTTTTTCAATAAAGATGAATATCTTGATAAATATAATATCGCATGTCTAATAAGTAAAATTTAATATTTTAAAGTAGCTAAACTATCTTGAGCACATAAATTTATAATATGACATATACAACGAATATGAAAAAAATTACCACCAATAGAAGGTTCACAAATATTAATAAGTGATTGTAAACTAGTCGTATTAGTACTAGCATTATCAAACGAAATTGAAAAATATTTTGTGACTAAACCATATTCTTGTAAAATAATATGAAATTTATGAGAAATATTAATAGCGGTATGTTCAACATTAAACTCTCTATATGCAATTAATTGTTTTTGCAAAGTTCATGTATCATCAACCCAATGACATGTAATTCCCATATAAAAACTTTGTTGCCAATGATCACTCCATACATCCAAATAAATTGAAACTTTATTTTGTAAAGTAGCAAATGAATTAATTAACTTTATTTTTTTACTTGCGGGGTTAAAAGCTAGTCTAATAAATTTTTTATAAATTTTATTATCGACAAAGTTAAAAGGAAGTGACATACCACTAATAAATTTAGCTAACTCTTTCCTAGTGGTTGTATCACTATATTTAAATAACGTAAAGAATACTCCATACCTGATGAATAACCCTGTGAATCCCGGCGGTAGTTGTGTTTGAGCATGATCTAGCCCAACTTTATCCGTATGTTTTTTGATTAGGTGGCTCGTGAACGTCCCATAACCGCCCCTCCTCTAAACTTGTAGGAATTGGTGCAATAGTTGCAAGTAAATTTGAACCCTCCGGTTGTAGAATCCATAATTTTTTTTAAAGTGCACGAAAAAATATCGGATCTAAGTGGTGTATCTCGACGACTTTTGAGTTTGAGTTGGATTTTGTGGTTCTGGTTGAACCCCACCTTCTTGTGGAGCTTCACCAAAACTAGCAATATATGCCTCAATTTCATCTTCGCTTAAATCGAAAGCTTCTTCAAACCGTGATGGTGGTTGTTGCTTGGGCATCAAATCTTTCCCCTTGGATTGACGAGAAGATCCTTCATGGTTCGATATTTTTTTAAATAGCTAATGAAATAAAAAATATGAAACTACTAAAAATTAAATTGAAACTTGAAATTGAGAGATTAGAATGTAGAGAGTTGAGATATTAGAATTTAGAGAGTTGGTGTGAGGAAAAATGTGTAAAATATATGGGGTATTTATAGGAAAAAATTGTGGAAAAAATATGTAAAACCAAGTTTAACTGAAAACCAGCGATTTTGCTCAACGGTCAAACAATCTTGACCATTGTTTTTTTCAAAATTTGAATTTCCTAAAAAAAAATCAAAAATTGGCTGCCAATGGTCACAAATGTGATCGTTCGAAATTTGAAATTCAACTTAAATGTTATCTAAATAAATTTAAAAAAAAAAAAAAGAGTAAACCGCCGATTTTTGGTTTGAAAAACATGAAACCGTAATCTAACCTTCTAATTTCGGTTTTCGATTACGATTCAAACAGAAACCATGGTCAATGGTTTTTCGAATCGTTGACCCAATTCAAAATTGGCCCAGTTCTGGTTCGAACCGAACCGTTGAACATGTCTAATTGTGTTAATATTGTTGTCTTAGTATACACCGTGGAGGAATAATTCAAGGCATTGCATCTAGTAAGCCGCCAGTGTACCCGATAGTATTAACTACGGAAGGTTCAAAGCCCCAAACTACCTTTTCGGATGCATTATTGTCTCTTGAGGACTGGTTTACGCATCTGCATTCATGCATACATTAATTTCCACTCGTGTGGGGGATTATTGGAAATTTGGGCTTTGAGAAAGTAGGCGTCGACCCGACTTTAACCAAATTTTCAGTGGATAAGAGTTTTAATTTTGGAGAAATTAAATTGTAAATTATTAATCTACATTCCGAGTAGATGTTTGTAGTATTTTTTATTTCTCAAACCGAATTTCGGTGAGTGAGAAATTAATATACGAAGTTGGTCACACGAATGGGCATTATATAAAAGGAGTTGAAAGGTTTTTTCTTCATCCCACATAGATTATGAAGCTTTGTTTATCATAGTTTAAATACTAAAATATGTTATTAGTTGGATATACTATAACATAAGTGGATGATCACAAGTGGGCCACACGGGCGCGCACACTAGCATCGACCTTTGTCACTCAAAATGAACTCGGACATTGCAAGTGTCCAGATTCGTGAGTGTCTATTGGAGTCTGTAACTCCTCAGATAGTGACATTGATGGAGTTGTAACTCCCCAGAAAGTGGTCATCAATAGGGGGTTGTAACACTTGACTATTACATGGAAGGTTAATGCCCACTCACCTACCAAAATTAATTCCCTGCAGGTTGGATTTTGTTGCATATAAATAGCCTGGTTTCCATTGTAGAATAGACACAGAAAAATCGCATATCTCTCCGCATATTTCGAAGGTGTCATTAAAAGTGTTGTAACATTTAGAAGAACACTTCCAAGAACACTTCATTTGATGGAGTTGTAACTGCTCCTTCAAGTTCGAAAGTGGTCATCAATAGGGGTTGTAACAAAGAGGTTAATCCATTTTATCATGGAAGGTTAATGCCCGTGAGCACACCATATTTGTCTTGCGGAAAGAGTTAATTCCTGCGGGTTGGTAATTTTGTTGCATATAAATTGTAATCACACATTGTAATTTCCATTTGACCAACATCACTTCTTTTGGTAGCATCCACTAAAAACTTGAAATATCTTTCCGCAAAGACAAAATATTTGCTTACAAATAAGTGTGAGGGTCTTTTTCATTTTCTTAAAAGTGTTGAAAACATTTAGTTTTTTCAAAAGTTTTATTTAAAAACAACCAAGAAACATATATATAGTTTTTCTCAAAATTATTTTTATCTACATATTATTAAAAAGAAAAAACCGACATGGCTACACTATCACTCTACACTTTATATATTTTCACAAAATAATATAGAGCTAGTCTCCTGTTAGATTTTCTAACGGATCTAGATTCGTTAGACGGAGATCCAAGCAACTAAACGAGTTTGGAATAATCCCGTTATGCTCCTTCAAGTTCGAAAGACTTTTATGCTATCATTCCTCATCCCCAAACGGCAAAACCAAAGCGAAACCAAAGCGAAGAGCCTTACAAAGACACCACAAAAAAGAACCCTTTCACCTCTTAAGAACATAACCATTTTTCTTTTATCGGTATTAATAAATAAGACATTTGTAAGATCGAGGGCTTCAACTGAACTAAATTACAACTCAGTATCACCCAAAATTTGTCTTTGAAAAAGTTCATTCTCGACTGCCACATTTTTGTCTTTAGAAGTTTTATTATTCACATTAATTTTCTTGTAATTTGAAGATTTGCTGTCTTTTTTTTTTCCGTTTCCAGAAGAATGCCATTGAAATTGAAGGTTTCCCATACTTTTATGAAGTAATCACACATTTTAAATATTTTCACTACTAAAATATCCTAGAAAATACTAATATGAGTAACCAACATCACTAATCTTTTGGAAAGCATCCAATTAATTTGAAACTTAATACTTTTTTGAAACTACTAATACTTTTTTTGACCCGGGAGTTATATTCATTAGAAATACTAAAAATAACTACACATTTGGCTTACAAATAAGGTGATAATAGAGGGAAAAATTTAATTATATTTTCTAAAATTTTCTTCAATGTTTCACAGTTGTATTTGACAAAAGAAAATATATATAGTTTTTCTCAAAAATTTTATTTTGAAAAAACTCACATCAATTGGTCGTTATATTTTTATTTTTTATCTACATATTATTAAAAAGAAAAACCCGACATGGCTACACTATCACTCTACATTTTATATATTTTCACAAAATAATATATTTATACAAAGACCAACAAGTGAAAAAGCAAAGAAATCACGTTCAATGCAATATATATGGGGCCCACCTCGATTCATTACACTTCATTGAATGGGTCGATGACATTTTGCAGATTTTATTTGACACAAATTGTCAACTTATTTATTATTTTCTCCAAAATTTATTTTTTTATCACTAGATCTCTCTCTCTCTCTCTCTCTCTCTCTCTTATACTACCGGATTCATTACGGTTTTATCCAAATTGTCAACTTATTTATTATTTTCTCCAAAATTTATTTTTATCACTACTCTCTCTCTCTCTCTCTTACCTACCTGGATACGGATCCGGATCCAGATTATGGAATTCTTCTTACGGATTAGGATCCATAAAACGGTCCTATGAGAGACAAACTCATTCTCTTTTAAATTAATATATCGTTAAATAAAAGGACAAAAAATTACACTACCTTCCATTTTTCATTCTGTTGTGTTAAAATAAAGTATAACGTTGTCATATCTTCGTACATTTCCTTAAAAAAATGTTATTATTTATTTATTATTATTTTGCACAATGTGATTTATTAAATTTAAATATTAGATCATTTAATATTGAAATACTAATTATTGACTAATAACTTAACATACTAATTCAATTATCAATGTTATAAAAAAGCAATCTACACATCAAGAAACTAAGATATACGCCTTCTTTTTCTTAAAACTGTAATAAAGGCTTTCTTCTGACATGAGAATTCTTTCTTGAATAAATAATAATCATAAAAAATGTAACAATAACAATTATAAAATAGTAGTCTTATTGATCCCTCGAAAAACCAAAATATACCGACCCCCCTCATTCCCAAACATTCATTTCCCGCCTGCGCCCCATTTTTGTGGCTGCAGGCTTCTTCACCAGTAAGCTATTCTCTTTCTCTCTCTAGATCAAAATAAAACTTCAAATTTACTTTTACCCCTATCAACTTTTTACTCTACCTTTTTTCTCATCGCTAAGTTAGGGAAAAACCTGCTTGAGAAGGTAAGGGAGTGTTTGCCTGAGGAAGGATTCTCGTTTCTTCCACTTTTTGGACAGGATTTTGGCGGAACATGTGCTTGTCTGTGAAGGAAATCAGAAAAATTCAAAACTTTTACTGTATAACATTTTTGGCTTAGTTGGCACTATTTGGGATATTATTGTTGGGCCCCACTCAAAACTCCAAAAATTTCTTCTGGAAATTGCATTTTTGTTTGAGCTAATAGTGACACATTGTTGTTGATTTGACAAGTCATCTACCACCCAATATTTGGGCAATTCATCTTCTTCTTGTCTTCATTACTTGGAAAAAGGCATAAGCAAAGCACAAATCTGAAGCTTACACGCAATGAATAAGGTACGGTACCGACGAAGTGGCTTAAGCCCATATTTTAGATTCCTCTTCGTGATTACTAATTCAATCGCTCTGGTTGGTTTAAATAGATTTATTCGCCATTTTTCTTTTGATCGGTGATTTATTCGCCATTTCTTATAAGCATGGTTGTATACATATTTTTTTTGCTCTTTTGCCTCGACTACCATACATGTGTTTTTTGTTGTGTGCATAAATTGTGTTTGTTAATTTGTTATGTTTTTCAAAAAATAATTAGATGTCATTTACCCTTTTTTATGTTATCTCGAAACATATTTGTCTACAATTCTCCTCAAATTGTTGTGGTTTTAATTAGATTTTTGTTTTTATTGAATTTGTTTTTGGTCTTCCTCATTCTATGAATCTCATCATGTGGCTTGGGTTATCTTAAACTTATTTACCATATTTTTTTAACATTTATTCTAGATGGCCGACAAGTGTGAGGTTTCCAACAAGGGACAAGAATGTGCTGACCTGAAAAACAAAACTTGTGAGGCAGAGATGGGAAAATCACACACTATACCCCATGATGATGTTCATTTGAGGGTGGGTTCAAATGCAGGCCGTAGTTCACAGCCACATATACCATGTGCACAATGTGTGTACAGTGAAGACAACATATACAACCCCGAGAAAAATCCTCCACTGCGTCGTTTTCTATTCCACTGCATACGTGCTATTCGACACTAAAGGAGCCCAGATCCATATGCATTTAGTGACCCACTTGCAATTACGACAGTCAAGCTATGTATACAGAGATTAATGGAGATACCAGACCTGCCATCCAATCTGTACTACATTGCTTGCATTAAGCTAGAAGACCCAACACATCGTAGGATCTTCCCTGCGATGGATCCACGTTTTAGGCATGGTTACATTGAGAGTCTGCCCTATTAGATATCGTGTGTGAACTCTTAGGTAGTGTCATATTAGTTTGTACCCGAGACTACTGTGTTGTGTTAGTTTCATTTGCTTGTTATGTAATATGTGTATGAGAACATACTTAAGTAGGATATTTAAATTTGTATGGTACCTTGTCGGTTTAAAGACTTGTGTATGGTAGGGCTAATATAATATCCCCTTGTTTGTCCTCTAATTAATATCATCGTCCATTTGTTATTATTTGCTTACAGGACATGAGCATTGATATACCACTGCCAATGTTTGTCATGATGATTATATACAATTGTAGAATAATCTTTAATTTTGTTCCTTAGATGTATGACCGCAGGTAAACATGTTTTCAATTTAATTATGTGTATATTGGTTTTCTCCTTATTTTTTGTGTATATTTTGAAGCAATGTTGAAATAGTTGTCGCAAGGTAGAATTTTTAAGTGTAATTGGAAGTAATACACAATTAATTTGGTAAATTCCATTTGCATCCTTTTTCTTTGCTATTTAACACATCAAATTCAAATTTAGTAAATATATTTCACTGCTAAATTGTGATTGCTCTTTGTTATTTCATTTGCAGATATGTGGAACGGTGGTCTTGACCCGCATCGGAATGAATCAGTTGATGATATTGATGATGATGTACCAAACGATGTACGTGCTGATGAAAATCTAACTATAGACCCATCCATTGTCATTCTTCATCGCCAATTCCAGGCTGTGCATTTCTTACAAGAAGCCTCTCCCCGTTCATTCGCCAATCTACTATGGGAACCTTTCCGTACCTCACTACTACAGGGTCAAGATTGGTTGATTGAGTCGTTGCAGGGACACGAGACTCGGTTTTATGAGCAGTTGTGAATGAACAAACATACTTTTCAGTTGTTATATACTTAGATTAGAGAGATGAGTCGAATAGCTGAGCACCAACGTAGTCGAGTCACTGTAGAGGAATCAGTTGCAATTTTTCTGCACACAATTGGGATGCATCAGCGTCATCACAACAGCTCTGAACGTTTCCAATGCTCTGGTGAAACCATTTCTCGCCACGTACATGCAGTATGTGATGCATTATGTGATTTGGCACCTACGTACATACGCGCACCTGACTTTTCTATGGTTCCAGACTTTATTCTCTGCAACCCTCAATATATGATGACGCATACACGTATATTAAGGGGACTTTAATATATGTTTTCCCTCGATATATAGTCCATATACCTTTGAATCATCGATCCCGCATATTTAAAATTAACAGCACTACTTAAACTTAGGATTGTGTGGGTACAATTGATGGAACTATTATACCCGTTTGGACTCCATTTGCTAACCAAGCATCCTACCATACCCGAAAAGGGATTCTCGAGCAAAATGTTATGGCAACTTGCGACTTCAATCTAATGTTCACGTTTGTACTGGCTAGGTGGGAAGGTAGTGCCAATGATGCTCACATATTTGCAGATGCCCTGTCGCAATCTCAATTTAATTTCCCTTGGCCTCCCGAAGGTTTGCAGATTTTCCATCGATCATTTTAGTCGCCCTAAATAAACCCATATTAAGGATGTGGTTCTTATCTTTGTTGTTAATTTGTTAATGGCAGGAAAGTATTGCGTCGTGGACTCAGGCTACACAAATTTTTCTGGTTTTGTTTCACCATACCGCGGAGAACGATATCATATCCCATAGTGGAGGGGCATGAATAGGCAGCCTAGTACGATGAAGGAGTTATTCAATCATCGTCATTCTACTGTTGGGAATCATATTGAACGTTGTTTTGGAGCGTTGAAGCGAAGGTTTCCAATGTTGAGGGGATTGATGCCAAATTACTTGTTGTGCACACAAGCGGAACTTGTGCCGGCATGTTGCGTCATTCATAATTTTGTTCAACGACATTGTTTCGTGGATGAGACCATAGATGCTGTTTCCAATCCCGATTTTTTGGATGAGCCTAATGATGCAGGTCCATCAACCATCCCTCTACAATGGCACATGGACATGTCGGAAGATGCACTTTGGGAATAAAATGTCCTCCGAGATACCATTGCCGAAGCGCTTTGGAACGACCATATCAACATGTAACATTGTATCTAATATGTTGCCGTAATGTGGGAATGTTTCCCCAACATCTCATGTCTTTATATGAAGTACCTATTAATGTCAAACTTTAGTTAATGTCTAAGGGACGAAACCACATGTTGTCTTTTTCAAATCAGAATAAAGGTGTGGTACTATTTCCTAGCCTTTTGTAATCGTTCAAAAGTGATGACCGCCTAGTTAAATATAAAGACTATTGTATGGATGTTGTTATCGTTTGCTAATGTATGCTACTAATTGTACTCGGTGACTATTTTAACTAATTATATTATGTTCTAGTCTAAGTACTTGTTGTCTAATAGTACAGATGATGTGTCATTGAAATAGGACTAAGATTCTTCTACATTGCAATATTACTTGATATTTTCCGATTAGAAATTGATCGATGGGATAAGGATGAACCCATTGTGTAAGTCCAAGTGACTACGATAATCTAGAGAGGAAGTGAATAGATTATCTCCATTTCCTCAATTACGCCCTCTTTTTCGAATCAAACAAGCCAAGACAACAATGTAGGTGTGGGAAAGTAAATAACACGCGTCGATTTATAGAGGTTCAACCCACCTAGAGCCTAATCCTCTATCACCCCAGTATCTCTGGGATGGATTTCAAAAAGAAAAAAGATTTTATTAATTACCACAATTAATACAACATCACCTTACAACACCTTGAAGAGCACCAGACTCTTCTTCAACACCACCTTGGAGATTACTACAATCTTCCTAGAAGATTACCACAATCTTCAACGACACCTTGTGAAGATTACCACAATCTTCAACCTTGAAGAACACCAAATTATTCAACACCTCAAAGAGCACCAAACTCTTTAATAAGAAGATTACCACAATCTTCTTACACCTAACACCTAGATCATCCAAGTGTGTTCTTACCACAAGAACACTCACAATGATATCTTGTGTTGAATGATAACCACAAATTCAAGATTATAACTCGATAATGAATAATACAATTTTGAGTGCAAGTGTAATCAAGAATTAAGCCTAAACCTCAAGATGTGAAAGTGTAATACCTTAGGCTATTAAAACAAGATTAATGAAAATGAAAGAACAAGTATTTGCTTTAGTGTATCTTGCTGTGTTGTATCTCAATTTGTTGTCTTGTTGCTCCAAAACTTCCTCTATTTATAGGAGATGATTGATCATGGATAGGCTCATCTTGGGGATTGAAAATCTACAAAACAATACAATTAAAATCAAGAATATAGCTGTTAGAACTCAATCCCACAAATTAAGGAAGAACTGTCTGCTGTCAACGACTAGAATTTTGCTGTCAAAATGGTAGGGCGACCGGTCGCGCAGAAATAGACGTTAGAATAAAAAATCACATTTTAACACAGGGCGACCAGTCGATGGGGGGTCCAATCGGTTTACGCCTGTGTGGACCGGTTGGGCAAGTGTAAGAAGCAATACAGAGAGTAGCCAAACCTTCAGACACCGGTCGACCTGTGGTCAACCACCAGGTCGACCGGTCGACCTCTTGTAAAAGTCTTCCGTTCAGTTTTCTATTTCAAAACTCATCTTCAGATACGGGTTGCTCTACAGGGCAACCGGTCCAACCCGAGACAGAAGTGTTGTCCAATTTTTATCGAAAATGAACTTTAAGAAATACTCTGAAAAATTAGTAAAAACATATTAAATCGATCGGGAGTATTTGGACAACATTTTAAAACATTGTTTTGGTGTAAAAACACTTTAAAACAAAATCATCAAAATCATGGTAAAAACATTTATCAAACAATCTCCCCCTTTTTGATGATTACAAACCAAAACAATTTTAAGAGATTTTAAGAGGTCGATTTTCAAAACAAAACGAATTTTCCGGTAAAATATAACTAGCGGTTTGAAGCAACAAATATTCAAACAAAATAGCCACAAGGAAGGGAGTAAAGATTTTTAAAAGATTTTGCAAAAGCTCCCCCTATCAACATGCACATCAAGATAAGTTAATAAGCAACCATATAAAAGCTAAAAGCTCAGCTTTTACAATGTAACCAAAAAAAATCACGAGCTTAGAAGCTCCCCCTGTCAAAAACAACCATTAAACAAGTATTACAAGTCCAAGATATATCCAATGGAATAGTTTATATGCATAGCTTTTGGCTTTAAAGAGCCATAGCTTATAGTTTTTTTTGTGAGCTTATTTTAGCTTCTTTGAGCTAATGAGCTTATAGCCTGTTTCTCCCACTTTGGAATCATCAAAAAGAATGTTAGCACGATAAAAACATCATATTATCATATCAAAGTGCGCAATTTAACCAATTTATCGAGCTATTGATCATTAAGCTTAAAATTCCAAAAGCTAAGGGAATAGTTGATCAAATACTTATAAAAGTTCGTAAAAACTCGTTTAATTTGCAAAACATGATCTCTATAAATATATAAGCCTTTTGAAATCGAGAGAATCATGTGGGTAATGAATTTTTCTTTGAAACATTTTATCGAACACTTGGCGGGCGTCAAATAATAAAGAAGATGTATATAGCCCAAAAATAATCAAGCCAAAGTTTTTCATCACCAAATGCAATAATACATCATTCAACAATCATCATATGCATCACACCAATATCATCACAATATCAAAATATGAGCAAAGTCTCAAGGGTTCAACCCAATTGAGATAAGGAAAAGAATAATCTTACCAAAAGAGATATACAAGCAATATGATATCAAAATCACTTATGCCATATATGCCCAAGTAATATCAAGAAGTACTTTTACCATCAATTACTTTATACCATCCATCCAAGCAAGATACCATTCAACCATACTCAAGCACTTTACTCCATTTTTGAAAACAACAATAATTCATTAGTGCAATAGAGTTATACAAAGAGCCATAAAAACACCAAAAATATGCAATACATCAAAATCACAGTAAAATATGCAAATACATTAAAAAAAACACGGGGTAGGGACATCAGTCCTCATCCGAGGAAAAGCAAGCTGCAGGGAGAAGCTTATTGATGAATTTCTTAAGTTTCCCCATTTTGCTCTTCATTTTCGCATTTTCTTCCTTCACTTCTCGGAGCTCTTTTCTAAGAGATGCAACATCTCGAAATATTTCCCTTTCCACTTTTTCCATTCTATCTTTGAGACTCAAATCCTCAACATCCGGTTCATTATCATATTCTCCATTGTCTCATTCATTATTGTGCCCTTCTTCATCTCCCACATTTTCTTCTTCCCTATCTTCTTGTTCTCCGGCATTATCACATCTTCCTACAATATTTTAAACCTCTATGTCATCAAACAAATCATCCCGAGGTTGTCGTGGATTTCGAGCACGTCCCCTAGCGGCTCTAGTGGGAACCCGAGGTAATGTTCGTCTCATTCTTACCATTTGTAGTATATTGTCATTATCAAAATAATGATGACGAATTTCAGTGTTTATCTCATTTTCCGGGTAGCCCGATAGAAAAAGAAGTCGACAAATCAAGTTCCCCAATGTATATTGCTTCCTAGTAAGCTTTCTTGATTCAGTCAAACAATACACAAATACGACCGTATAATTGACCCTTTCGCCCCGGATGATCTTATAAGTAAGAAATAGTTCGAAATTACTAGGAAGTTTTACTTCTTTATCACATACGCAATAAGAACATATAATAGACACAATTCGGTAATTCGGCAGTATTGCCGAATAGGTTTCCTCCAGAAAAACTCCCAAAAATATTTTCACTTCATCTAGTGAAAAACCAAAAATATCATCATTCCAATGAGTACAATCCACATTACACTTGACGATATGAATCATTTGAAAAATAAGCGCATTCGTTCTGTAGCGAATCTTTTACAAGATCAATTCGGATTGTCTCTGGTTCGTACCATTGTCCCCAGACTTCATTCAACACTTGTACACTTTCAAAAGAGTCAAGCATGCCCCTGTCCCTGTCTCCAAGTGTGTGATCCACCGATTCGCTGAGTCACTTTTTTGACCGCTGGAGTCCCTCTCTCTTAAAGCCCTATCAGACTTTCGATCCATCCCTGTGTAGGTCCCAAGGGGTGTGAGTGTAAGGTTTAGAAGGAGGGGTTGAATAAACCTTACCAACTTTTCGATTTAGTCCTTTTAAAACGTTCAGAGTTAATACTTCACAGTTGAGTCCTAGATGGACAGCTAAGTTAGTTAATCAGCAGAGTTAGCCACTCAACAGACTCGACTGAGTTGTTGATAGAATAACTCAGCTGTTTTGACTAGAACTTAACTTGACTATGATATGTTTTTAGCGGAAGACTTAACACCCTTGAATTTGGTTTAAGATTGTTTTAATACTTGGTTTTAGCACCTTTTTGATTATCAATTAGACAACAAACTTATCAGCAAATATTGAAATAATGTGCAGAAATTAAAGTGCTAAAATGTAAATGACACAATAAAGTTTTATAGAGGTTCGAAGATGGGGTAATTCTTCTAATCCTCTCTTCTCCAACTCCTGGAGGAATCCACTAAGTATTGATCAGTATACAAAGTGGTAATCAGTCCAGATGCAAGTCTTGATCACACAGCTAACTTGATCCTTTGGGACTCGGTCGGAGATGCCTTGGTCACACACCGGTGGCTTCTCGTATGACTCGAACCTTCTTCACAGGCGGTGCTTTGCTACTACTGACTCACTTGCTCAAGCTTCTTGGATTTGATCACGAAGCCCTCCAAAAACTTGAGACTGGTTTGACCTTGAACCTTTCTACAATCCTCCTTAGAATGTAGACCCCTTGATTCTTCAAATGTTTCCTCTTCAACTGATTGAAGTCGTCTTTCCTTCATAGGTAAGTGTTGGATTGATTTCCTTCGTAGTGTAGGCTTGAGGATTGAACTTGAATGATTTGAGAATAGTTCAGGTTACATATATTGCTTTTCTTGCTTGTATTTGTTTTTTGATTGTCAAGGTCACCTTTTCTCAAAGTGATTCCTCAGCCTTTTATAGTGTCCTTTTGAAAATTTGCCCGTTGAAGAGATAGGTTAATTTTCAAAAGACACTTGTGGTTGTTGGCTTGTCTTGTTGCAGTTCTTGGAATTGACATTTCCTCGTATGAATGATTCTTCAGCTTTTCAGAGTTCTGACACAGGTGTAGTGCTTCCCATTGGTTTATTCCTTTTGCACGCTTCGGGATCGAGCACTTTAAGAAAGCGAGATGGAAGTATTACTTGTTTAAGTAATTCTCTTGACTTCTGTGCAACGGATCTCTATCAGTTGTCTCGACTTGACTGCATTTACTTGACTTCCCCAGGTGACTTTGAGTCAGCTCCCAATCATTGGATGACTCATCTGTCACTTCATCTTGAGACTTGGCTATCTTGAGTTGACTTGACTGACACTTCACTCACCGCATCTCACCGCACCTTGATCGAGTTCTGTCTTCTTCTTGCCACACTCACCGCCTCACAATGAGTCTTTCTTTTAGTCTCCAGTTGTCTTCTTGCATGTTCAGGCATAGCTGACTTAACTCAGCTCGACCAGCCTTATCTATTACAATGCAATTTACAACAAAAATGGGGTGCCAACTTTCTATTCTAAGTTTTACATGGCATTCATCAAAATCTAAAAATTAATTTCCCAACACCCTGTTATGGCTCCGTCTGAGGATCGATTATTGCGTAGGTAGTGAAAGTGTTCCGTATCAGCAAATCATTTTTTTCCACAAGGGATTGTGATGTCTTTCTATGGGATCGCGGGTCTCTTTATTAGTTCCTATTTGTGGTGCACAATTTCCTGGAATGTAGGTAGTGGTTATGATCTTCCTAGAGATGGAGAGCCCCTTGCCTCGCCTTTTCTAGCCTCTCTTTCTTGCTTACCTAGCTGCCTCTCAAGATGGGCTAAAAAAGGTGGCCTACCCTGGTCATCAACGCGCTTGCTCCCCTTGACATATCTCATGGTCTAGAGTGGGCCATGGGTACTGGTCCGTGGGGTGAAGAAAACTGGTCGCGGTCACAAAGACATCCGAGTGGGCCAGGCGCCCGAAACTAGAATCCACCGGGCGAAATGGAGTTCCCGTTGATACAAGTATATGTGGTTGGAGGCTATTGAGCGAGTTAGAGCCTTTTCTATGGAATTGGTTTGGCTACTGTCACTATTGACCAACAACCGGAATGTTAGGAATTAATGGAATGAATGGTGCCCTTTGCCCGTTGGAAAGCTAGTCTTCATAAAAGAATTCACTCTTGCCGGGACGTTTTCTAACTTTAGGAGCACACATTGGCTAATTCCATCGAGTAAGTCTTTTGTATAGATCTTCTCTTTCTCACCCTATTTCGATTTAAGTGCACCACTTCTGCTGCGCTCGAATAAGCTCTTTGCGCAACAAAGGTGAGATAGATGCCAACAATAGGTAAAAAAAATAGAGTAACTTACTGGTACCCCTGTCACTCTTGTTTTGATGCTTAAATCAAGGCCGGAGTTAGAACATAGGAGACAGAAGTGGACAACACTCCACAGCCCAGTGGACCACACTTGAGCAACTCCATCATTAGGCACATTTGAAATGATTACAAATGTCGGCATATGTCCAAGCAAAATGTCTACCATTAACAAAAGTGTAAAGTTCCAAATGTCCATATGCCGTAGCATCGGCAATCCACATATTTGCATAAAATAGTTTAATGAGGTCATCATCATAGTGCAAATTTGGATTATCCCAAAGTGACACCCATCCTTGAATTTCAAAATATGCAATAATATCCGAATATTCATCATGAAATTTCTAAAATCGAACAATACGAGTACAAGCAATTTTCTTATCATTCAATTCAATATTTTCATAATTCTCCTCTGCAAGTTTATTCAAAAATCGAAACATATTTGCTCTAGATGGAGGCTTAGAAAGAAGTGATAACTTACTAGAGTCCCAATGAATATTCTATATTGAAGTCCCGGGTCTCAATTCAACAATCTCCTCCTCCAGAAGCCGGTTTTGATTATCTCTTTGTGGAACATCATCTTGTTGGGGGTTAGAAGAAGATTCTCCCCTTTGTCTCCTTCTTCTCTTTTGAGGATTTTGTCTGGTAAATTGATGGGGTGCCATGAAAGTAAGATGAAATGGGTGATAAAAACTCAAATATTGAACCAATTTGAGAGATAATGAGAGGTTTTGAGAAAATTTTGGAGAGAAAAATCTAGGGTTCGATACTTTGAGAGGAAATAAGTGAAATGAAAAACAGGCCCTGTTTTTTTTAAAAAACATCTCTGCCCGATGTCTTACCCGGTCGACCGGTGTGGTCGACCGCCTGGTCGACCGGTACCTGTTCGCCGTGTACTAGTTTATCCGAAAAAAATGCAAATCGAACCCCAAAAGTTTTAAAAACGTGAACAAATACAACCATAGACTATATCCAATATGTATGAGCCACGAAATTTAGGAGACTCGGATAGAACAAGATTTTGAATAGTCCCTTTTAAAAAAAATCGAAAAATCCATTTAATGGCACTTAAGAAAGATACTTTGAAATAGTTTGAAAGATAAGCGCATAATTATACGATATGAAGAATATCAAGTTAAAAAAAATAATACGAGTGAACGTACCTCGATAGTTTAAGCATCTCTTGATGAAGATGAAGGTATATATATCCTACACAATTCTCAAATAATTCTTGCACAAAATATAATGGTAAAAGTGTAGGCTAAAGCAATAAGAGATGTCACAAGTATGCTTATGCTATATAAATCCATAAGAGATAATAAAACACTTTAGTCTAAGTGAATGCACAAGAGTTTTTACAAACATCATGCAAGGTCTCCTTTTCAAAAGATTTTAAAAACACAAATATTTATTGAAGACCTTAATTTAAAAATAAATATTTGAAAACTCATTATGACAATTAAGACACAAATAAAAACATGCATAATAACAAAATAAAGTGCATATTTAAATAGGGAGATACGGTTTACCAATTACGCCATTTCCATGGGTTGTGTCTTTCCCATTGTTGATGATATCTTCCTCTTTCAAAATCATCTTGTTGATAATAGCTTCCCCAATTGCTCTATTTCCAAGGATTGTGTCCTTCCCATTGTTGATAGTGTCTTTCTCTTGGAAATTCATTTTGATGTTCTCTTCTCCTTTGATCAAATGAAACAATCATTTGATGTCTTCTTGACGGTATGAATTTTCTTTGATTGTTATTCCATCGGGTACCTAATATTACATTGTTTTGTGGTACCCTCAAGTGTTTGGGTCTTTTGGGATTAGCTTTGAGACTTTTAGGTCTCCAACAATAATTAGAGCTATTTCTAGCCTGACAAGTATTTACCGTATGACCCTTTTTACCACAATAAAAGCAAGTAATTGTTTGATACATGTTTTTATCTTAATTTTGATGATTTTATTTTTACACCAAAACAATGTTTTTAATTGTTGTCCAAATACTCCTAAATGGTTTAAAATGGTTTTAATATTTTCTGGAGTATTTCTTCAAGTTTTATTTTAGATAAAATTGGACAACACTTTTAATGATTTTATGTTTATAAGTTTTTACTTCAAAACAAGGTTCCTAAATGTTGTATAAATACTCCCGATTGGTTTAAAATATTTTTACTAAATTTTTGGAGTATTTCTTGAGTTTTATTTTCGACAAAAATTGGACAACCGGTCGCCGTATAGGGCAACCCGTACCTGAAGATGAATTTTAGAACAGAAAATGAGACGAAGAAGAAAGTGACCAGGTCGACCGGTCGACTAGGGTGTCGACTGGTGACGTCGACCGGTCGACGTCCTGTCGACCGGTACCTGAGAGTCACGCCTTGAAACAGAACTCCTGCTTTCTTAAAATTGGTTTGTGCGACCGGCCAACATAAGGGACGACCGGTCGAACCCTACGTCGACCGGTCGCCCTATGTAAATTGTTGATACGTTTATTTCAAACTCTATTTCTGTGCGACCGGTCGCCCTCAAGTTTTGACAAAAATTAAATCACAGCGCAGACAAGGTTTTTCTTAATTTGTGGAATTGATTTCTAATAGCTATAATCTTGATTTTAATTGCAATTTTTTTTGTAGATATCAGATTCCAAGAGGAGCCTATCAAGTATCAATCATCTCCTATAAATAGAGGAAGATTTGAAGCACAACATATAAGAGAGAACAACACAACACAACAAGATATTCTCAAGCAAACATTTGGTCTTCTATTGTCATTATTCTTGTTGTAATTTGCCTAACTTATCACTTTCACATCCTTGAGGTCTAGGCTATTCTTGACTACACTTGCACTTAATTGTATAATTCATTATCGAGTTGTAATCTTGAATTTTTGGGTTATCATTCAACACAAGATATCCTTGTGAGTGTTCTTGTGGTAAGAACACACTTGAGTGATCTAGGTGTTAGGTGTAAGAAGATTGTGGTAATCTTCTTGTTGAGGTGTTGAAGAATTTGGTATTCTTCAAGGTTAAAGATTGTGGTAATCTTCACAAGGTGCCGTTGGAGATTGTGGTAATCTTCAAGTGAGATTGTGGCAATCTCAAAGGTGGTGTTGAAGAAGAGTGTGGTGCTCTTCAAGGTGTTGTTGTAAGTTGGTGTTGTATTAATTTTGGTAATTAATAAAATCTTTTTTTTTTGAAATCCATCCCGGATATACTGGGGTGGTAGAGGATTAGGCCCTAGGTGGATTGAACCTCTATAAATCGACGTGTGTTGTTTACATTCCGCACCTTTATTATTGTCTTTGAATATTCGGTTCTAAAAAGAGGGTAAAATTGAAAAGATGGAGATAATCTATTCACCCCCTGGTATCAAAGCCAAACTCTTTGGCAAGCTCATTTCCCATCGCGAGTGAAGAGGAACGATAGTTGGCTACGAATGAAGCTCATCTTTCCGGCACCTCCACCACCAAGCCACCTCGATTTGATTCAAAAAAATTTTACATTTTGGAAAGAAAGAATGGAATGCTATTTACAAGGTTGCGGGTTCGATATTTGGAACATTGTCATTCATGGAGAATCTATTACGATGATGGACACACCACACACCTCCAAAGGCCTCAAAGAGCTCAATGATGAAGAGAAGAAAATCATCTCCTTAAATGGTAAAACTCTCAATATTTTATATTGTTCACTTACCAACTTGGAATTTAATCTTATTGTAGGAATTCGATCGGTTCATGAAGTATGACAAAAATTAGAAGCCATTCATGAAGTATATGCAAATGATAGGAGCAACTCAAAAGCATCTACTTCTCAAAGGGATACAATGTCAAATATAAGGAACAAGCCTCTTACAACTTCCAACTATGAAGAAGTTGAACATTGTCTTTTGGGCATCGAAGAAGATAATGAGGCATGTCTTAAACCCTCTACTTCCTATGATATTGTTATACATAATGATTATAGTGATTTGCAAAATGATTTTGATTATCTTCAAAATGAATTCCAAAGCTTGCTTGTTAAATATAAAAATTTGAAAAAGGAATTCAATGCTTTGAAAAATGAAAAGGATAGTTTATCTATTTCCTATGAATCACTATCATGTGCTCACACCACCACACTTGACAAGGTTAGAAACTTTGAAAAACAAAATAGTACTCTTGTTGAGGATATGAATTGCATGAAAAATGATTTATCAAAATCAAACTTGAGTACCAATAAATTGCCCAATATTGTGAATGTTAATGGTTGTGATAATTTGAATAGTGAACTTGATCATGAGCCTAATATTGTCAAGCATATGAAAAAGAATCGAGTTCCTATGCATGTTAGTAATATTACTTGCTTTTATTGCGGTAAGAAGGGACACACCGTAAATACTTGTCGGGCTAGAAATAGCTCAAATTATTGTTGGAGACCTAAAAGTCTCAAAGCTAATCCCAAAGGACCCAAGCACTTGAGGGTACCACAAAACAATGTTATATTAGGTACCCGGCGAAATAATAATCGAAGAAAATTTATACCGCCAAGAAGACATCAAATGACCATTTCATTTGATCAAAGGAGAAAACACCTTCAACAAAGTCATTTTCCAAGAAGAGAAAATAATAAAAAATGGAATGAACAAAATCCTTGGAAATGGCAAAGACATCATCAACAAGATGATTTTCCAAGAGAAAGACACTTTCGAAAATGGGAAGGTCACAATGCTTGGAAATGGAGCAATTGGAGAGATTATTATCAACAAGAAGATTTTCAAAAGGGAAGATACCATCAACAATGGGAACGACACAACCCATGGAAATGGCGAAATTGGTAAACCATATCTCCCTATTTAAATATGCATTTTATTTTCTTGCATATTTTTATTTATGTCTAAATTGCAAAATGATTTTTCAAAATGAGTTTAAATATTTATTTTTAAATATTTAAAGTCTTCAATATATTTTTAAGTTTCAAAATATTTTTGAAAAGAAGACCTTGCATTATGTTTCTAAAACTCTTGTGCATTTACTTAGACTTATGTGGTTTATTATCTCCTATGTAGTTATGTAGCACAAGCATGCTTAAGATATCTCTTATTGCTTAGCCTACACATGTATTATTATGTTTGTGCAAAATTTGGTTTAAGAATTGTGTAGGATTTACATATCCCTTTCAATGGTTATCTACTCGTAATATATCAAGAGAGATATGAACTATCGAGGTACGCTCATTGTTGCTATTCATTTCATAAACTTGATACATGTAATGCCATATGCCTAGGTGCTTATTTTAATAAGTCATGCATTTTATTGCACATATAAATGCCATTATTCTTGGATGCTTATGTCAAAGCTTTTGTTCATATGATTCTTGTAAATGAGGTCTCAACTATGTGCTCTCGTATTTTCATATTTCAAAAGAGACCTTATATAGCTTTTTACAAGCTTATTTGAACTTACATGTTGTATTATGTTCTTGATGATTTTCTTTAAGCATAGTATGTGTTACTTGCTATAGTATCTCTATTATTCGATATTACTATACTTTTGTGCAAGATTCTTTGTTGAGATTTTGCAGAATTTTTTGGTATTTCGTAACAAGTTTGATGAACAAGGCAAGGTTAGTAATTCAAAGGTATTGTCAAGAAGAAGGTATTGATTTTGATGTAATAATTGCACTCATAGCACATCTAGAAGTTATTTGCACTTTACTTGCCCATTCTTGTTTTGAGAAAATTTCAAACTTTACCAAATGGATGTTAAATCCAATTTTCTAAATGGTTTTATTCAAATAGAAGTCTATCGGAGTTTAAAATTTTAGGCCAAATGATTTTTATAAAAGGCCTTGTACGGTTGATACAAGTATCCCGTATATGGTTTGATAGACTTAGCTATTTTTGCAATATGATTTTACAAGAGGTAAAGTTGATACTACATTTTTTTTTGAAAAAAGGCAAGATTGTTCACTTATGCAAATTTATGTTGATATTTTTGGTGCTACTAATGAATATTTGTGCAAGACATTTTTCTTAGTCAATGCAAGGAGAACCTAAGATGATCATGATGAGAGGAGTTCAAATTTGATCATTGGAAGTCAAGTTCAACAATGCCAAGAAGGTGATTATATTCCACACTCAAAAGAAGAAGTGATGCATTGAAGAAGAAAGAACCATTTCAACCTATATGCCCACAAATGCGAAAATTGACAAAATGGTTGAAGTAGGCATTGACAAACGAATTCGAGGTATGTTCATTCGTTTATTACTCCTTAGACTCGATATTCTATATGCCTTACGTCTATATGCTCGATTTCAAAAACTATCCCAATGAATCTCATTAAAGTGCCGTTAAAAGAAATTTTCAAATATTTGTAAGGCACTTCTTCATATGACTTGTTGTATCCAATATCTTAAAATATTCTTATTTTCGGGATAATAAGTCCGGTGATAATAATTTTCTTTCAAAATATGGTTCGTCATAATCGAACTAAACATATTGAGATTCGATATTTTTTTGGGATTGCATGTTTTAACAAAAACTTGAGATGTGTTTAATTCCGTCTCAAGGATAATTCGCGGACTTTTAATCGTACACCGCCGAGTATTCTAATCCATTTCGAGCGTGATTATGACATAATGTATATTGAATGATGTCTACGTTTGCATTTTGCACGTTTTTAAAACTTAGGGGCGAAAAATCAGATTTTTGGATCAAAATTCGGATTTTCAAAGCAGTGAATGGGCTGCGCCAGGGGGGTCGGCCGGCCGCCCAGGTCGACCGGCCGCCCAGCCCATCGACCGGTCGCCCACTGCTTAAGTTTGGTTTAAACCGTCTCTGTTCTTGTATTTTGGCAGTTTAAGGCTTTTCCTCTCTATTTCGTCCCCTTTGCAAATTTCACACACATTTCACTTCAAATGTATTTTATTGCATAATTTCATATCTTGGATGTATTTAGGCTCGTCTTTACCAATTAAATGGTAAGAATTCTACTTCTTTATCTCAATTGGGTTGAACCCTTGAGAACTTGGCCTATATGTATTTTCTTGATGAAATTTGTATATGTTTGTGATGAGATTGTTATTTATAATATATTGTATTGTGCTTAAACTGATTTGGTGATGAAAAACTTGGCTTGATTGCATTTACAAGGGCTTTATATATCTTCTTCAATTTTTGACGCCCGCCAAGTGTTCGATAAAATGTTTCAATGAAAAATTCATCACCTACATGATTCTCTCGATTTCAAAAGTCTCATATATTTATAGAGATCATGTTTTTGCAAATCAAATGATTTTTCATAAGCTTCTACAAGTCGTGTGATCGACTTTTCCCTCCCATTTGACCTATAAGCTTCATTGTTAAAATAGCTCGATACATCGGTTTAGTTGCGCACTTTGATATGATTATATGATGTTTTTATCGTGCTAACATTCTTTTTGATGATTCCAAAGGGGAGAAACATGTTATAAGCTCATTAGCTCATAAAAGCTAAGATAAGCTAAACAAAAGAAGCTATAAGCTATGACTTCCTAAAGTCATAAGTTGTGCATTATACTTAGTCCAATTATTGTATGATGGACTCATATACTTGTCTAATGATGTTTTGTTGACAGGGGGAGCTTATAAGCTCTTGAACAAAATATAAAAGCTAAAGCTTTTAGCTTGTGGTTCATTGCTTTTACATTATTCTTGATGTGCTTATTGATAGGGGGAGCTTGTGCTTATATTTGGATAATATTTACTCCCTTACTTGGTTGCTTATGTATTTTGGAAATTTTGGCTGCTTCTAAACGGTTAGATGTTTTTACCGGAAAATCGTTTTTAAAAAATTGTCCTCCTAATATTTCTAAAAATTATTTTGGTTTGTAATCATCAAAAAGGGGGAGATTGTGTGATACATGTTTTTATCTTAATTTTGATGATTTTATTTTTACACCAAAACAATGTTTTTAATTGTTGTCCAAATACTCCTAAATGGTTTAAAATGGTTTTAATATTTTCAGGAGTATTTTTCCAAGTTTTATTTTAGATAAAATTGGACAACACTTTTAATGATTTTATGTTTATAAGTTTTTACTTCAAAACAAGGTTCCTAAATGTTGTCTAAATACTCCCGATTGGTTTAAAATGTTTTTACTAAATTTTCGGAGTATTTCTTGAGTTTTATTTTTGACAAAAATTGGACAACATTTCCATCTCAAGGTCAACCGGTCGCCGTATAGGGCAACCCGTACCTGAAGATGAATTTTGGAATAGAAAATGAGATGGAGGAGAAACTGACCAGGTCGACGGTACCTGGGAGTCACGCCTTGAAATAGAACTCCTGCTTTCTTAAAATTGGTTTGTGCGACCGACCAACATAAGGGACGACCGGTCGAACCCTACGTCGATCGGTCGCCCTGTGTAAATTGTTGATACGTTTATTTCAAACTCTATTTCTGTGCGAACGGTCGCCCTCAAGTTTGACAGCAAAATTCTAACCGTTGTGCAGCAGACAACTTTTCCTTAATTTGTGGAATTGATTTCTAACAGCTATAATCTTGATTTTAATTGCAATTTTTTTATAGAAATCTAACACTTGGTCTTCTATTGTCATTATTCTTGTTGTAATTTGCCTAGCTTATCACTTTCACATCCTTGAGGTCTACGCTATTCTTGATTACACTTGCACTTAATTGTATAATTCATTATCGAGTTGTAATCTTGAATTTTTGGGTTATCATTCAACACAAGATATCCTTGTGAGTGTTCTTGTGGTAAGAACACACTTGGGTGATCTAGGTGTTAAGTGTAAGAAGATTGTGGTAATCTTCTTGTTGAGGTGTTGAAGAATTTGGTATTCTTCAAGGTTGAAGATTGTGGTAATCTTCACAAGGTGCCGTTGAAGATTGTGGTAATCTTCTAGGAAGATTGTGGTAATCTCCAAGGTGGTGTTGAAGAAGAGTGTGGTGCTCTTCAAGGTGTTGAAAGCTGATGTTGTATTAATTGTGATAATTAAATAATTTTTTTTTCTTTTTGAAATCCATCCCGATTACCAAAATTAATACAACACCAACTTAAAACAACACCTTGAAGAGCACCACACTCTTCTTCAACACCACCTTTGAGATTACCACAATCTCACTTCAAGATTACCACAATCTCCAACGGCACCTTGTGAAGATTAATGAAAATGAAAGAACAAGTATTTGCTTGAGTGTATCTTGTTGTGTTGTATCTCAATTTGTTGTCTTGTTGCTCCAAAACTTCCTCTATTTATAGGAGATGATTTATCATGGATAGGCTCCTCTTGGGGATTGAAAATCTACAGAAAAATACAATTAAAATCAAGAATACAGCTGTTAGAACTCAATCTCAAAAATTAAGGAAGAACTGTCTGCTGTCAACGGCTAGAATTTTGCTGTCAAAGCGGTAGGGCGACCGGTCGTGCAGAAATAGACTTTAGAAGAAAAAACCACACTTTAACACAGGGTGATCGGTCGATGGGGGGTCCGACCAGTCGACGCCTATGTGGACCGGTTGGGCAAGTGTAAGAAGCAATACAGAGAGTAGCCAAACCTTCAGACACCGGTCAACCTGTGGTCGACCGGTTGACCACACCGGTCGACCACCAGGTCGACCGGTCGACCTCTTGTAAAAGTCTTCCGTTCGGTTTTCTGTTTCAAAACTCATCTTCAGGTACGGGTTGCCCTACAAGGCAACCAGTCCAACCCGAGAAAGAAATATTGTCCATTTTTTTATCGAAAATAAACTTCAAAAAATACTCTAAAAATTTAGTAAAAATATTTTAAATCGATCGGGAGTATTTGGACAATATTTTAAAACATTGTTTTGGTGTAAAAATACTTTAAAACAAAATCATCAAAATCATGGTAAAAACATTTATCAAACACATTGATGATATAAAGATCCAACACATGGTTAGTGCATCGTTTGCATGTGTGCCACGTACGGGACAATGCTGATTAATTCTTTAGAATATAGTGCACTTTCTTGGTTATATGTATTATGCATGTCTTTATCATATGTATCATATATAATATTTGTGCATGTGTTGGTCACTTGAGCAGTATAGATATCATGAACTTGGGATAATATTACATTGAAAACTGTAAATAAATACATAACAATAGGATACTGAAATATTTTTTAGAGCAAATGGGGCAAATTACCCACTTGGGATATGTGCTAGAGTTTTTTGACATGTAGGATAAAAAACATAGTTTTCTACCCACTTTTGGTGTTCTTTTACCACAATACCCTTGAGACTTTAAATGCAAGCCTTTAAAATGTATTTCTCTCTCTTGCAATTAAATACTCCCAATACATAACATACGTGAACACTCCCTTCTATTTTGCTCTTCATTTTTTCTCTCTCTTCTTCTTCACAAAATATCAAGAAGTTATTTTTGTGGCCTTTCATCACCAAAATCGCACCAAAAAATCGAATAACAAGGTAATGTTCTTCTTCTCCTAATTAGTTAACCTTGTTTAAATCGTTCAAGACCAATATATTTGCAAAATATGTGAAGTGTTTTGTGAAAGGGAAAATGTTCTGCATTTATGAAACACAATGCACGATATCGTGCCCTATATTAGGCACGATATCGTGCCCCGTATATTAGGCACGATATCGTGCCCTTTATTAGACACGATATATTGTGTTGTATATTAGGCACGATATATCGTGCCCTATATATTAGGCACGATATATCGTGCTGTATATTAGGGCACGATATATCGTGATGTATATTAGGGCACGATATATCGTGCCTAATATACGGGGCACGATATATCGTGCCTGTTTTGTAGAATAGGCACGATATCCTGCCTCAATGAAAAATGGGCACGATATATCGTGCCCCAGTACAAAACAGGCCCTTTTTTATGTGTTCTTGCATTTTTTAATATTTTTTCTTTGTATGTAGATGAACTCTCGCTATCTTGTTGTTCGATTTGGTAGTCATTGGGAAGGTTTAGAATATAAAAATGGTGAAGAAAAAGTTGTACGTATTAAACCAGGCAAAATGAATTATAGTGAAATATTGGAGGAGGTTTATGGTGATAGGTCAAGCAATGAAGATGGCTATTATCACAACCCGTATTAAATACTGATGTGATAATATTGGCCAAGCAATGAAGATAGCTATTATCACAACCCGTATTAACATCAGTATTAAACCGGGCAAAATAAATTATAGTGAAATATTGGATAATAGTGATAGTGGACGCGGATGATCAATAATTGGAACATTGTTCATATGCAGATGGCTATTATAGTGATAATAGCCATCTTCATTGCTTGGCCAATATTGTCCGGGACCTAGTATAAGGCCAAGCAATGAAGATGGCTATTATCCTGATATGGGTTGTGATAATACTGATGTTAATTGTGATAATATCGATCTTGATGTTGGTTGTGATAATAATGAAATTAATTATGGTGCAAAACTACGGTCAAATGATTTTGGTGAGAACTACACCGCTTTGGTGATGTTGGTATGCGGCGTTGAAGCTAATAATCAATTTGAAAATGACCCCGAACGTCTTTGAATTTGAGGAATTTTGTGAGTGGAGACGTGAAGCGAGAGAAGTATTTTAAAACCAAAACCAAGAAGCATCGGTAATACGAGGTGCCAACTCACATCCAGATATCCATAGAGACAATATGGACGAAACAATAGTGCCCACAGGACGAAGTTGGGTGATTCCTGGTACACTCTCGCACGTTTCAGTTTCTCCCGATGAACCTGCTAGGTTGGAAGCATCTGGTGGGACATTGTGCCAAGGAGCAACATACATGAGCAAAACTGAATTGGATATCACACTAGGCATGTATCACCTTGAAAATCAAGTCGAGTATCGAGTTGAACGCTCGGATAAGACTCGTTTTCATGCAATATGCAAGTATGAACGATGCCCTTTTCGAATGCGTGCATATGGAAAGGATGGTATTTGGAGAGTAGGGAAGTTTGACAAGCACCATGGATGTGGGTTAAATTTGAATGACAATGCATCTAGGCGGGTGCATTCTAAAGTAGTAGGTGCGTATTTTGCATCTAGATTACTAGTGGAACATTCTGCGCTCGTGCCAAGAGATATGATAGCGGAGTTGGAATCGCGACATGGGCTTAAAATGAGTTATAATGTTGCGTTGAGTGCAAAGCATCATGCCTTTGGGTTGATATATGGAGATAGCAACAAGTCATTCAATCTAATTCTGGCATACTTACACATGTTGAATTTAACGAATCCCGGATCGGTAACTAGATGGAAGTCGGATAATTTTAATAGATTCAAGTACGTGTTTTTTGCTTTGCATGCATCAATCACTAGATTCCAGAACAATGCCCGGCCAGTTATTGTGATTGATGGAACACACCTTAAAGGCAAATACCGGGGAATATTGTTTGAAAACGACGATTCCTGGACATGGTTTTTGAGACAGTTGAGAGATGCTTATAATTGCCCTCGTGATCTCATCGATTATTTCGATCAAAGACAAGAGTATCGTAATGCCATAAAAGCAAGTATACCCGAAGCATCACATGGGCTTTGCACTTATCATTTGCGAGTAATTTGGCTCAATACGGTCAACATATAGTAGCAATGTTTAGGAATGCAAAGCATATTCATACCGCCGTGAAGATTATGATAAGTATTTTGAAAACATAAAAGTTGCTAGTGAGACGGGTGCGTTTAAGAAGTTAGAACGTGCGGGGAAGACGGATGGTCTCGAGTTAAGTGTCTGTCCCGGCGTTATGGGTTCATGACATCAAACTCAGCTGAGAGCTTCAATAGTCGGTTATTATGGGCTAGAAAGTTACCTGTTTATCCTGTGCTTGAGTGTGCTCGGACTATTATTGAAAAGTGGTTTTATGAACGACGATCGCCGCTAATGAAAAAGATCAAGAGCTAACACTTGAAGCAACCAAAAGATTAAATGATGCAGTTGAGATAGGTCGTAGAATGGATGTACAATGTCTTAGTAATGTGAAGTACAATGTGAAAGATGGAACAAAGACTTATTTGGTTGACTTATCCCAAAGAACGTGCGCAATTATCGAGAATTTGAATATGAATTGATGCCTTGCGCCCATGCATCTGCAGCAATTAGGTATAAAGAAATTTAAAATTTGTATCAATATTTTCACATAATTCGTTCAATATTTTCAAATAATTGTTTGTTTATTTGTGCAGGAAGGCGAGCCTCAATATCTATTCATTTGTTGCCCATTATTATAAAAATGAAAATCTTCAACAAATGTGGGCGGATGAAATTTTACCAGTTCCTGATCCGAGTGAATGGGTTCTACCACAAGAGGTGCGAGACTTAGTATGTAACCCTCCAAATTACCCGAGACAAGCAGGTCGTCCTAGACAAAGTAGAGTTCATTCATTTGTTGAATCATCAAGTAATCGTTCACGTAAGAGTCAAATTTGTTCAAGGTGTGGTGTCTTGGCCACAATTGCGTCAAATGCACTATGTCATTGCCGCTGATGAGCGCGAAAGTGCCTCAGTGACACAGTCGGGTCCTTCGAGACAAGTGCGTAGTAAGAAGAAATGTGGAATATGCCGAGCAGATGATCATACCCGTAGAAAATGTCCGAGACGTTCGGATGATGAAAATTAGGCAAAAGTTTATTTCAAATATAACACTATATTAGAAAAACACACTAAGAGCTGAAACTCAGTAGTCATTTTGTTAATCATGTCAGTAGTGCCCTTTATATAGTGCGAAATATATAAGGCACGATATCGTCCAAATATAAGGCACGATATATCGTGCGAAATATATAGGGCACGATATATCGTGCCAAATATAGGGCACGATATTACGTGCCAACTATATAGGGCACGATATATCGTGCCAACTATATAGGGCACGATATATCGTGCCAACTATATAATGCACGATATCGATATCGTGCCTTATTATATAAGTGGCACGATATATCGTGCCCAATTGTAGTTTTTCTGTTCTGTTTTTGTGGATTTCTTATATGCTAATTGTAACTCTTTTAATTTAAAGAATTCTTGTTTTTTTAAACAAAATGAATATTTAATTTAAATAACTCAAAATATTTAGAAGATATAGGAGACGGCAATGGCCTCGGAATCGTGACTGACACTCGTGGTCGCGGAGAATGTGATAACACGGGCATAATAGGAGTCGACAATGGCGGAAGAGAAGTCGACAATGCCGGATGAGGAGGAGGAGTCGACATGGCCAGAGGAGGAGGAAGAGTCGTCACTACCGGAGGAGGGGGATGAGTCGACATGGCCGGAGGAGGAGGAAGAGTCGTCACTACCGGAAGAGGGGGAGGAGTCGACATGGCTGGAGGAGGAGGAGGAGGAAGAATCGTCACTGCCGGAGGAAGAGTCGATACTGCTGGAGAAGGAGTGGACATGGCAGGAGGAGGAGGAGGCGTCTGCTGCGATGACTGGCTCGGATATCTCTGACTGCCATGCACGAAGTCATCGTACTGATCAAGGTATGGGAATAGACGCCTAATCTCCTCCTGAACAAGGTCCGGAAACCGACCTATCTCCCGATCCCAGCGTCGTCAAGCGAGAACCCTCCTCCGAGATGACGAGTCTCTAACCGAGAAACGACATCATCGACTGGTGTCTCCAATCGAGCGAACCGCTCCTCTGTGCGTCTCTCGAACTGGCTAATCTCCTGCATAACACCCCGCATCAGTGCCAGGATATCTGTCTGCCAACTCACAGATAGATCAACACGAGTATCCTGACGGACTGATGGATCATCGCACGCATACTCGTCGTGGACGGATGGATCAACACGTGCATCCGCCGCCCGGTGATCGTCATCTATCCGGCCATCTAAAGGATCATCAGCCCGATGGGATGATGGGCCATCTTCCTAGGCCGCTTCTCCGACCTCTGAATCGTAGGAGTAGTAGTGTCGGCCTCTGAAACAGGTCTACCTCTTCCCCTCCCGCCGCCTCGACTCGCCCCGTAAGTTAAAGACTCTGCCCCCGCCCGCAATAGGGGTTGGGGCTATCGAACCGACACTCTCTCTCGCTAATAGGGGCTGGGTCGCATCGAACCAGACTGCACCTCGCCCGCCTCTGCCCCTCCCAAAGACAAAGACCTAAAAACCGGTTCTCCCTCGGGATGAACTGAGGAGGACCTAACAAAATAATTGGATCATCGACTCGCTCCATATATACCTGTTGGATCTCCTCCTCGGTCGGATCCAATATCTCATGACACACTAAAGCCTGTAATTAATATAAATAAATTAATAAAAAATAAATTAATTATTAAATAAATAAATAAATAAATAAACAATGTTAATACATACCGTGTCAAAGAAAAAATCTGTCATGTCAATAGCGGTCTTCGAAAACCTCCAACGAAGGCACCTAGGCAACTGGGTGTCGGATACTCAAGTCACCCAGGCATTACCCAGGCGAGGTATCGCTTCGAATGCCCAAATCTGTAAGAACATTGATAATTATGAAAAATAAGATTTTTTAAATATTTAAAAAACTAAGTACAAATATAAATAAAATAAAAACATATACGTACCAGCAAGACGTAAGTGGCCCCATAAAAATGATAAGAAGGTGGCCGATATCTAGGTGGAACGTCCTTAGTATATCGGCCAGGTGGCAGAACATAATGCAGCTGCCGAATATAATGCATCAATATCTGAAAGGAGTATTTCCCCCAAGGGAACGTCTCCCACTGTGCATCGTCCTCGATCAAAAACCACGCCAACGGCCCATCGGTCGGCTCTGATGCAGTCGGCCATCGAAACACAGTATCATGTAAAAGGCAAATAACACCTTCGCCACCTTCAGGGCATCGTCTGGTGAGTCACGGAAGGTGCCAACAACAAATAAATCGCGTAAATGCGCGGCGGTAACCCGATCACCCCTAGGCCAATACCGTCTATATATACCAGTCTCGGGTACCTCAAAATCACCGTTAGGGTCAAATGTGGACCCTGAAAATCGCAATCCCGATATCATAGCAAAATCACGCCGAGAGAATCTGATAGTCTGCTCTCCGACGTGGAAACAACACTCCGATTCCGGAGCATCCGACACACGCACCTCCATCGCAACTAATGCATGCAGTGCCTCATTACAACTGGCTCCGTCATACACAAAATCCATAAAATATCCGAAAGTCGACTGTCTAAACTGACTATATAAATCATCACTGATCTCCCGCAACTCATCTCTGATGGTCTGAATAATATTCGATCGAACATATCCCGCGATCTGGGCCCTCTCTCGATGATATGAGGGTCTCATCCATTGTTGACCAACCTACAACAATTAACAAATTTCAATTTAGTAAGATGAATTGTTGGAAAATTGCAGAAATGTAGTGAAAAAAATAGCATGTGGGACGATATGGATATGGATATCTAGGCACGATATAGGCAAAGAATACATGGAAAAAACAGCATGGGCGCACAAAATAAACCTAAGGCACGATATCGTGCCAAAATATACCTAGGGCACGATATCGTGCAAATACAACTAGGGCACGATATTGTCCGCAAATTAAACAACGACACGATATCGTGCCCAATTATACTTAGGGTTGGGCACGATATAATTCCCATTTATACCTAGGGCACGATATTGTGCCAATTTATACCTAGGCACGATATGCGGCACGATATCGTGCCGCTTCATCTTCTTCATCAAATCGCGCCGCCCGGCGGCTGCTACACCAAGTCACCAACATCCAACAATAACCCAACACACATATTTATCAAACTTATTCACATTATTATCAAGTTATATACACCAATTAATAAACCCTGAACACCAAATTGAACACTAAAACCCAAAATCAATGAACCTAACATAAATAGAGTTTAAAACTTAATACCCAAAATCGCGATTGATATGCTTACCTGTTCGGAAGGGGCGACGGTAGCGGCGGAGGAGGGTGCGGAGGCGGCGATGGAAGCGGCAGCGGCGGAGGTGGAGGCGGTCGATGTCGATGGCACGATTGAGTCCATGTTCTTCTCTTCTCGCACGATAGAGGGCACGATATGGGGATGGGTATTTTCTTCTTCTTGACCGATGTGGGCACGAAATGGGGGGTTGGATTTTCTTCTTCTTCTTCTTGTAGTCGCAACTCGCACGAAATGGGGGGTTGGATTTTCTTCTTCTTCCTTTTGTTTTGATTGTTGGGGCACGAAATGGGGATGACTTTCTTATTTATTTTTTGTTTTTATACGGTTTTCTATAGGGTTTTGAATGTTATAATTATGACTTAAATTTCAAAATTCAAAAATACCAACTTAAAGGAGGGATAATTTAGTCAATTTGGGTAGAAAATAAGGTTTTTATCTTATTGGGTATAAAAGAGTACCCACTATCCATAGTGGGTACTTTAAAAATTCTCCCTATTTTTTAGGCCAAATTAAAAACAAACAAGGAAAACATTCATTCGCACACATATACCTGGAATGAAAAGCTTCTGCTACTTCACTATTCATGCAACAAAATTGTTACGCCATCATGATTTTCATGCACTAATGACAAATTCACGTGTCACCAAAGTTTCTAGTCACCAGTACTTGGAATATGCAAAAGCCATAGCATCAAAGTCGGCCTCACCATTCATCATATAGGCACTCCCAGTTGAGGTTTCCTACATGCAAATCATCCATTGACGAGAAATATTATCACATAATATGTACGTGACCATTTATTATGGGAACTGAAAGTATACCATCAATATAAATTAAAAAATATCTTACATGACAAATGAGGTCCCAAATGTGGGCAGGTGCATCAACTATATTTGTTTTGGGATCATACTTCACCCCTGGCAACTGTAAAATCTAATTGAAAACTTTGAATCTTTTGTGCAGCAATTTAGTTCGACCAATTCCAAACTCGTATGTGAACTGGGTACCACACTCCTCATTTACTTGCTGCAAAGCCGTTACTATTGCCTTCGCATTGGTGTATCCAGGATAGAAATTACCTTCCATCGACTGTTCTACCAATCGATGCATGAACCAAATGTCAATTTGTTCGGTCCATTGTTTTGTGTAGAAGGAAGATTTGGCAACTACCTCAATTTGTTTCGTCATATCACTTCGTTGTTGGGGGGTGTGATTGTTGTGTTGTAATGGAATACTGGGGTTGTCTCTCAAAATGAAGGTTCTAAAATTACAAATATTGCCACAATTTCTCTAGAAAGTTTACTCAATAAATGTTATATTGTTAGATAAATGTTTTTATCATGATTTTGATGATTTTGTTCAAATGAATTTTTAAACCAAAACAATGTCCCTAAATGTTGTCTAAATACTTCCGATCGATTTAAAATGTTTTTACTATTTTCGGAGTATTTCTTGGAGTTTATTTTCGATAAAAAATTGGACAACACTTTTGTTTCAGGCTCGACCGGTCGCCCTATAGGGCAACCTGTACCTGAGTTGAGTTTTGAAACAGAAAAAGGGACGTATGAGAAATCAGGGAGGGCGACCGGTCGACTCGGAGGTCGACCCCAGGGCGACCGGTACCTGGGAAGGCCCTCTCAAGTTCTGTCTTCTATGTTTCATTTTTTAAACACCCCCAACCGGTCAAGATCAAGGGCGACCGGTCGAACCCCCCTCTGACCGTTCCCCCTGTGTAAAAATCGCAGCAAACTCATTTCAAACTTATCTCTGCGCGACCAGTCGAACCCCTGTGTTATCAGCAAACTATCCGTTGCATTTTCAGACAGTTTTTCCCTAATTTGTGGGATTGATTTCTAACAGCTATAATCTTGATTTTAAATGGTTTCTTTTGCAGCAATTCACTCCCCAATGAGGAGCCTATGTCTGGAAATCAAGCCAAGACCCCTCCTATAAATAGAGGCTTCATTCAAGCAATAAGAGATAACACATTACACAAGCAAAAGAGCATACAAGCAAACACTTTCATAAATATTGTTGTATTAGCCTAAGCACTTGCACTTGCACTTCTTTGAGGTCTAGGCTTTCAATTCTTGATTACACTTGTACTCATATTGTATTATTCATTATTGAGTTGTAATCTTGATTTTGGTCATCATTCAACACAAGACATCCTTGTGAGTATTCTTGTGGTAAGAATACACTTGGGTGATCTAGGTGATAGGTGTTTGGAGAGTGTGGTACTCTTCAAAGGTGGTGAAGAAAGATTGTGGAAATCTCCTTGAAGGTGTTGTAAGAGGGTTGTGGTAATCCTCAAGGTGTTGTATTAAATTTGGTAATTAATAAAATTTCTTTGTTTTTTTCGAAACCCATCCCGGATATACTGGGTTGGTAGAGCACGTAGTCCCTAGGTGGGTGAAGCTCTTTAAATCATTGTGTGTTGTTTATTTTCCGAATTTAGCTTTCGTGTTTGATTAATTATTCGAAAAAGAGGGCAAAATCTGAAAAACCGAGATAATCTATTCACCCCCCCTCTAGATTATCGTAGCCACTTGGACTAACAAGTGGTATCAGAGCCAAACTCTTTGGCTCGCTCGTTCTGAGTTAAGAGGAAAGATCCATGGCTACGAATGACGCTTATCTCACCACCGGCACCTCCACCAACAAGCCACCACTATTTGACGCCAACAACTACGCATTTTGGAAGGACCGTATAGAGTGCTTCCTACAAGGGTGCGGGTTCGACATTTGGAATGTGGTTGTTGAAGGAGTTGATCAACCAACGAAGAAATTGGAGGATGGTACCTCGGCTCCAAAGCCTTTCAAGGAGTTTGATGAAAACGACAAGAAGGCCTTCTCTCTTAACGGTAAGGCCTTAAATATTTTGCATTGTTCTCTTACCGCCACCGAGTACAATCGCATAAGAGGCATAAGGTCGGCACATGAAGTTTGGGAAAAATTGGAGAAAATTTATGAAGGAACTAAGAAGGTCAAGAAAGCAAGCAAGAAAGACCATGCTTGTTAAAGACTTTGAAAACTTTAACATGCATGATGGTGAAAACATCTCTAAAATGGTGGAAAGGCTTGACAACATTGTCAATCCTCTTGTGGCCCTCGATAAAGTTATCTCGGAGGAAGACAAGGTGACTAAGGTCTTGAATGCACTTCCCGGCTCATGGTCCGAAAAGGTGATGGAAATCACGGAGGCACAAAATCTTGAGACACTCAAGTTCGACGAGCTCATCGGGAACCTACTCATCTATGAAGTCTATCTCGAGGAGAGGAAAAACTCCAAACCATCCATAAATCAATCGGGTATGCAAATTATTCCTAAAGGTCTTGCATCTTCTTCAAATAATGCATATTATGATAATGATGATGATGAGGAGGAGACGGCCGCACTTGTTCGAAAATTTGCAAAATTTGTGAATAAAAATAAAGCAAGAAAACCAAAAGATAATGATTGTTTTAAATGCGGAAAACCCGGGCACTTCATTGCCGATTGCCCAAAACTCGATGAGGAGGAACAAAAAAAAAGAAGCATTTTTCGAAAAAGAAGGCTCTAAATGCGGAGGTCAAAACTTGGGATGAACTACTCGAAACAACCGACTAGGAAGGAGAAATCGAACATGGTCTTATGGCCATAGACGATGATAATAATGAGGTACGCTCTAACTCTTCTACCTCCTCTTTAGTTGATGAATTGCAATGTGGTTTTGATGAACTTCAAATTGAGTTTCAAAATTTGATTGTTAAATACAAGTCTTTGAAAAAGGAGCATAAATAGCTTAAAATTGAAAAGGAAAAATTATTTACCTCTTATAAATCTCTTGACAAAGCTTATGCTCTTACTCTTACTAGAGTTCACTCTCTTGAAACCGAAAAAGAATCGCTCACCGAAGATCTTGAATGTTTGAAAAAGGATGTGCATCGTTTTAACATAAGTACGGATAAAGATACAAAAATTTTAGACGCACAAAGAGGTGAGCATTCCAAATTAGGACTTGGTTATAAACCATTTCAAAATGTTTTTAAGAAAAATAACCAAGGTCCGACTTTCGTACATGCTAGTAGCTCTTATACTCCTACTTGTTTTTATTGTGGCAAAGTTGGACATTATGCTAACAATTGCAAATTGAGAAATAGATCTAGTCATATTTGGAGACCCAAAGGTCTCAAGACTAACCCTCATGTACCCCAAAATTATAGGGTACCTAAACGAAATTCTTTTGTAGGTAATAGGGGCTATAACAACCATGGAAGATTCAAAATGGCTCGTGGACAGCGGATGTTCACGCCATATGACCGGGAGGAGAGAACTTTTTACCAACATCAAGCTCCAAGAAGAGGGTATGGTCATGTTCGGCAATGGCAAAGGAAGAATTCTTGGAAATGGAGAAATTAGTAACTCTTCTTTCTCTCTTAGTAATGTTCTTTTAGTAGAAGGGCTTAAGTTTAATTTGATAAGTGTTAGCTAACTTTGCGATTCAAATTATGATATTTCTTTCAATAAAGAAAAATGCCTTATTCTTAAAAATGGTAAAATCATTTGTGAAGCAAATAGAAAAGACAATCTTTACAAAATTTGTACAAGTAATTTGGTTAGTCAAAATTTTTCTTGTCTTGTCGCCAATAATGATTTAACTAGTTTATGGCATAGGCGACTTGGACATGTTGGATACAAGAATTTGAAAAATATTTAGAAAAACCAACATGTAAAAGGACTACCCAAATTGAATTTTGAAAATCTTGGCTTATGTGAGACTTGTCAAAAGAACAAATTAGTTAAAAGTAGTTTCAAGCCCAAAAATGAAATTTCCACAACCAAACCCCTACAATTGCTTCACCTTGATTTGTATGTGGATATTGGTACGGCTAGTCTAAGTGGAAAACATTACACTTTCGTTATTGTCGATGATTTTTCTAGATATACTTGGGCTCTTTTTCTTACTAATAAAAGCGATGTCGTTAATGAGTTTGTTAAGTTATGTAGACTTATTGAGAATGAAAAGGAAGATACTATTAAGTCTATTCGAAGTGATCGAGGTGGAGAATTTGATGGTGAATTTAGAATTTTTTGTGAAACCAAGGGATATGCACATAATTTCTCGGCTCCAAGGACTCCTCAACAAAATGGAGTAGCCGAAAGGAAGAATCGGACATTACAAGAAATGAGTCGGTCCATGCTCAATGAATTCTCTCTTCCAAAATATTTTTGGGCCGAAGCCGTAAGTACCGCTTGCTATGTCACTAATCGGGTTTATATTCGTCCTAAAATGAATAAAACTCCATATGAGCTTTGGAAAGGAATGACTCCAAATATTAGTTATTTCAAAATATTTTGATGTAAGTGTTTTATTTTGAATATTAAGGATCAATTAGACAAACTTGATCCTAAGGCCGATGAAGGAATATTTATGGGGTATTCAACAAAAAGCAAAGCATATCGGGTTTACAACAAAACTAGTGGGGTTGTTGAAGAATCTATTCATGTAAAATTCAATGAAGCCTCGGGTGTTGAAAGGATACCCAACGATGAAAGTGATGAAGAGGATATTATTGAACCCGTTGTTCAAAATGATGCTCAAAATGATCAACCTTCTAGATCAAATGATCAACCATCCACTTCAAATGTTCCTCAAGAAGATAGAGATGATACTCCGGATCTTCCCGTAGCATTGAAATTTAAGGGTGATCACCCAAAAGATCTTATTATTGGTGATCCACTTGATAAAGTGATGATCCGAAGAAAATTTGCCGAGAAAGCTCTTATATCTCAAAAAGAGCCTAAGAATGCAAAGGAAGCCATTGAGGATGAAGATTGGTTTTTAGAAATGCAAGAAGAGTTGAATCAATTTGAAAGAAATGATGTATGGGAATTAGTACCTTGTCCTTCATCTCAAACCATTATAGGTACTAAATTGGTATTCCGGAACAAACTTGATGATCAAGGCAACATTGTTCGAAACAAGGGAAGGTTAGTAGCTCAAGGGTATTGTCAAGAAGAAGGTATTGATTATGATGAAACTTTTGCATCCATAGCACGTTTATAAGCTATTCGTATTTTACTTGCCTATTCTTGTTTCAAAAATTTCAAGCTTTACCAAATAGATATTAAATCCGCTTTCTTAAATGGTTTCATTCAAGAAGAATTCTATGTAAAACAACCTCCGGGGTTTGAAAATTTTGCTAGGCCTAATGATGTTTATAAACTTAAAAAGGCCTTGTATTGTTTAAAACAAGCACCCCGTGCATGGTATGATAGACTTAGCTCTTTTCTTTTGCAAAATGGTTTTACAAGAGGTAAAGTTGATACTACTCTCTTTGTTTTTGAAAAAGGGCAAGATTGTTTACTTTTGCAAATTTATGTTGATGATATTATCTTTGGTGCTACTAATGAATCTTTGTGCCAGAAATTTTCTAAGTTGATGCAAGGTGAATTTGAGATGAGTATGATGGGGGAGCTCAACTTTTTCCTTGGACTTCAAATTAAACAATGCCAAGAAGGTATCTACATTTCACAATCAAAATATACAAAGGAACTTTTGAAAAAGTTCGGCATTGAAGAAGGAAGAACCGTGTCTACCCCTATGGCAACTAATGTCAAAATTGACAAAGATGAAAAAGGCAAGTCCGTGGATGAATCAAAATATCGAGGTATGATTGGTAGTTTACTTTATTTAACCGCTAGTAAACTGGACATTCTTCATGTCGTATGCATATGTGCTCGTTTTCAAAGCAATCCCAAAGAATCTCATATGAGTGCCGTTAAAAGAATTTTTCGATATTTGAAAGGTACTATTCAATATGGTTTATTCTATCCAAAGAATGAAAAATTTTCTCTTAAAGGTTATAGTGATTCAGATTATGCGGGAAATATTGATGATCGGAAAAGTACTTCCGGATCATGTCAATTTTTAGGCGATTGCCTAGTTTCTTGGTTTTCAAAGAAGCAAAATTGTGTTTCACTTTCAACGGCCGAAGCCGAATATATTTCCGCAGCTTTTTGTTGTACTCAACTTCTTTGGATGAAATAAACCTTAGCGGATTACAAATGCTCTTTTGAAACTGTTCCTATCTTTTGTGATAATATATCCGCTATAAATATTGCTCAAAACCCGGTTCATCATAACTGTACTAAACATATTGAGATTCGACATCGTTTTCTAAGAGATTGTGTATCTAAACGAAAAAATGAGATATCTTTCGTACCATCTCAAGATCAATTGGCGGACATTTTTACAAAACCGCTATCGTCTGAGACTTTTGCGTTGATATGAGTTCGGTTAGGCATAATGCATATTGAATGAGGTTTACGTTTGCATTTTGCATATTTTTAAAACTTAGGGGCGAAAAATCGGATTTTTGGTTGAAAATTCCGATTTTGGAAAATTGGTTAAGACAGTGGGCTGGCTGGGAAGAGGGCAACCGGTCGCCCTCACCGTCGACCGGTCGCCCAAAGTTTTTTTGTGGATTAAAACCGTTCTGTCTTCATACTTAGTCATTTTACCCCATTTTTGCCATTTTTCGTCCCCTTTGCCAAATACACACAAATTTCACTCAAAATTTGTTTTCTTGCATATATTTCATATCTTGGACTTAATGTAGCTCGATTATCTTCATAATTGCTCATCTTTACCGATTGGATGGTAAGAATTTTACTTCCTTTGCTCAATTGGGTTGAACCTTTAAGTTTTTGGCTTTCTTGTAAATTTCTTGATGTAATTGTCATATGATCATGATGAGCTTATTTATTATGATGTATTGTATTATGTTTGGTATGATTTGGTGATGAAATTTTTTGGTTTGATTCATTTACAAGGGCTTTATACAACTTCTTTTATTTTTTACGCCCACAAAGTGTTCGATGAAATGTCACAATGAAAATTTCAACTTTTACATGACTCTCTTGCTTTCAAATGTCTTAAATACTTATTGAGATCATGTCTTGGCAAACAAAACGAGCTTATGAATTTTTTATGATACATTTCTCCCATTTCTTCGGATTTTAAGCCTAATTTTTTCACTGGTTGATAAATCGTCTCTTTGGCGCACTTTGATATACTTGTATGATGTTTTTATCATCCTAACATTCTTTTTGATGATTCCAAAGGGGAAAAAACAGGAAATTGGCTCGTTAGCTCAAAGAAGCTAATAAAAGCTCGACATAAAAGCTATAAGCTATGGCTTCTTAAAGCCAAGTATACCTAGTCTATGGCTTGTATTATGGACTTAATTGCAATGGATTATGAGCATTTTGACAGGGGGGCTTCTTAGCTCATGATGTTTATGTGTATCTTGTAATAGCTTGTAATAGCTTGTGCTTCTAGCTTATGCAATACTTCTTATTGTTGTGCTTATTGATAGGGGAAGCTATTTATAAAATGTTTTTAAACGGATAGTTTTCTCATAAAATCGGAAAATTATTTTGTTTTCAAAATCGTCCTCGTAAAAATTGTTTTGGTTTGTAATCATCAAAAAGGAGGAGTTTGTTAGATAAATGTTTTTACCATGATTTTGATGATTTTGTTCAAATGAGTTTTTAAACCAAAACAATGTCCCTAAATGTTGTCTAAATACTTCTGATCGATTTAAAATGTTTTTACTATTTTTCTGAGTATTTCTTGGAGTTTATTTTCGATAAAAAAATTGGACAACACTTTTGTTTCAGGATCGATTGGTCGCCCTATAGGGCAACCTGTACCTGAGTTGAGTTTTGAAACAGAAAAAGGGACGTATGAGAAATCAGGGAGGGCGACCGGTCGACCCCAAGGCGACCGGTACCTGGGAAGGCCCTCTCAAGTTCTGTCTTCTCTGTTTCATTTTTAAACACCCCCAACTGGTCAAGATCAAGGGCGACCGGTTGAACCCCCCTCCAACCGGTCCCCCTATGTAAAAATCGCAGCAAACTCATTTCAAACTTATCTCTGCGCGACCGGTCGGACCCCTGTGTTATCAGCAAACTATCCGTTGCATTTTCAGACAACTTTTCCCTAATTTGTGGGATTGATTTCTAACAGCTATAATATTGATTTTAAATGGTTTCTTTTGCAGCAAGTCACTCCCCAAGGAGGAGCCTATGTCTGGAAATTAAGCCAAGACCTCTCCTATAAATAGAGGCTTCATTCAAGCAACAAGAGATAACACATTACACAAGCAAAAGAGCATACCAGCAAACACTTTCATAAATCTTGTTGTATTAGCCTAAGCACTTGCACTTGCACTTCTTTGAGGTCTAGACTTTCAATTCTTGATTACACTTGTAGTCATATTGTATTATTCATTATTGAGTTGTAATCTTGATTTTGGTCATCATTCAACACAAGACATCCTTGTGAGTATTCTTGTGGTAAGAATACACTTGGGTGATCTAGGTGATAGGTGTTTGGAGAGTGTGGTACTCTTCAAAGGTGGTGAAAGAAGATTGCGGTAATCTTCTTGAAGGTGTTGTAAGAGGGTTGTGGTAATCCTCAAGGTGTTGTATTAATTTTGGTAATTAATAAAATTTCTTTTTCCTTTCCGAAACTCATCCCGGATATACTGGGGTGGTAGAGCACGTAGTCCCTAGGTGGGGTGAAGCTCTTTAAATCGTCGTGTGTTGTTTATTTTCCGCATTTAGCTTTCGTGTTTGATTAATTATTCGAAAAAGAGGGCAAAATCTGAAAAACCGAGATAATCTATTCACCCCCCTCTAGATTATCGTAGCCACTTGGACTAACATATATAAGGTATTTTACCTACCTACCTATATGAGCATGGCCGCTGGATGTCAAACAAATATCCAATTAATATGGCTACATCAATCCACTTCTAGTATGCAAAAGTCACAATTCCAAGAGGATTAAAATTAACTATGCTTGCACTATATTTGAGTAGTTGTCAGTGATTTATCAATCAGATTTAAATTAAGTATAACTGGAACTATATCGGAGTAGTTTTAAGTCATACATCCAACTGGATTTCAATTAAATATGGATGTAATACTCCAGTTAAGTAGTTCTATGTCATATATCTAATGAGATTTGAACTAAATATGGTTGCAATTCACTCCAGTTGAGTAGTTGTAGGTCATATATCTGATTAAGTATGGTTGCAACACTCCAGTGGAGTAGTTGTAAGTCATATATCCAATCGGCTTTCAATTAAGCATGGTTGCAACATGGTATATTGAGTAGTTGTAAGTCTTTTATCAACTAAGAGAGGAAGTAAGTATAGCAGCAACACTCTATTCTCCATTTCGATACGTCAAATATGAAATAGGATTGCAATTAACCATGTCTGTAGTCAATCTTTGTGGGGATTTCTTTGGTTTTCATTGACTTACAAACCATAATGGTTGTGGGGTTTCTTAACAGTAAGCAATACTATTTGTTGCCAACTTATTGTGCATGCATTTATTCCAGCATAAAATAAAACTGCCAAACTCTTTTCGTGACTCAAATTAGATCCATATTTATGGTTGTCGGTCATTGAAAACCATACTTTAATGGTTCAACAACACTACGTATTTGGTCTCCCATAAATGGCCAAACAACATTGGGGTTTTCCCTACACAAAAATAACAAGTGAATCAAGTCAAATTTAAAAAAAAAACATCATTGTTGATTGGTGCTGGCTGAGGAAGAGAGCACTAGGAGTTCAGAGTTTCCACAACTAACCCTTAAACGACGCGAGGTAGTTAAAACGCATGCACCTTGAGAGTCCAAAACTCACGTGTCGATTATTGGTTAAACATGTCTTCTTGATACGCTATGTATTGATAATACACTCTCAAGAGTGAGTGTCAACTCCCAGAAACAAGCCAATAAACTCAGAAAAGAAAATTACAGCCAAGAAATTCCCCAAATTGGGACCAGGAAGAAGAAAACAGAAAATACCACAAAATTCACTGCCTATTCTTGCGTGTTCCCCCCCCCCCTTTTAATTCACCACTACCTCTGACACTATAACTAATTGGAATATTCCCTTCTACCCTCAATCCTCATGTTGTGACGTAATCATTGAACCAAGCCGAGCCTTTTTGTGCGAGTTGGGCCACGATTCTCCTCGACCCCTTTACGTTGATCCAATCCCAATTTTTGATGTCGGGCCTCTTCTCTGTATTGGCCCATATCAATACCCCCTGTCTCCAAAAACACCTTGTCCTCAAGGTGTAAATTCGGATAAGCACATACTAATTCATCCAAATTTTCCCATGTGGATTCTTTCTGAGACCCCTTCCATTGCACAAGAACCACGAGATTCGTTTCGCCTCCCCGAGTATAGTGCGCTCGCGCATATGGCTTGTGGTGAACAACCTGGGTGTCCATCTTCGTCATCCACCGCAACGTAGGTATCTTGATTCATGTTCCCCTTGTAAGGTTTCATTAATGAAACATGAAACAGGATGAATGCGGCTGCCCTCCCAGTAAATCCAATCGATAAGCAACCTTCCCAATGCGACTTTGTAGGAAACGGACCAAAATAACATTTAGCCAACTTCTGGTAGCGGCGATGAGTGACTGATAATTGACGATAAGGTTGAAGTTTCACTAACACCAAGTCTCCTTCCTCGAATCGTCTTCTCGGACGATGGGCATTCGCTTCCGGGCCATGCGATTTTGGTGCTTGCAGCAAGTTAGCCTTGATAGTTTTTAACAACTCATCACGTTCTCTCAACAACTCATCCACGGCTTGAAGCGGTGGTTGCTCCAGTGGTATCGTGGAATAAAAGGAGGTGGTCGCCCATACACCGCTTGATAAGGTGACATTTTTAATCCACTATGATATGTGGTGTTGTAGCAAAATTCTCGCCCAAGGAAGATATTTAAGCCATTCCCTTGGCCTTTCGAAGCAAAAGCCCGCAAGTATTGCTCCACCCCTCGGTTAACAACTTCCGTTTGCCCATCGGTTTGAGGGTGATACGAATACTATGCTTGAGGGTGGTGCCACTAAGTTCAAAGAGGTGTTTCCAAAAAGAACTCAAAAAAATAGGATCCCGGTCGGACACGATAGAACTCGGAAAGCCATGTAACTTAACCACCATGTCAATAAATAGTTGTGCCGTCTTGAGCGTATTTGTGAAGTCGAGGAAAGAGCTCCAAAATGGGCGATTTAGATAGTCGATCCACCACAACCAAAAGGACCGTGTACCCCTTAGAAGGTGGCGGTCCGGTAATGAAATCCATGGTGACTTCATCCCACACCATACTCGGTATTGGTAGGGGTTGAAGGAAACCCGGGTGGTAATGTCGAAGATTTTATCATTTGGCAACCGAGCAAGATTTGACAAAATTATCCACATCCTTCCTCATACCTGGCCAATAAAAGGTAGCGGCCGGTCGAGCAAGGTACGTTTATGCCCGTATGTCCCGCCAATGGAGTGGAATGATATTCGTGGGAGAGAGCTAACTTACAAGTAGATTTTTTCCAACTATTATTCGTTGTTTATATAAAAGCAAACCCCCTTGTTCGAATACTCGAAGTTAATTCCCGACTCTGAACCTTCTATGCAACTCCACGTGATCCGGTTCCGTAGTATTCTTCCCGCAATTTTGCAATTAAATCATTCTCGGCTAACAAACTAGTGAAAAACACGTAATTGATCCGGCCTCGGCGCTCGGGACAGTCAGTGATCGGCTTTGTGTTAGGCGTTCCGTCTTATACTCCACCACGAAATTATATCCCGATAATTTGTGTATGAATACCGCTTTCCGGGGTAAGAACCACCTGGTGAAACAACTCTTTTATACTCTTATGATCCGTCCTTATAGTGAAAAACCTACCCAACAAATAATGTCGCAATTTTCGAACAACCTCAACTATCGCTTGTAACTCCTTGCAATACGTGGATGCGGCTTGAAATTTTATTCGTTTCTTCTTTGAAATAAGATATGGGGTGGCCTTCCGCATCAAGATAGCCCCAATACCCAAATTCAAGCATCCGTCTCCACCACAAAATCTTTAGAAAAATCGGGAAGCCTCAAAGCGGTGCCTCCATCATGACCCTTTTAAGAGATGTGAATGCATCGTTGGCGACATCATCCATAAAAAAGAATCTTTGCGTAAAAGGTCGGTGAGGGGTCCGCAATGGTCGATATCCTTTAATAAACCGCCTGTAATACCCGTTAAGCCAAGAAATCCCCAGGTGTTTTAAGGTGGTTGGTTTGGGCCATTCCGCTCATCGCTTCCAATTTCTTAGGATCACCAAAACCTCGCCACTCGTGAACAATATGACCCAAATATTCGACCCCAGCCGAGCGAATGTGCATTTTTGAACTTGATATAAAATCGATTATGTAGACATAATAGAACTGTTCTAGATGTACAACATGTTCCTCCATTGTCGTACTATAAACCGAATACCGTCAAAGAAAACTATCACAAACCAACGAAGAAACGGTCTGAAAATGTGATTCATAGCGGCCTGAAAAGTGGGCCGGTGCGTTTGTGAGCCCAAAAGGCATCACAAGAAATTCCCAATGACCATCTACCGCCGAAAGAAAGGCTGTTTTGGCAATGTCGCGACAACTCATGCGAATCGATGATATCGAAGCGGAAGTCCAATTTGGTGTAACAACGAGCATGTCCGATTCGTCAACAACTCATCCACCATTGGAATAGGAAATTTATCCTTGATCGTGATTGAATTCAAAAGCCGATAGTCGACACAAAACCGATATGACCCATCCTTCTTCCATACCAAAAGCAGGCGATGAGTAAGGACTTCGACTAGGTCGTATGATTCCTTGACTTAACATTTCTTGCACCAATTTTTTGATCTCGGCTTTTTGAAACGGGGATACCTATAGGGTCGAACATTAATCGGATTACTTCACGGAAGGACATGAATATGATGGTCAATACCGCATTTGTGGTGGCATTCCCTTAGGTTCGGTAAATAACTCTCGATACTTCGCAAAGACTTGTACAATTACTACGGGCAAGTCCGTAGGAAATTCCATTAAAGTCTCATGATTATCCTCGCCTTTGATCCCTCCTTGTCATATTCCCGAAATTGGATTTCATACGGACTATGAAAATCATCATCATCAAATATGGCTTGCAAATTTGTTGAAAAGTAACTTGTAAGGGTGGTTCAAAATTATCTCCTCGTAACGACACCTTCAAATTTCATCTTTTTCGAATTCCATAGTCATGGCCCCATAATCATGGCACACTTTGCTAACCCCCGTAGCCATTGGATTCCCAATACCAACTCGGTCCTTGAATGGGTAAAATAAACAAATCCACATTGAATTCAAATCCGTAAACCAAGATTAATCCCCGTACATTTATGTTGGCATACAAGATAATCGCCATTGCCTATATAAACCTTGAATGAGTTGATAGGAATTATTGGAATCCCTAACATCTCGATAAATGACGGCTTCACAAAATTATGTGTACTTCCACTATCAATCAAAATTTTCAATTCCCTACCATAAATTTCCCCTTCATGCGTAATGACCTTGGATTCGATTTGTCCCGCCAAGGCGTTCAAACCGGGAATATCAGTGAAATGACCTCCTCGATTGCGGTTGGGTCCGCTCGCTCCTCCGATTCGTCCTCATCTTGAGTGCTCCATAGTAACATGAGTTTGTTAGGACATTTATGAGCAGGAGTATATCGTTGGTCGGTGTTGAAGCAAAGCCCCTTTTCCCTTCTCCTTGATATCGGACGGTGACATCGGCGAATAGGTAAGTTGGGTGTTGGCGAGAATGGAGGTTGAGTGTGTTTCGGCCGGAGTGATGTAAGGATTGGGTGGCGGTGTTGTTGGTGACGAGAGAAGGATAAGGGATCGTGGCGGTGGGGTGTAGGGCAACGAACCAGGTTTTGGGTTAATGAGTTGTGGGCTTGTACGTAGATGGGTTATTGTTTGGGCTTCTATTTGGGCTCAAAGCATGGTGTAGGGGAATTTTGGGTGATATTCCATTTTGGGCTTATCCTCGAGCTAATCGGGCCTCCTCCGCTCGAGTTTCCGGGCCCGTGCTAAAGAAATGCTTCCATCAACGATGAAGGTCGCGAGAATAGTAACTCACGGCGCAAATCCGGTTTCGATCGCGATGAAGAAACCGATCAATAACGGCTCCGAGATTCCAATCACTTTGTTCATGAGGTTTTCAAATTCGATTGAAACTCGGCCCACTGTGGAAGTTTGCGTGAGTTTGGAAAGTTTTCCTTGATAGTCCTCGTACATGGAGCTTCCAAATCGGAATTTGACACTATTGAGAAATTCCTTCCAAGTGGATATGATTGGTTAGATTTCATCCATGAAACCAAGAGTCGCCTTACCTTCCATATGAAATGATATAATGCGCAATCGGAGCTCCTCCGGTGTCCCCAAAAATCGAAGAATTCTTCCACTCGAAAAATCCACCCCCAGGGTATGTTCCATCAAACTTCGGCACCTCCAATTTCATTGAACGTAGTGTTGTTGATGATCGATCGAAAGGTAACGCGCGCATAGTCGAAATTACCGTGGCCTTTGATGATGTAGTTGGGCCTTTGGATGACCCTTCCATCCCACCGCTAAACCGACGCGCAGACTCTTCAAATTGGGCATCCATGGCCGATATGTATTTTTGCATGGTTTGTTCGATTTGCATTTGCATTGCCTTAACCACCGGTGAAAGTTCTGCGCCGCCATGAGGAGGAGAGATCTCAACGAGAGCACCAATGATACGCTATGTATTGATAATACACTCTCAAGAGTGAGTGTCAACTCCCAGAAACAAGCCAATAAACTTAGAAAAGAAAATTACAGCCAAGAAATTCCCCAAATTGGGACCAGAAAGAAGAAAACAGAAAATACCACAAAATTCACTGCCTATTCTTGCGTGTTCCCCCCCTTTTAATTCACCACTACTACCTCGACACTATAACTAATTGGAATATTCCCTTCTACCCTCAATCCTCATGTTGTGACGTAATCATTGAACCAAGCTGGAGCCTTTTTTGTGCGAGCTGGGCCACGATTCTCCTCGACCCCTTTATGTTGATCCAATCCCAATTTTTGATGTTGGGCCTCTTCTCTGTATTGGCCCGTATCACTTCTGGTTCCCACATTTTTACATATATGTCATTTTCAACTGTACATTACAGTTTTCAGGGTTTAACTCACATGTTATCTATCATTACGTTTGTATATTACACATTCAACATTTACGTAAATGTTATGAGCCTAAAATAATACTTGTTTTCTGTTTAGTAGATGGAGACAAGTACTCAAACCAACAACATGGCCGAACAAGGTGAAGAGACACACTGGACATCAATCAATGAAGGGATCTTTGTGGGGATCATGGTTGATGAGGTAATCAAGAGGAATGTCTTGGGCTCAAAGTTCAGTCCACATCAGTGGATTGATCTCATGGTGAAAATGACTACTGCATGCCCTGGCTACAATTATAGTATTAAGCAGTTGCAAGGCAAAGCAGATCGACTGAAACAGAAACGGAAGAAGTATCACAAATTGCTGACCTCGGACACTGGCTTTGGATGGGACGACGAGAATAATTTGCTGACAGGATCTGAAGAATGTTGGGCTCGTTGGCTAGCGGTATTTTCAATATACCCAAAATATATTCCTACTACGATGCATTTTCTTTATTATACTCAATTCATTCTTTTCGTGTAGGGAAATCCCCAAGATGCATCACTCCACCGCAAAGGCTTGTCCCACTATCGCCAACTGACTACTATTTTTGCACCAACCACAACCACCGGTAGATTGACTAGGGCTTCAACCCAACGCCATTCTCATGGCGAGGGAAGAGAAGACGGTGGCAACTTTTTTGTGGGCCAAGGGAGCATGAGCCTGTCTGGACTTGGTGATGACGATGGCCTCCCTTCACAATTCTCACCACAAGACATGTCTACAGGGCCACGGTTATTCAACACACTTCCAACATCATCTCCGTCTACTATAAGGAAGAAAGTCCTAACCCCGTTGTTGTGTCAGCCATGAATTCTTTCACTCGCGCAAATGCAGCTATTGCTGCCCAAGCTAATCCTAAGTCTATAACAGCTGTTGAGATGTGTGTTGAAATTCTGAACCAGATGACTGATTTACCCATGGTCCGCTACATGGTTGCTTGTGTTGCTCTAGAGGATCCTACCAGGCGTAGGATGTTCCTAGCCATGGACCCTGATCATTAGCGCGCATATATCGACAGTCTACCCTGCATGATTTCTCTGTTAATGTCCTACTAAATTGCACATCCCGCTCCAATGTCCTCTATGATTTGGTCATGTTACTATGTTCATGCTAGTTAATATGTTTATGTTTTATCGGTTGTCGGTTGTCGGTTGCTTTATGTTTTATTATGTTTTGCATGTGTGTATTTCCAATAGTCTTTCCCATTCCTGCTATGGGTCATTTTCAAAGTAGGTTTCCTTAGATGATGGGTTGGTGAGGGCTTTCATAGTATTGTAAGGTTTTTTAAATTCTGCATGTATGTTGTATGTCCGTGGGATGTGTTCTAATATAATAGTTAATATGTTTTATATGTGGTATGTGTAAATCTTGTGTTCAGATGGTGCATTCAAAACATAAAGGTTGGAGCATGCACACGTAAAGCGAGTAACCCTCAAATGTATACAAAACACAAAACATAAACTGGACAACATCATGTGAGACATTGCTGCAACAGTCTACTAAAACGAACATGAAAGACGACTACGAAGCTTTGGTGATGCCGCAAATCACAAACACTTTGGAAACGAGGATGGGTTGTTACTTAATCATCGCGGATGTGCAGAAACAATTTTTTGGTCTAAAAGAGCGATACCACACATTTATATTAATTAGTACTTACTGGAGCACCCTCAAGTTGTTTATTGCGATGTTACCAACTCTATCTTTATGCCACCTCGCATTGCACAAAAGCTCGCCCAGGTTAGAACATATGCCAGTAACTCCAAAATTTTATAAAATGGTTATAGTAATATATATATAGAGCAATGGGGCAAATTACCCACTTGGGATAGGTGATTGAGTTTTTTGACATGTAGGATAAAAAACATAGTTTTCTACCCACTTTTGGTGTTCTTTTACCACAATACCCTTGAGGCTTTAAATGCAAGCCTTTAATATGTATTTCTCTCTCTTGAAATTAAATACTCCCAATACATAACATACGCGAACTGTGAACACTCCCTTCTTTTTTGCTCTTCATTTTTTCTCTCTCTTCTTCTTCTTCTTCTTCACAAAATATCAAGAAGTTATTTTTGTGGGCTTTCATCAACAAAATTGCACCAAAAAATCGAATAACAAGGTAATGTTCTTCTCCTCCTAATTAGTTAACCTTGTTTAAATCGTTCAAGACCAATATATTTGCAAAATATGTGAAGTGTTTTGTGAAAGGAAAAATTTTCTGCATTTATGAAAAACAATGCACGATATCGTGTCATAGAGTAGGCACGATATCGTACCCCCGTATATTAGACACGATATATCGTGCCCTTTATTAGACACGATATATCGTGCTGTATATTAGGTACGATATTGTGCCCCGTATATTAGACACGATATCGTACCTAATATATAAGACACGATATATCGTGTCTAATATACGGGAGCACGATATATCGTGCCTCAATGAAAAAGGGCACGATATATCGTGCCCCAGTACAAAACAGGCGCCTTTTATGTGTTCTTGCATTTATCAATATTTTTTCTTTGTATATAGATGAACTCTCGCTATCTTGTTGTTCGATTTGGTGGTCATTGGGAAGGTTTAGAATATAAAAGTGGTGAAGAAGAAGTTGTACGTATTAAACCGGGCAAAATGAATTATAGTGAAATATTGGAGGAGGTTTATGGTGTTGTTGATGTTGATAGGGGCGTATACGATTGTATAATGCATTCTATTGTAGATATTTCTGGAAACAAACTTGGGAAGTTAAAGTTGAAAAACGATGATGACATTGAAACTGCGTTTTGGAACACCGAGTTACCAGTTGTTTTTGTAACAACGAAAAGAAAAACGATGGGTGAGACTAGTTCGCATAATGTATTGGGAGATCCGTCTCCGAGCATAATCGAGTTGAGAACGTTGAAGGTCAACAAGGTGTTGGTGGAAGTTTTATGCAACTAATGGCTAGTCGAATGATTTGTCGTGATCATTGGGCCTAATTACAACTACATGCAACTTCTTGGTTTTCAACAATACGGTTTACGCAAATCAATCCATATAGTCATGCGGTAAGGCATAGTGGAGCACCTTTTATGCATATGAACAATGTTCCAATTATTGATCATCCGCGTCCACTAGCACCTCACGATTAATGTTCCAAATATCAATTGTCCAGGGACCTAGTATAAGGCCAAGCAATGAAGATGGCTATTATCCCGATATGGGTTGTGATAATATCTTGATGTTAATTGTGATAATATTGATGTTGATGTTGGTTGTGATAATAATGACATTAATTATGGTGCAAACTACAGTCCAAATGATTTTGGTGAGAACTACACCGATGGTGATGTTGGTACCGACGGCGTTGAAGCTAATAATCAATTTGAAAATGACCACCAACGTGCTGAATTTGAGGAATTTTGTGAGTGGAGACGTGAGAGCGGAGAGAAGTATTTCCAGAAAACCAAAACCAAGATACAGCAGAAGTACGAGGTGTTAACTTACATCCAGATATCCATAGAGACAATATGGACGAAACAATAGTGCCCACAAGATGAAGTTGGGTGATTCCTGGTACACTCTCGCACCTTTCGGTTCCTCCCGAGGAACGCTGCAGTTGGAAGCATCACGTGGGACATTGCGCCAAGGAGCAACATACATGAGCAAAATGAATTGGATATCGCACTAGGCATGTATCACCTTGAAAATCAAGTCGAGTATCGAGTTGAACGCTCGATAAGACTCGTTTTCATGCAATATGCAAGTATGAACGATGCCCTTTTCGAATGCGTGCATATGGAAAGGATGGTATTTGGAGAGTAGGGAAGTTTGACAAGCACCATGGATGTGGGTTAAATTTGAATGACAATGCATCTAGGCGGGTGCATTCTAAAGTAGTAGGTGCGCATTTTGCATCTAGATTACTAGTGGAACATTCTGCGCTCGTGCAAGAGATATGATAGCGGAGTTGGAATCGCGACATGGGCTTAAAATGAGTTATAATGTTGCGTTGAGTGCAAAGCATCATGCCTTTGGGTTGATATATGGAGATAGCAACAAGTCATTCAATCTATTTCCGGCATACTTACACATGTTGAATTTAACGAATCCCGGATCGGTAACTAGATGGAAGTCGGATAATTTTAATAGATTCAAATCACGTGTTTTTTGCTTTGCATGCATCAATCATTGGATTCCAGAACAATGCCCGACCAGTTATTGTGATTGGTGGAACACACCTTAAAGGCAAATCCGAGGAATATTGTTTGTGGCAAAGAATAACAAAAGATGGTAATGAACAGATTTTCCCCACTTTGTTGGAATCGGGGATGTTGAAAACGCACGATTCTTGGACATGGTTTTTGAGACAGTTGAGAGATGCTTATAATTGCCCTCGTGATCTCTTCGATTGTTTCGATCAAGACAAGAGTATCGATAATGCCATAAAAGCAAAGATACCCGGAAGCATCACATGGGCTTTGCACTTATCATTTGCGAGTAATTTGGCTCAATACGGTCAACATATAGTAGCAATGTTTAGGAATGCAAAGCATATTCATACCACCGTGAAGATTATGATAAGTATTTTGAAAACATAAAAGTTGCTAGTGAGACGGGTGCGTTTAATAAGTTAGAACGTGCGCGGGGAAGATAGATGATCTCGAGTTAAGTGTCTGTCCGTCCGTTATGGGTTCATGACATCAAACTCGGTGAGAGCTTCAATAGTCGGTTATTATGGGCCGAAAGTTACTGTTTGTTCGTGGCTTGAGTGTGCTCGGACTATTATTGAAAAGTGGTTTTATGAACGACGACCGCCGCTAATGATAAAGATCAAGAGCTAACACTTGAAGCAACCAAAAGATTAAATGATGCAGTTGAGATAGGTCGTAGAATGGATGTACAATGTCTTAGTAATGTGAAGTACAAGGTGAAAGATGGAACAAAGACTTATTTGGTTGACTTATCCCAAAGAAACGTGCTGTTGTCGAGAATTTGAATATGAATTGATGCCTTGCGCCCATGCATCTGCAGCAATTAGGTATAAAGAAATTTAAAATTTGTATCAATATTTTCACATAATTCGTTCAATATTTTCAAATAATTGTTTGTTTATTTGTGCGGGAAAGCGAACCTCAATATCTATTCATTTCTTTGCCCATTATTATAAAAATGAAAATCTTCAAAAAATGTGGGCGGGTGAAGTTTTACCAGTTCCGATCCGAGTGAATGGGTTCTACCACAAGAGGTGCGAGACTTAGTATGCAACCCTCCAAATAACCCGAGACAAGGGTCGTCCTAGACAAAGTAGAGTTCATTCATTTGTTGAATCATCAAGTAATCGTTCACGTAAGAGTCAAATTTGTTCAAGGTGTGGGGGTCTTGGCCACAATTGCGTCAAATGCACTATGTCATTGCCGCTCGATGAGCACGAAAGTGCCTCGGTGACACAAAAGGTCCTTCGAGACAAGTGCGTAATAAGAAGAAATGTGGAATATGCCGAGCAGATGATCATACCCGTAGAAAATGTCCGAGACGTCCGGATGATGAAAATTAGGCAAAAGTTTATTTCAAATGTAACACTATTTTCTAGAAAAACACACTAAGAGTTGAACATAAGACAAGATATATCGTGCCCTATTATAGTTGGTACGTAATATCGTGTCTTATGTTTGGCACGATATATCGTGCCACTATATTTGCCATGATATCGTGCCAACTATATAAGTCACGACATATCGTGGCAAATATAGGGGCACGATATATCGTGCCCTATATAAGTCACGATATATCGTGCCAACTATATAAGTCACGATTTCGTGCCAACTATATAAGTCACGACATATCGTGGCAAATATAGGGGCACGATATATCGTGCCAAACATAAGACACGATATTACGTACCAACTATAATAGGGCACGATATCGTGCCAACTATATAAGTCACGATATCGTGCCTAATTGTAGTTTTGTTGTTCTGTTTTTGTTGATTTCTTATTTGCTAACAGTGCCGCATTTTAATTTAAAGAATTCTTGTTTTTTTAAACAAAATGAATATTTAATTAAATAACTCAAAATATTTAGAAGATATACAACAATATGTACTACAACTCCCAAGTACTACTATCAGTACTGTACTGGTAAACTTGTCGTGCCATATTCTTCCTTATCTCTGGAATCGACTGCTCCACATACTTCCTATTAATCTTCTGTGTGATACAACTAATGATGGAATGTATGGCAAACACACCACAACTGGTGGGGTCGTTCTGCAAAAAACAATCTTTCGGCTGCCTATGGAAAAGTTCCCACTCGCGGCGGACAGGCTCCTTACCTAAGGCGGCGTAGAAGCCAGCGCGAATGAGTACACATGGGAGCATGCGACGGAGGGGACGTGTGTCGGCACGCCGATTAGCAAAACTATCTTATGTGTATCGGGCACGTACTGAGTCGTACATATGTACTGTGGCTCTACGTAGATCCAGTCTGCACACGACAAAATGGCCCGACAAATTCACGACATGTACACCTGGGTGAAAACAAAATCAGTAAATAATCAAAAAAATTTGTATGAAAAAAATGAATAAACTAGCCAAAAAAATAATTAAATTCAAGTATACTGCGATGCAAAGACTCCATGGACCAGGATTACCCCATCCTCGAGTTCCGTCTTTGGCCGACAACCCCGACCAACTCATCCATCTCCCGCCCCGGGAGGAATCTCCTCCATGGTCGATGGGTCATATATCGTGTCGCAGTCCGTACCATCCATACGACTCCATATGTGCCGTATGGAATCCTACACATTGAAAAATGTTTATAGGTTAACAAGTATGATTTATTAATTTTACAGTAAAATGCGAGACACATAATAAATAAACTAACCGAAAATGTCGTAGATACAATCCTATAAGTTCCCACTTGATTCTCATGAGGCACAACCCCAAGAAACTGGGGATCGGACTGTAGTATGGACATGTATGCATTTATATGTTGTCTGAGAAATGAAAGAAATCGATATTAATCGATAAAATATTCATCAACTAAATAATGCAAAAAGAAACTTACATCATTTTCCAACTCTATCTTTGGATCCGTCATTTCCTTAAAAAATGATGGCCCAACAAGGTACATAAGCCCCACGTTCCTCCTGCAATTGGACCCTCAAATATTAAGACAGTGGAATATAAGATGTTAATACTAAGACGATAAGACAAATGCAAAAATATTTACTTACTCTTCATTAGACTTTAAGAAGCGGGTAAACTCCTTCTCGGACGGGGCTGGCTTGCGAGACCTAGGATCCCTGAATGGGCTGCGAATATGCCGCGACGGCTGCCTATCCCGAACCTGGATCAAGGAAGTAGGCGGTGAGGGCAAATCTAGAGAGGGCGCTCGTGGACCAGATACCACGAGTGTCGGAGAGGGAGCTCGAATAGGAGACGGCAATGGCCTTAGAATCGGGACTGACACTCGTGGTCGCGGAGAATGTGATAACACGGGCATAATAGGAGTCGAAAATGGCGGAAGAGAAGTCGACAATGCCGGAGGAGGAGGAAGAGACGTCACTACCGGAGGAGTGGGAGGAGTCGACATGGCCGGAGGAGGAGGAAGAGTCGTCACTACCGGAGGAGGGGGAGGAGTCGACATGGCCGGAGGAGGGGGAGGAGTCGTCACTACCGGAGGAGGGGAGGAGTCGACATGGTCGGAGGAGGAGGATGAGGAAGAATCGTCACTGCTAACGGAAGAGTCGAGCATCTTTGCTGGGAAGAGGAGTCGAGCATCTTGCCAGAAGGAGGAGTCGACATCTTTGGGAGGAGGTGTCTACTGCGATGACTGGCTCGGATATCTCTGACTACCATGCACGAAGTCATCGTACTGATCAAGGTATGGGAATAGACGCCTAATCTCCTCCTGAACAAGGTCCGGAACCCGACCTATCTCCTGATCTAGGCGTTTGTCCAAGCGAGAACCCTCCTCTGAGATGACAGTCTCTAACCGAGAAACGGCATCATCGACTCGTGTCTCCAATCGAGCGAACCGCTCCTCTGTAAGTCTCTCGAACTGGCTAATTTGTTGCATAACACCCCGAATCGGTGTCGGCAAGATATCGTCGCCAACTCGCAGATGGATCAACACGAGTATCCGACGGATGGTGGATCATCGCGCATAATAGTCGCCGTGGGACGGATGGATCAACACGAGTATCCTGGACGGATCGATGCGTCATCCGTCCGCCATCTAAAGGATCATCACCGATGGGATGATGGACCATCTATCGCCCTAGGCCGCTTCTCCGGCCTCGAATCGTAGGAGTAAGCGTGTCGGCCCTCAAACGGGTCTACCTCTCCTCCTCCGCCCCGCCTCTGTCTAAAGGAAAGACCTACCTCTGTCCCCCCGCCAATAGATAGGGGTTGGGGTTGTCGAATCTAACACACCCTCTCGCGCGATAGGGGTTGGGTCATCGAACTGTACTCGTACCTCTACCTCTGTTCTCGCTAAAAACCAGGTTCTCCTCGGGATGAAGCGAGGAGGACCTAACAAAATAACTGGATCATCGACTCCCTCTATATATATCTGCTGGAGCTCCTCCTCGGTCGGATCAATATCTCATGACACACTAAAGCTCAGTAAATAATATAATTAAATAAATTAATAAAAAAAAATAAATTAATTATTAAATAAATAAATAAGTAAACACTGTTAATACATACCGTGTCAAAGAAAAAATTTGTCATGTCAATAGCGGTCTTGAAAACCTCCAACGAAGGCACCAGCAATCGGGTGTCGATACTGAGTCGCCAGGCATTACCCAGCGAGGTATCGCCTCGAATGCCCAAATCTGTGAGAACATTGATAAGTATGAAAAATAAGATTTTTAAATATTTAAAAACTAATTACAAATATAAATAAAATAAAAACATATACGTACCAACAAGACATAAGTGGCCCCATAAAAATGATAAGAAGGTGGTGATATCAGGTGGAACGCCCTTAGTATATCGGCCAAGTGGCGAACATCATGCAGTGCCGAATATAATGCATCAATATCAAACGAAAGTATTTCTCCCAAGGAACGCCTCCCCCGCTGTGCATCGTCCTCGATCAAAAACCACAGCCAACGGTCCACTGCGGTCTGTCGGCCATCGAAACACAGTATCATGTAAAAGGCAAATAACACCTTCGCCACCTTCAGGGCATCGTCTGGTGAGTCACGGAAGGTGCCAAGAGCAAATAAATCGCGTAAATGCGCGGCGGTAACCCGATCACCCTAGGCCAATACCGTCTATATATACCAGTCTCGGGTACCTCAAAATCACCGTTAGGGTCAAATGTGGACCCTAAAAATTGCAATCCCGATATCATAGCAAAATCACGCCGAGAGAATCTGATAGTCTGCTCTCCGACGTGGAACCAACACTCCGATTCCGGAGCGTCTGACACATGCACCTCCATCGCAACTAATGCATGCAGTGCCGCATTACAACTGGCTCCGTCATACCCAAAATCCATAAAATATCCGAAAGCCGACTGTCTAAACTGACTATATAAATCATCACTGATCTCCAACAACTCATCTCTGATGGACTGAATAATATTCGATCGAACGTATCCCGCGATGTGGGCCCTCTCTCGATGATATGAGTGTCTCTTCCATTGTGGACCGACCTACAACAATTAATAAATTTCAATTTATTAAGATGAATTGTTGAAAAATTGCAGAACTGTAGTGAAAAAAACAGCATGTGGGACAATATGGATATGGATATCTAGGCACGATATAGGCAAAGAATACATGGAAAGAATACAAAAAAACCCTAGGGCACGATATCGTACCAAGATTTATAACTAGTTCAATTTATAACTAGGGCACGATATCGTACCCAATTATAACAAGGCACGATATCATGCCCGTTATACCTAGGTACGATATGTGGCACGATATCGTACCCAATTATAACAGGGCACGATATCGTGCCCGTTATACCTAGGTACGATATGCGGCACGATATCGTACCCAATTATAATAGGTCACGATATCGTGCCGCTTCATCTTCTACATCAAATCGCGCCACCGTGCGGCTGCTACACCAAGTCACCAACATCCAACAATAACCCAACACACAAATTTATCAAACTTATTCACAAATTTATCCAACAATAACCCGATTGATAAACCCTAAACACCAAAATCGAACACTAAAAATCCTAAATCAATTAACCTAACATAAATAGAGTTTAAAACTTAAAATCGAACACTAAAAATCCTAAATCAATGAATCCTAAATGACGATTGATATGCTTACCTGTTCGGAAGGGGCGACGGAGGATGGTGCGGAGGCGGCGATGGAAGCGGCATCGGCGGAGGTGGAGGCGGTCGACGTCGACGGCACGATTGAATCCATGTTCTTCTCTTCTCGCACGATATTGGGCACGAAATGGGGATGGTATTTTCTTCTTCTTCTTGAGTCTTGACCGATGTGGGCACGAAATGGGGGGTTGGGTATTTCTTCTTCTTCTTCAAGAGGATGGGGCACGAAACGGGTTTGTATTTTTCTTCCTTTTGATTTCGTATTTGAGCACGAAATGGGTGGGTCTTTCGCTTTTACTTTTGTTGTTTTATTTTTTTCACTTTTTGCTTTCTCATTTGTTTTTTATACGGTTCCCTATACAGTATATTTATGTCTTAGATTTCAAAATTCAAAAACACCAACTTAAATGAGTGGTATTTTGGCCAATTTGGGTAGAAAAGAAGTTTGTTATCCTAGTGGGTAGAAAAGAGCACCCACTATCCATAGTGGGTACTTTAAAAATTTCCCCATATATATATATATATATATATATATATATATATATATATATCATCATAATGCATTAATTGTATATAAGATATATGTGTTGATCAGTTCGTCATATCCCAAGTGTAGAGATGGTCGTTAGCTGAAAAGTATGTACATCTGGGAAAGATGTAATATCCCCTATTTTTTAATTATTATTATATGAATTATAATTTTATTAATCAGAAAAATATAATTTTAATTAGCCACTTTTAATGAAAATTTCAGTTATGAATTTAGAAGGGCTCAAACATAATGAAAAGAAGATGAAAGGTGAAGGGTTATAATTTTTAATGTAAGAACTTAACTCTCAATCATAAATTTCAGAATTCAACTCTGTAAAGAGAAAATTTTCCTTTACAAACTTCACCCCATTTCTCTACAAATCAGATTCAAGAATCGAGAATCAAGAGGATTAAAATAATCGTTTTAGTTACTACGAGGATTAATAGATATCAGTTGAGGTAGGGATTTTTAAATTCTTGTCTTTATATAATATTTCATGTAAGTATTTTCATTTATATATGATATGCAGATGAACTAGTCAGGGACCGTAAATAAGTCCGGGATCGAAGTTGATCTTTGGATTAAGCCCGCCGTGCTAATTATTAACTGGTCAGTCAGAGGAAATTTACAGAGGAAAATTTTAGAGGAAAATTACATGTTATATTATTTTGATTATGCTTGTATGTATTATATAATGATAAATTGATCCCTACTGAGCAAGTGGAAGCTCACCCTATCATTTTCATAACTTTTCAGGTAGAGGAGCCCGAGCGAGGATTGGAGGCGGTGGATGCGAAAATAATAGATTTTAGTTTATTTTGATTTTTAAGAAAAAAATTATTATTGTCAATGGTATTCAAAATATTGTTGATAATTAGTGTTTTATTTTTGGAAGGATAAATATTTTATATGGGTAAAAGTGCTTCTATTTATTTTGATGAAAATTTTAACTATAGGCTTTGTTTTATAAAATATGTCTTTTATAGCTCTTTTATTTAATTACTTGTAATTTTGAAAATCGGATCGTTACAGAAGAGTAGGTGGGAAGTCCTGAAACATATTTTGGTGACAACACAACTGGCAAAGGAGAACCCCATCATGATCAAGGGGGTGTTGAAGTCATGGTTGAGGAGGTTGGTGGTATAAACAACCCCATTTTGATATCCGATTCCAATCCATCCCCAAGACCACTTAAGGTTGCAGCAGTTATCTCCACTCGTGCCACAGAAAGTCAATGTCGGAAAAAACCACTAATGCTTCAAGAAGAAACTGCATATAACATAGGACTGTCAGTCGAAAAAGAACCAACCAACAAGTGTTCTTATGTGGGGGCGTGGACTCATTTGCAGAAATATTGCACCGTGTTAGACGACCCAGGGTTATTGATTCCAACACCACATCAGAGGCAAGCATTGCACATTCCTAACGTCCAGCACAGGATGTGACGAGCATCTTCTTGTTTTTACGTCCTATAAAAGGATAGTACGTTGTAGTAAAATAGCAATATGATGTGGTCTTCCATGTGAGGTTATTTTGCTGAAAAAAATGCTAATAAGCATGATCGGTATGTTCATGTTGGCTTTTTGGTGATTGTATTTCCAGGCCTTGTCACATCTTATATGTATGCAAGTAGCTATGTTTATATAAATGCCATTATTGTAAATTAATCCAAGATTTGAATATAAATGATCACCTTATTATGTGATAAGTTTGTAAAAAGTTGCAGTTAATGGGTTCATGAAAAAAACAGGTTTAATTAGCACAAAGACTGCCAAAATTGTATATTATAATACTGGGCATCCCATATACTGAATTATATTGCAATATTTTACAAAATACTAAATAAACGAATTATGTCCACTGTGGTGTCACATTTTGAATAGTTATGAACATTAGTCGTAAAAATAAAATAATTTTATATCATAAACTTAACCCCGAAACTGATGTAACATGTAATTTTCATTTGGGCAGAATTTTCCAATATTTGGAGTATACATCCTTGGTAAGTAAAGTGATTTCTTTTGAGGGGAATTTTTTTCCACTAAGTAATCTTTTATTAATCTCAGAACCAATCATCATCTCAACAGAAAAATATGTCATATCAATTATAATCATTACATTTTCATCTCATATCCAATCACCATCTATAATTTCTCTTTTACTTGACAAAATAATTTTTCATTACTATTCTCTATAAAAATAAAAATGAACGAAATGAAAAGCCAAACAATCACTCCCTAAAAGTTTTTTGCAAGTAGTTCTCGCTGTTGTCCATTGAAACCAGGTTTCCTTTCAGACTTCTAGTGTTCATTTTAAGCATGATTCATATGATATTCAATTTTGTATTTCACAACATTGATGATTCTGATACACGCGGTAAGGCAGCTGTGTTGTTGATTTTCTTAGCGATTTATTTGTTTTTTTTTTATTTGTTGATTTATTTGTTTGCTTGTGTTACTGTTGAATATTAAAGTTGGTTTTGGAATTTTTTTATACCTTTCCGAACGCAGTATGTTATTAGTTATAGGTTAACAATGTTTATGCAATTTACTGTTCTTCATGTCCGGTTTGTATAGCTGTTATTAACTAATTCAGAACATGGGTTTATTTTATTCCGAAAATTACAGAGCTAGTTTCCTCTATATTTAATACTATTAAGGGTGCGATTGGATATACTTTCATTTTAAAAATTTTCATTTTGCTAGAGAATAGTAGTGAAAAAAAATTTGAGAGAAAAAAGATGAATTTTGAGAGTGTGATTGAATGTAAGATGAAAAAGTAATGATGAAAGTTGATTTGATGTGAAAATAGTAAAATAATGATTGGATGTGATTGCTAGTTAGAAATATGTGAGTAAATGAATAGTGAAAATTGTGGGATAATGTGTAATAATGATTAGCTTTTTGTGAAAAAATGTGTAGATGTGATTGATGAAAGAAAAAGTGAGAAAAAATAAAAGTGAGAGAATAATATATTTTCTGAAAATTTTCATAAACAATCGTATGTTTGGTCAAAAAAAATTATCCAGCGGAACAAAAATGGATTTTCGCTCACATCCAATCGTAGCCTTAGTTATTTGTTTTCATTATTTTTTCAGAAATATTTTGCCAGTAATGATCATAGTTTATTTTGTGATATGTTTGGAATTTTTGAGTTTGTGTAGTAATTGGCCTATTAACTATACATTCATTGCAATGAAATCGACAAATGAAAGTGAGGGGAAGAAAATATATGAAGGCAAAAGGAACACATTTCATTTCTGGAAGTAAAAATGAAAAAAAAATTTACAAAAAAGGGGCATTCCGAGAATCGAACTCGGGACCTCTCGCACCCAAAGCGAGAATCATACCACTAGACCAAATGCCCGGTTGTGTATGGTGATCTGTATTTCATCTACTGATTCTATATTATAAATTTTGCCCAAGTTAGTGTAGATACAGGTTTATCAGATTGGTAGTTGTGGACTTTGGTGATTGGGACAAAATAAGAGGTAAATATGTGTTATTCAAAGTGTCTGATATGGAGTGACCCATGCCATTGATCACATTCTTCCTAGAGTTCCTTTATTCATTTTAGCATAATAATTATGTGTTTATCATGTCCATTTTTTAACTTGAAAATTGAAATCCGCTGATCGTTAAGTTATCACAAACTTGCTCATAATTTTTTCTTGTTATTGCATGTCCTCTTTTGGCTTTATGATGAACCAAAGTTTATCAAATTCTTCCATATATTCTTCTTTCTCATTTAATTTTACAATTACCACTGGTGTTTTATAAAGCTTTCAATTCCCCCTAGTTTGGTTTCTCTGTTACACTATTAGCTATTTGCTAACTCTTTTTTTTTTTGTATAAACATCCCTAAGGGGAGTTATTTGCTAACACTTAATCAAATATGTATTTTATTCATCGTAATTGTTTCTTTGTTTAATTTCAAAAAGAAATTGTTTCTTAGTTTAAACTAGCAAATATCGTAGAACTTTCTTGGTCGGCTTTGGATTAGATAAACATAAAAACCAATTACTAATGAATGGAGCCTAAAATCTGAAATCTTTACAACTAGTAATAACTGTAGTGATACTTCCGTACATCCAAATTCTTACAACAGCTTATTAGTTGACATAAACAAAAAGGTTCCCATTAATGCTCGTGAGTCGTGACATATAATCTTTAGCAGGTTGTTGCTTGATTTGCTTCTCATGTTCAAGAATGTGAAGTTATGGTATTCAAATTTTTTATTCATTGTTTTGTGTTGCCTTTGAGTTTTTCATTCTTATCCTCAGTAGAATGTAAAAATAAATGGAAAAAGGATTTAATAAAATGCCTAAACTTGTGACACTGAGGGCATTCCGAGAAAATCGAACTTGGGACCTCTCGCACCCAAAGCGAGAATCATACCACTAGACCAAATGCCACTTAAAGAATGCTTACTTTTGCGCCTTTATGACAACAAAATGTGTACTGAAACATATTTTATATTTGCCTCGATGTTTTTTTTCCAAAAAGTATTTACGTTATAGTATCTAGTATTTTTTTTCATAGAACAACTCAAAAATTGGAATTACAACTACAAACGTAGCTAACTAGTTAAGGGTCGACTTGAGTAAAGAAAAGTCAAGCGGAGAATTGACAAGACCAATTCAGATCCACTTCACAAACAAAAATTCCACACCCAAAACTAAGAACACTCCCACGCTGGGAGACTTCAGCACACCTTAATGGAGACTGCAAAACGCTAAAAAATCAAAACTGGGTATGAGCAACCACTACATACTACAGAACAGATAAAACTGATCCGCCTACGAGTTTCGCAAATCAGCCGGGAAAAGAAAAGACACAAATAAATAAGAAAACTACAACCTAGCAACAAATAAAAAACAAAACAACAACCTACCAATCAAAGAAACAAAAGGCCTCTCCCTCCCCCAAATCCACAGCCACATCTCGACACCATCGCTCCCACAAATCTGCCGCCGTCGAACAGTTGGCCAGCCAACACGAAAAAATACCCAAAGCCCGGATCTTGAAATAGAGAAGAAAAACATCGTACGAGGGTTCTGGCCGGCGACCAAAAAATTTTGCGGCCATCGTCGGCCTTTGTGGCGGAGCATGAGCCAAAACAGACAAATCAGGAAGCCATTAAAGCTTCCATCTCAAATGAGAAGAGAGCAGGCTGGTGGGGGAGTATTAGAATATGTAACTAACTTAAGTGTCAGTTAGTTACATGGCAGTTAGGAGTTGGAGTTAGTTACCATTTCTGTTACTTTTCTGTTACACATTTAGCTTAGATCTCCAGCTATCCTCTTGTATATATACTGAACCTTCTCATCTGTTTTGAATCATCTAAGATACATGTTAAATAAAATTTCTTTAGTTCTCTGTATTTTTAGAGGGAGGGAAAAGGAAAAGGGATTAGGTTTTTGGGGTTTTTTTTTCAGAGAGAAAGGAGAGAATATTTTTTACCTGGTGTTACATTTCTATTATTTTTGTTCAACTCAAGTGTTTGAAATTTCATCATATCTATATGGAACTGTTAATATATTTATTGGTAGTGTAGGGTTACATAACTGCTTCCAACATGCACAATTGATGTGCCAAAGATCGAACGACCAGAGTACAAGTATTAGGCAAGTGCATACATTTTTTTTCTTCTCCCTGAGGCTCTGACCCCCAATATGGCTTTTCCTTATTTTTGTTGCATTTGCCCATTTGGTTTTAATGTCTAATTTCCCAGTGCTTTTATCTGTGCGGTGTGTTTTTCCTTCAAAAAATAAAAGAAAAATGGGGCATTCCGAGAATCGAACTCGGGACCTCTCGCACCCGAAGCGAGAATCATACCACTAGACCAAATGCCCACTTGATGTTGTATAGTCAGTAAAGATTTTATTTCACAACGTTTCTTCCTCACAATATGCAAATGTGTATCCACTAGCTCTACTGCCACTGACAGCATGGAAAACATGATTTATCAAATGGTATATTGGTATGTCATTTGATTTGTCTGTTTGGCCCATTTTAGTATATTCGTGATGGGCAAAAGATAGACCGTTTTAGTAGGGTGTGCACGTATGGGACAATCAAGAGATTCAGAGATATATAGAATTATCTTGATTCCTTGCAAAAATGCCACTTTTTTATAAATTTTTTGGAAAAATACCACCTAACATAAATCCTTTAAATTATACCCCGATCACCCTTGTGAAATGTCCAAGGTACCCCTCTAGAAAGAAAAAGATCCAAATCACTCTCCCATTCTCACATGTCTGAGGAAGAAAAAAAAGTTAACAGTTATCTCTCTCCCATACATGAAGCTCCCTGGGTCTCTCTCTCTCAATCCCATCTCAACTTTTTTCCGGTGAATCTCGACTACTCGACGGCGGCGACCCTATATTCTCTCTGGTAAGTTCGATTTTGGCTATATTATTCTTTAAATATAGGGTTTTCTAGGGTTTTTTCTTTCATTTCTATATATATATATATATATTTTTTTTTTGTAATTTGGTTGAGAAAATGTATTATGCTTCAAGTTTTCATCTTTAGTAGTTGTTGCATCGTTTTTGGTCAACTTTTGACTTTTATGGGTTTAGGGTTAATGGGTTTTGGTCAAATATCCCGCATTCTTGCCCAAAAATAATGTTAAGTAATTTAAATTTATTTGGGTCATTTTGATCTTAAAAAATGATTATTTTGAAGTTTATGTGATTAATTCAGTCCGTTTTTTTAATTATTTTTAATTTTTTTCCCTTTAATGAATGAAAAAGTTGATTTTATAGGGTAAGATTGTAACCCTATTCTTTTTCTTTCTTTTTGTAATTCAAATTAGAATAACTCTTCAAATGGTCAAATACACAATACTCAAACAAGTACCATAATAAGTAGATGTCTTCGCAATTTTCTAAAATCATGTCTATTTTATCAAATTTTTACTTTTATAATTTTTATTTTCAAAGATAGTTAGGGTTAAAAAATTTAGAAAACCAATACATAGTAATTACACAAATCTAAAAAATAATGTTATTTTAGTTCAAAATTTGTGAATCCCACATCATTTGTATCATTACAAAACATCACATTCTAATTTAAAATATCAACACGATAGTCACCAAAGTGAGTCGAGATGATTTTGATTTTGAAACAAGACGCTAAATAGAGCTTCAATTAATGTATATTTATTTGAATATGGGATTTTCTTTTGGAAATTATAAAAATGGGATGTTAGTTGGTTGAATAATGTCGGATAAATATTTAGTTATTGACAATAAAGCCAAAACATCGATAGCATTTTGATAATACATAGAAATTAGTTGATTTTTTGCAAACAACATCCAAAGTTTACCTAATCTCGATAAACATTATTTCAAAATAATACGAGCATGTTTTCGAAACGAACCATAACCCATGAAAATGATTATTTTTTTATTTTCGGAAAAATGCATAGATAGTTTTAAACCCATGAAAGTCAATAATGCAAAAATATTTAGTTGAGTTTTGTTGAACAAGATATTTAGTTTTCATAACTTTTCGCCGAAAAATTATTTGGGAGCAGAGATGTAATATTGTAAATGTTGCACTTTTGTTTTTTTTTTTTTTTTCGTACACGTGAGAATGGGAGTGGAAGAGATTGATTGTGGCCCTTTTCTTTACTAAGGGGTATCTTTGACATTTCACAGGGTGAGGGGTAAAATTTACATCGATTTTTTTCTTGTTTTTTCTCCGTAAGGAGTTCTTCAGGTTTTTCTTTATTTACGTTAATGGAGGAATGAGAGAGAGTGCATTTTTCCAAAAAATTTGTAAAAGAGTGGCATTTTTGCAATTTTCCCATTCCTAAATTCAATCTCTAGAAGATGATGAGAAAAAATTTGGGGAAATGGGAGATATGAGAGAGAGAAAAGATATTTAATTAAATTTTGTAACTAAGGGAAAATCAATAAAAATTGAAATTTTATACTTTAGTCTCTTATATTGATTAAATTTAATATTTTAATTAATGTTTTTTTATCCATTAAATCATACAAATTATTGTTTTATTAATTTTCAATTTGGGGGATGGTTATTTAAATTAATTAATTAACGTAATTAACTCATAGTGAATTAAATTCATATTCAATTATTCATTTGATGTATTGATAAAGTGTGATAAACTTTTGATTTGATATTTTTAATATTATGCTTTATATAGTATGAATTTATGAATATGTAATTATTCAATATTTTGTAAATAATATGTATTTTAAAAAAATTAAATCGGTTCTAAAATGTGTTGTATTATGACATTTGAAAAATAAGTTTTCATTTTTGGTATTGTTGTTGCATTCGACAAAAATTTTTTTGGTCAACTTTTTGTGACTTTTATGGGTTTAGAGGTGAAAATGGGTTTTGGTCAAATATCCTCGCACCCAAAGCGAGAATCATTCAAATGCCCAAAAATAATGTTAAGTAATTTAAATTTATTTGTCAGTTTTGATATTCTCAGAAAAACATGATAATATTATTTTGAAGTTTATTTATTGATGTTTGCAATGATTGATATAACAAAATGTAAGAAATTGTCCGATGTTATGATTAGTGGGTAATATTTAATTATTTGAAGTTGGGCATTAATTTTGATCCCTAATTTTAATGAATGAAAAAGTTGCATTTACCCCTAAATTTATATAATAAGAGTCTTTTGAATTAACATAAGACATGACCTAAATTTTTTGATAGTTTGCCTTTCAAAAGAATCTTCTCAATTTTACCCTATTCTTTTTCTTTCTTTTCCCTAAAGCAATAGTCATTTCATTAAAACGACTAAACGAGCTAATCTATTACAAAATGAATAACTCTTCAAATCAAGGATATCAAATATACAATACTCAAACAAGTACCATAATAAGTAGATGTCTTCGGCTATTTTCTAAAATCATGTCTATTTTATCCAATTTTTACTTTTATAAGTTTTAAAAAATTTAGAAAACCAATACATAGTAATTACACTCAAATCCTAAAACTAATACATAGTTATTACACTTAGTTCAAAACTTGTGAATCCCACATCATTTGTATCATTACAATTTACACATCACATTCTCACATTTAAATATATCAACACGGATAGTCACCAAAGTGAGTCGAGATGATTTTGATTTTGAAACAAGACCTACTTCCACTTTTCGAGAGCTTCCCTTCAAACCGATCTTTCTCATTTGGAATTGAAAAGTCATTTTCTCAAAATGTTTTACACCAAAACAACACATTAGGTCGAAATAGTGGATTGCCCAAAGTTACATCGAAAGTTGGTTGAATACATAGTCGGATAAACAATGAAATGGTAAGTTCACAATGATCGTAATAAAGCCAAAACATGGTCGATAGGCATTAAGTGCATACATACAACAGAAATTAAAGGAACATAACTAATCATGAGGTCGAAAAATGCAAACAACATCCAAAATCAAACCTAACCAACTGATAAACATTATAAATAAACTTCAAAATAATACGAGCATGTTTTCGAAACGAACCATAACCCATGAAAATGACCCAAAACATCACAATTACTTAACATTATTTTCGGAAAAAATGCAGAGATCGTTCACCCAAACCTAGCAACCCTAAACCCATGAAAGTCAAAAAAGCTTACCAAAAATGAAACTTGAAGCATACTACAACACATTTTCTGAAGAACAAGATAGCCAAAATCGAACTTACCGGGAAATATACTTCATAATGGATGCCGAAAAATTATTTGGGAGCACCGTCGAAATCGCCGAAAAATTATTTGGGAGCAGAGATGGGAAAGAGAGAGATTGGGAGTGTAAATGTTGCACTTTTGTTTTTTTTTTTTTTTTTCTTTTTCAGACACGTGAGAATGGGAGTGGAAGAGATTGATTGTGGCCCTTTTCTTTACTAAGGGGTATCTTTGACATTTCACAGGGGTGAGGGGGGTAAAATTTAAAGGATTTAGGTTGAGTGCATTTTTCCAAAAAATTTGTAAAAAAGTGGCATTTTTGCAATTTTCCCATTCCTAAATTCAATCTCTAGAACCGAATGATAGAGAAAAAATTTATGTCCTGAATGAAATGGAGATTCGGTTCTAATAGGACGAGATCGAGAATTGAAGATTCAGAAATTAGTCATAAATAAAACATATCCATTCGGGGCGGCGAAGGGAAAATCAATGTAAAAATCATGAAATTGTTATACTTTTAGTCTCATATATTTACTAACCATTTAACCAAATTTAATTTTAATTAATGTTCTTTAAGCTAAGTCTAGTTATAATCTTTACTAAGTCAAATATCATCAAATTATAATGTTTTATATGAATTTTCAATTTAATTTATTGAGTATATTTAAATTAATTAATTAACATAATGTAACTCATAGTGAATTAAATTCATATTCAATTATTCATTTGATGTATTGATAAAGTGTGATAAACTTTTGATTTGATATTTTTAATATTATGCTTTATATAGTAGTGAATTTCAATGAATATGTAATTATTCAATATCAAATATAAATAAGATTAAATAATATGTATGTATATATATAAAAAAATTAAATCGGTTCTAGTTTTAGATCTGTGGTTCCGTACGGTTCTTGATATAGACATTTGAAAAATATCTAGAATTTTACCCATTTTTTTTCGGGATTGCTCAATTCGAGAAATATAAAAAAGTCGACAAAATATTTTCGGTTGGATTTCGAACTTACCCTCTTTTGTGCTTTCCTAACAGATGGGAAAAAAAGCCAAAAAAATATTAGAGATGAAAATAACGTTGTAAGGGGCATTCCGAGAATCGAACTCGGGACCTCTCGCACCCAAAGCGAGAATCATACCACTAGACCAAATGCCCTCAGTGAGATGAGAAAGTTATAGTATCGGTACTGGTATGTTGTATTAAATTTTACATTTGCAGTTGTAGTACACTTACTGCAGAAAAATCGACTATAAGCAGCTCTTTAATTCGAAGTCCATGCTCTTACCATTTATTTACCTTATGCAATGATTGAAATTATAACAAACATGAAATAAGAAATTGATAGACTTGAAGACGATGTGAAAAAAATCATTAGATTTGCCTGTGCGGATCATTTATTTGATTTTTTTTTCAAAGAAAAGTTGGGCATTAATAAAAGGATAAACCTCATCACTAAAGGCCCACTGTCCCGCCCCTAGTGCTTCGTGGAGAAGGTGAATCGAGGGATATGTCTCATCACTAAGGTCCCCACTGCCCCGCCCCTAGTGCTTCGTGGAGAAGGTGAATCGAGGGATATGTCTCAACGAGTTAAGGTCCTGAGTTGTTAGACTAAGAAATTATCTTCCACCCTATTACCAGGAGATTCGAACCTCCACAATGCGAGTGCCAACGAAGTGAACATCACATCACCCAAGTCTTTTACCAGTTGAGCTATGCCGCTTGGAGCACGTTGGGCAATGGGCACTAATAGTAATAGCTGGCTGCCAAGGAGTTTATGGTGTTTTTGCCCATAAAATAAAAAATGAAAAACTTTATTGTGTATCCGTTTTTCTTTCTTTCCTCCCCTTTTATTTTAAATATAATTTCTCCTTTTGTTTTCACACTTTAAACAAATTCAACTGTATATCATACATACATTTACCGATACATGCCAACCCAACATCCAAAGAATTTTCACACTGCTATCTGTAAACTGAAAGACCAAAAAAGAACAAAGAAGTCCCTACATCAGCTCTTGCTTTTACACAGGTGATTATTTTTTTACAAATAACACAAACATAATCAGAGGAAACATGCGATGATTTTAGTATTATTGGGCAGACACCGTTTCAGTCACCGTCTCCTTATCTTCTTGGTCGTCATGGGAAATTTGCTCCTTGAGGAGCTGAGCAGCAAATATCAAAAGCTCCACCATCTCGAATCCAGCAGCCGAGACGAAATCCACTTTGTCATAACCAGAATCCAAACCACCTTCTTTTATATCGTATGATCGATCAGTTTCCGCTGACCAACTGATGGGAAGAGAGCTGCCAAGGGCAGTCTTTACTAGGTTTGCTTCGGCCATAATTCGACCTAACGTTTCGAAGCAGCTAGTATTTTCACTTTTTGCTTCAGCTGAATCCTTTACCTGCATAATCAATTAATGCAGCAAGAAAACACGTTTGTTTCTAGGCGTGATAAGATGAAGTAAACCGGGGAATGCAACGTCATATTACTACTTTGGGATTTTTAGTCTAGTTACTATAAAAAATGTCTCTAATCTTTCAAAATTACAAACACCTCCTTCACATGTTTCTGTGTTACAAATTGCACCTATTGAGGGAATAATTTGTCAAACAGACACAATCTCAAGGGGTATTTGTAATTTAAAAAAGGGATAATTACAATAAAAGCCCTGAGGTTTGGGCTAATTACAAAAAAACCCAGAGATTTTTGAAAATTACAAAAACGACCTTGAGGTTTGATTTCACTTACGCTTTTCCCCTTCATATGCAAAAATATTTTAAAAATGCTCCTAATATTTCAAGAATTATTACAGTTATGCCCTTAAATTTAAGGCATATTCAAACTTTTTGTAATTTTGAAGCATCTCTAGGTTTTTTTGTAATTAGGCCAAACCTCAGGGGCTCTTTTGTAATTATCCCTTTAAAAAATAATTGAACTTTTTTGTTATCAGGCTAAGCCTTAGGGGTGGTTTTTGTAATGATCTCTATTATTATTTACCTATAAAAAAAGAGTGAGCAACCGAAAAAGAATGAGTGATCTCACCTTGAAAAGTGATATCCGGAGTCTTCGAACTGAAGAAAGTAGATGCTCCATACTTTCTAGGCTCTCCTTAAGGGTTGCATTTTCAATCTTCATCCTGCAGACAACACATAATGAGAACAAAGAAAAGAACAGAATAGATTGTTTTCTTTTATTAGTTGCAAGGAAGGGCCAAACATGTGATACACCGAAATGGGACAACCAAAAATATCAGGTTCTTTTCGGATATCTCCACAAACCTTGCAAAATCCATGTGATTCTTTGGCTGTTCATAATCAGCATCACTTCCATCCGAACCTCCAACCCAGCGTGTTAAATAAGTTTTCTTCAGCAAATTTTTAAGTTTTCCATCTTTTTCCTGTGCATTTTTCCTTTCTCCAATTTCTCCCGGTTGCTTTCCTTGTGTCTTCTCCTGGTTGATCTGTCTGCATGAGTTCGCAGCTTCCATTAATAATACTGTACTTAGTTATGGTTGGAATGTTTTTGGTAAATTACGAAACTACCCTTGAAGTTTGGCTTAATTATAGAAAACTCCAGTTATCTTTCAAAATTACAAATACTCCCTTAGGGTACATTTGGATGGAGGGATTTGGGAGGAGAGATTTGAAATCCTTAGCTAAATCCACACCCCTGTTTGGCATATAAATCCAAATCAATGGATTTCAAATCCCACTTTAAGTTTTTGTTCATTTTCAAAGGATTTCAAATCCTTCCCAAAACCTAGTCATTTGAAATCCATTCTTTTTTCCTTTTATGCTCACTTGCATATTCACACACACACACACTGCACACATTTACACACACTACACACATTTACACACACTCACACATTTACACACACAATACACACATTGCACACACACAACGCATATTTATATTTACACATATTTACACACACACTACACACACACATATTCACACACACTATCCTCACACATTCACACATAATAAAAGTTATATATTTCATATTTTAATTAGTGTATAAAATTATAATTATTTATAAAATAATAAGATTATATATTTTATTTTTATTTATTAAATGTCAATTAATAAAATGAATAGCGAATTTTTTTTATCAAAATTTATAATGGATTTGAAATCCCTACACAAATTCACGTTATCCAAACAAGAAGTGAATTTCAAATCCAAGGAGTTTGAAATCCCTTGGAATTTGAAATTCCTCCATCCAAATGGACCTTAAGGTATTACAAACACCCCTTGAGATTTGTATCTACTTCACAAATTTCGCCCCTCGTGCAATTTGTAAAATAAAAATAAATGTCAATGGGGTACTTGTAACCATGAGAAATAACTAGGTCTATGTAACCATGAGAAATAACTAGGTCTATTTTGTAATTAGATTGAAGCTCGGTGTTCTTTGTAATTAAACCAAAAGAATTCAGACAAGTACAGGACACAGAAAAAACCAACATGCAAAGCGGCAGAGAGCTGAATGATACTAAAATCTCAATATGACGGGAAAAAGGAAGCAGATTTGAGAGAATCTACTACATAATTTCTGAAAACAAAAAGAATGGAATAATAGCTTCTAGCGAGACTCTGGAACATAGGGCATAGACGACAATAGTGGTTCTACTCATCCTCGAGTCCCCAAAACTCATTTCACCTAGAACATTCTCGCTCGGGCTCAACTAAAATTCATACCCTTGGAAATCAACATGGTTTTGCTTTATGCCCTATACTAAATTATTTTTCAAAGAACAGCACCAGAAAGACCTCGGTCTGGCTTCATAAAAGCGCAACTCTTGGAGAACCAACATTAATCTGCTTTACAGTACTACTATTACAAAGGATAAGCATATAGAATGCGAAGTCCAATTCCTTTCTAGAAAGAAATCATTCATACTCAGAACACAAAAGCTACTCTTTCATAAATAAACGTTCTTTTTATATCCTACTTAAAGCAAGTCAATTTAAAAGAATCAGAGACAATGGTACATCGGCTCATATAAGAGTGTTTCTTGTCACTTTTTATTAGCTAGTACAATAAAAGTAAACAAAAAGAAAGCTTTAAAAGTGCTGTTTATTTGTCCAACAATCCCATGGTCTACATAATCATCTGTCGAAGATAGGAAAATGAGATTTTACAAGAAAATAGAGAAAAGGGAAAACTGAAAAGTGCCAGGTTCCACAAGGCTCACTCGAGCCTAAAACATCAGTTTTTTTAGATTTAATAGTTGGTACGTCCAAAGTATAGAAGACCAAGTTAAAGCTTCAAAAATGCAACTTATAGTTCTCCAACACTAAGTGTCCAAATAATCATGTCGCTAGGAAAGGAAAGCCAGAAATGAAAATGGAGAAAGGGAACACTTAAATGTCCAGGTTCCATCACAGCTCAGTACAAACAAAGCCAAATGCTAATAGAGCTAAAACGTGGTGGATTCTTCAATTGCACCACATATCAAGTTGAATACAAGTTTTTCGCAGTTGCATATATAGGTAAAAAGGCAAATTTCACGGTGCATCAGATGCCCAAGGAGAGTCTTGAAAGTTCATCAATCAAATAAAAGATGGCAGACGGAGTGTGGTGGTGTAATCTAAAAGGCAAGTTTATACTCTACATATGAAGAACACAAAAAGCGAAAGTAAACATGGAGCAGAAATTGCACCATCATTTTAGTTTTAGAACATGACCTGGACTTGGAGTTGACTTCCAAAATCCTCACACTCATATACATATATATATATATATATATTATCCTACTAATACGTTTTCCTGATTTTTCAAAGACCAGAAACATTGCATAACTCGTATAATGGCTGATTGGTAAAACAAATCGAGTACTATGATCAAATTATCGCTTCCAACACCAAATTTGACAGTTCTATGCGAAAGAAATGTCCATGTCATCAGGATCGCAATGCATATGAAGAAAGTAACTCAATATTCATTATGAAATGAAGTAAAGGACATACTCGTGAAGTGCATATTGTTCCTGCTTCAGCTGTGCTAACTCCATAAGAGCTTTAACCTTTTCATTTGTAACCTAAACCAACGAAAGATAATCAAATAGCAAAAAGGGTCGGTTGGCTAAATATGCCACGCTAGCCCTTGTAAGGCTAGTGCTGTATGGCTATCAAGACATATGGCCGACATAATTTGTGGAATTTCATAGGGTTGGCTCGTTTGGCCGACCCTCCAAAAAAAAAAAAGATAATCAAATAGCATCAAGCCATGGTAGCATGATCCACCAAAGACGTGTCAAGGATAGAAAGTGAAAAAAACTGTCCATTAGAGGATCCACATTCCATAATAAAATATAGCAGCAACTTTTCTCCCCAAGGCTAAAACATAATTTATCTTAGATAATAGTATTCCAAGACCGTGGACGCCTAATCATATACTATTGAAAGAATATATAGTAGGATTTTGAATATCCAAGATTTTTCAGGGAAATATACAGCAGGGGTACATATATTCTCAGAAATCAAAAGCTTTTTTTTTTCCACAATCAATACAGATGCTAAATATACAAGCATGCAATATTAAGTACCTGCAGTAAATTTCTCTGAAGTTCCTCAACTTTTTTCTGTAAAGCTGCATTGACATTCCTCTCTAGTAGGTGTCTTTCTTCTTGTTGTGATAAAAGTAATAATGCCCCAACCTGAATACCGACAAAACATATAAATATGATCTTATAATGCTAAAAGCAAGCAAGAAGTCTTTTAGACAACCTTCTCCTGCAATGCTAGTGCAAGGGCTTCAGAGGTATCACCAGTCTCAGGAGCACTCTTAGTTGGCAAGCCAGGATCATTACTCTGAAACATGTGAAGAAAAATAAAATTTTATACATGCAGCACGCACATCAAATGCTGAAATCATAAAGTAAAAAACGTAAAATGAATTTCAATTTATTATTTTTCCAAACTACATTCTGTGTCAACATAGCACTTGAATACAAACCAAGTCTGGATATTTCTGTACTGATATCACCCAAAAAAAAAAGGACAAATAACAAAACTTAAAATGAGTATATATTACCATTTTACTAAATACTAAACATTTGGACTGCAACTCCACATGAAACTATGAACAAGGGGAAGCATATGGAGCATATGAATATGCAAATGAAAGACCTAAGTAATTACTGCAACATCAAAAGATCCATACTATTAGAAAGTACACCACAAATGAACAAACCAAGTGTCCAGAACACAAACTCTTAGTTGATACTTTAGCAACCTTTTTGGTACAAGGACTCTGGTGAGGAAAAGGAACCAAATGCTAAGAAAATCAATTTTTAGCTGTTTGGTTAAACTGCAAATAATTAATAAAACATGAGGGTTTTTATATAATTGCAGAAAGCTTTTTCTCCTCATGATAAAAAAAACCTAAAGAAAGAATCTCATTTTGTCCTCCCCATAATTTCCTCATTGTTTCTCGTAAAACAACAAAACAAGTTTGTATTTGTTTGATTTTGTTTTCCTTCTGACCACCTTTTACTTTCCTCATCCAAATCCTTGGACCAAGCAGAACGTAAAAGATGATATGAACTAAGCCAGTACCACAGGAGCCCCACCCAAGTAGTTGGAGTGGAGTGGGAAGGAGAATGTAAAGAGAATAGCAGTAATGGCTCATACTTAGACAAACACATGTCAACACACAGCACAATAAAGAACATGCCTTAATGATTGAAGCTGGGCTAGAATCAGCACTAATATGCACATCTTTGCATTCGCTCTCATGTAATTCCTCGTCTTGTATTACAGAAGATTCCAAATTGCACTCTCTACTCAGTTCAAGCTGCCTGATCTTCTCAACTACCGCATCATTAATTGATTTTAGCTCCGAATACCCCTCATCAAGTAAGTTCGTGATATCAATTCTGAACTGAGAATGGTGATGCTGTAATGCTGATATCTGCTTTTTGATCTTCTCTTCTGAAAGGATCTGTGCATTAAACAGTTTGAAATTAATACAAGCAAATGCAACTGCAAATTATGTGTCGTTTATCTAGGATAAAGAGTCCTTACTTTCTTCTTCTTCAAATCAGAAACTTTCTTCTTCAAATGAGTTTCAATTTCCAGTCCCTAGTCAACACCATAAATGAAACAATGATAGGCAACTGAGCTGATGTTACGCACAACATACATTAAAAGGACACACACACACACACACACACACACACACACACACACTCACAGAGAGAGAGAGAGAGACCATTTGAAGCTTGTTTTGCAAATTATCGGCACCTTTCTGCAGAGTCTGAATTTCGGCCTCCAGAGAATTCTGTCTGAAGAAAAGTTAATCAATAACTTACCTCAAATGGGAAGTTAGAAAGTAGATACGCTAATTTCTCCATGTAGCACTTAGCATTCAAACGATAGTTCTACTTGATTCTTTAGTCGACCACATTTTACTAGCAAGTCGAAAACAAAAAGCCACAATATATGGAAAGCATAGCTAAAACGAGGCTTGATATATCACTAGGATCACATACATAGTAATCAGAAAATGAGTGCTAAAATCTTGAGCTTGGGAGAAACCTTAATATTCAATTTCATTGTAAATTTAATAGTCTTATGCGACATACTACAAAGCCTTATATTAAGTAAGGCCATCACCAGATGAAGTTGGGTCTAAAACACGACCCCAGAGTACATTGAAAATGTAAACACACAGATGATAATCAATACTCTAGGAGGGGAAAAAACAAGAGTAGATGTAAAAAGAGAATTAATTGATAAGAGATGCAGAAGTTTTTGGCTAAAAAGGGTACTCTGCCTCTTTCAATATGCAAATACCTGAAGCAGCGTAACCATTTTGTTTTTACATAGGAATGTGCAATTGAAAAGGATGATAAAATGCATTACCATTTCTGAATCATTTGAAATCAAATGGAGAATTTCAAGGAGGAGAACAACAGGAGTACGGAAATGAAAAACAAGTACAAAATTGTACATTCAATGATCCAATTAATTATTAGCTAATTTTCATGTGAGTACACTTCAGAAATCAAGCACCATTGGAACAGCTAATACTAATCAATTAATCAGTTGCACTCTAGTTCAAAAGTCCAAATAAAAGATGAGTAAAATATTATTTATTAGGACTTACAATGTAATTGGAGGTGGAAGTATCCTCATCATTTTGGAACCTCCACATCTCATCAGAGTCATGCAACAGACACTCACATTTCTCATCCCAACTTGCATCAGTAAAATTCTCCAGGGAACATTGTCTGATTTGGTAAAACTTATCAATAACCTATCATACAGAAAATATGTCCTCAAAAGGGGGAACAGTTAAATGACATTATCAAGACATGATCGTGAATTTTCATTTAAGAATCACTTTAGCAAGTGTGCTGAGAAGTACATCCTATATCATATCAATATTCAAGCTATCACAAGTGTTCTACAGTAGAAGATTAAAGAAGCCTTTCTTTTTGAAATTGGTTATATATGGAATCATATAGATGCTAAGAATCTAGACAACTACCTCTTTGAAAATCTTATTCTGCCTCTCGTGCTTTTCTAAATCAATCCGCAGAGACCTGGTTAGTCCTTTTTCTTCAAGAAGTTCATTGGTCAGCTCTTCAACCCTGGAAAAAGAAGTATGTTTTTATCTAAAGCCAGTATAACATATCAACAAATAAGAAATCACATGCACAGAAGTTAATAGTTGACAAATGTTCCTTCACAGACATCTAGTAAAAGATAATTGATTTACTAGCTGATGTCCTCATAAACATCAACAATTAAAAATAAGTAGTTCAGACTTGCAAACATCCACCAATCATCCATGTTTTTGTGGCCACCATGAGTCTTCATATCATACATATTGGCTCAAGAGGAAGTAAACATATACTCAGAACCTTGAAAGCACGCTGCGTAATATAGAAGGTTTGCTACACAATTGACAATAGGTATTTTGTCCCCAACTCTAAAACATCTTTAGAATAACTGGGACGGTCTAAAATATTCAGTAAAATACCTTCTTTTAGATTCATTCAGCTCTTGTGGCATGAGCTCCACTTTCTCTTTAGCCTTTTCAGCCTGTTAAAACCATATAGCAAAAGCAATTAGGTAGCATAAATGAGTACTTGGATTGTTTCATGCCAGAAATTGAAAGAATGAAGAACGACGAAGAACCACCAAAAGAGCCCATATGCTTTGCTGACAAAGGCAGTTTAAGCAATCCACCGAGGTTATAAAGTCTTAAGTGGCATAATGGACAGAGTGAGACGGGAATGGAGGCAGGGAAGGGAAGGACCACGAGAAGGAAAATTTAACCTCCAGTACAGCGTTATCTCGCTCAGCAAAAGCAGCAGCAACACAACCTTGGAAAAATTTAAGCTGTTTCTCAGCTTCGACATTCTGGCATGGAAGCAAACACCAACTCAGTCACCTACTCTGAATACATAATTTGACATATATTCCTAACAATTTCAAGTTTTAAAGCACATATGATGAGTGACAGATGTCAGTTTTTGTTAGAAAATATTATTAGGTATGACAAAAGACGCACAGAAAAGGCTATTCTTCATCACATATGGGCTTATGGCAGACCGCATATAAGAAGATTGTACATCCATTCACAACATCAGAGACAGAAAGAGACCTTTGAGACTTCTGCATTATGTAGATCTGCTAGTTGGCTCTGAAAACAGCAACATGTAAGATAATATTTATTTAAAATGAATACTGAAAACCACACAACTGATGCTAATAAATCAAAGCGGATCTCACTTTAATAAGATAAGCCTCAGATAGCTCCTCTTGAAGATTTTGATTTTCTCTTGTGCAAGTAGCCAACTTCTTTTTCAAGTTCTCAATCTCCTGCTCCAATCCAGCAGTCCTAATTTGAGAAAAAAACACGAATTCCATCATTTGTGGTGAAAAAAGAACATGCTACTCCATCTCCCCCATCTAGGGATCAAAACATAGATGTGGAATCAATCAATCACAAATGTCAAACTCAATAGTCAACATTTTTTTTCACCTCTGGAAATGTAATCGAGTTGCCACTCCAAGATAGGCAGGCCCGGCTTGTTGCATGCACAACTGTTCAATATCTTTGTGCAGTTCATTACGTTCTGCAGAAAAGATCAACAACCACCAGATGAGCAACCAAGGCCTAATCTACTGAAAACTAAGGTGAACTGCGGGTACCTAAAATGGTCAGGCCCAACAATAAATCTAGTCATTGTAGTCTACCCATATACCCAAAGCAGGATCATGCAACCTAATATGTTCTCCTGTGCAACCAAATCTTCACTTCATGAAAGATTAGTAGAATATAAACATTTGATTATGCAGAAACTATCTTTACTAACAAAATAATCTATCTTCTCCAGCCCAGTTACACTGTATCACAATATGGGGTTGACAGAAAGTCACCAAGATCTTAAAATCTCAATTTTGCCTCACCAGATTTCTCATACATGTTCAACAAGAGATAAAAACATCCCTTATGCTGCTATCTCAAGAGAAATATTCGAGCTTCTATTGTAGGTCAATGTATCCAACATCACCTTTACCGGCACAATAACTAATCATTTCCATTTCAAGTAATTTATTTTCAACCACTCATGTAATCAATCAAACCAAGAAAACTGTACACTTAAAAGGATCATTTTCGCAGAATAAAAGAATAATCTGAAAATTAAGTAACCAAAAGCCATATAATGCATACCGCTTTCCAACTGCTGAACACGAGCAATTAACCATTCATTGTTGGAAAAATTTGGTTCCATGGCTGGAAAAGCAAATATAATATAGAATTATGTTCGAATTGCACATAATTTTGAAATGGAAACACTCATATCTTCAGCACACCAAAACAAAACTAATTTAAACAAACTACACCTGCAATCGCACGCATAGTACGAAACAACAAGTATAGGACGAAAAACATTAAAGATTGCAATATTAATCGCAGCCCACTACGATTCTAGACTTGAAAAAGTTAATTTTTGCAAAAATGAATTTCGTACAGAAATTGAACTCATCGACTATTCGGCCATAAATTAAGGTATATAAAAAAAAAAAAAAAAAACACCAAAAATGTTGAGAAGAAACAAAAGGCACGTAGGAAATCATAGAATTATTACTATCAAAGAATTATTACCCGAAAACAAAAAAGGAGATTCGAAACTCTAGAACATGGCGTCTTTGATTTATTGCTTACTTGGAGGAGGTGTAATGATTGTGTTTCTCTTTTTTTTTTTTTTTTTTTTTTTTTTTGAGATATCTTTTTTTTTTTTTTTTTTTTAGCAATGAATCGATTTGTTTTTCCTCTTGCTTGTTGGAATATAATTCCATTTTTCCCCATCTAGAAATAAAAATTGCGAGATTACCCCAATTCACCCCTGCGGGTAAAACTTTGTAAACTTCTATTGACTGCGGCCCCCATATGATTGACTTGACTGGTTTTAACTTTTCCAGCAGGAAATCTAATTATCATTTTTCACCCGCTTTACAATAACAATTTGAAAATGATTAAAATAAATATTTTGACTATCAATAATTGACCTAGCTTATAGTATTATGGAGGATTTTTGAATTTCATAAATATCATTTGATTGTATATATTGCCAAAAGAAGATGATAAATGATTAAACTTTGGATGTCAAAACTTTTAACTTTACAGTTTCGACCAAGAAAAATGAAATGGTTTGAACATATAAGAAAATTTTATAAAAATACATAACTATTTGTGTATTTGCAGTGAAACTAAAACATTGAAATATCTTTTTTTATTAGCAATGAATCGATTTGTTTTCCTTTGCTTTTGGAATATAATTCCATTTTTACCCACTAGAAATAAAAATTGCGAGATTACCCCAATTCACCCTCTTTGACTTCTATTGACTAAAATGATTGACTTGACTGGTTTTAACTTTTCCAGCAAAATCTAATTAATGTAAGGAAACAATTTAAATAACAAATTGAAACTGCAATAATAAATATTTTGACTATCAATATGAAGCTTTAATTATGAATTTCATATATGTTGATTGTATATATTCATGATAAATTTCATGTCAAAAGTAACTTTACAGTTTCGACCAAATGAAATGGTTTGAACATATAAGAAAATTTTATAAAAATACATAATTATGTGTATTTGCAGTGAAACTAAAACAGTAAAAATTTTCATTGTAACAATTGTATTTGATTTTATAAAAATTCACTTTGCAGTAATAGTTACATGAATCTAATTGTAAGTAAAATGTAAGGAAACTTAAATGGGTAAGCCAAATTTAACTGCAAGTATGTTAAATTGAGTGGGACATCATGGCCCGGGCAAGTAGATGCTACCCATTTGGGTAATTACCCAAGTGAGTTCTATATCATTAGATCAACATATACACACATTCATTGCGTGAGGTGTGTGTTAATCCATGGTATAGAATATATGTAAATCCACTTTGGTAGCTATCCAAGTAGATAGCATCGACTAACATCATGGCCCAATGGTATGATTGGAGTGTTGTTAATGTGGGTATTAATCTATTAGTATGGATTTTTTTTTATTACTATTTAATATGATGTACTACTTGTGCTAATCCATTTGAAATTTGAGAATAATGATTTGATTCATATCCCAATTCTTTCTGGAAATAAAAAAGTGTTAGAAACCGTCAAATACTGATTCGTAGTTAGTCTAAACATAACACATCAATTTAGTGAGGATTTATATTAAACCAGTAAGGTGCTCGTGAGTTGCACGAATATTGTTATTTTAATATTCATATAAGTAAATAAAATAAAAATTTATATATTTTTTCATTTATATACTTAAATGTTAAATTTAGCTTATTTAGATTTATCTCAATATATGCTATATTACTATTATATCTATCACTCTTTCTCACACACATTATACCTCTCTATAAAAAAATATATATATATATATATATATATTTGTGAGACATATATTTTCATATTGAACTTGTACTATTGAAAATATCTCACAATCCGAAAAATTTCATCTATGAAGTTTATTTAAAAATGCAATGCATAGACGAATGTTATGTTGGTAAATATTTCAATAAGATTTTTTTCTTATAGGTAATACATAGAATCCATTTTGAGTTGTATACAGTTTGGAAAAATTTAGCGTTGACCAAATTGTTGTCTTTTTATTGTAAGTAATAAATTTGTAGATTGATGAATCTTTAATATTAAGGTATGATTTAATTAGGTAGATTATAAAAATTATGTTGAAGTTTAGATAGTTTATAAAACACACAAAAAAACTATCTTTTTAATTTTCAAAAGCCTCATTCGTATCAGTTGTTATTTTTCAAATTGCATATATTAAGGGAATAATTCGAATGAACTTGTATAACAAAGACAACCTTTAGGCTTCGGGCGTTATTTCTAATTTAAATTATATTACAAATAGTTTTGAATTTTGGTTTGAAAATCATTTCGATAGGCAAATAGTGATTTGCTAATCCGAATTATTAATTATTAATGATATTAAATTGCACGAATCAAATTAATTACATATACAATATAAAAAAATTAGAAAATAACAAAGACTAAATAGTTGGCTCAACAATGATATATATATATATATATAATCCAAACAAGCATCTCTAATCTCTAATAACATAATAAAGGAAACATTTGAATAAAAAAGTTCAAACATCTCAAAAGAGTAATGAAAATAGCGTGATGACTAAACATATAGGTAAAACGGAAAGATTGCTTAAGTTAATACATTAACATGAAAAATCAACTCTTCGGACGTGCATCCTTCACCAAGGTTGTTTCTTCTAGAAGAAGTTTTGCAACCATGTTGCATGAAAATCATGGACTTCTCTTGCTTTAATCTGACACATCATTGTCTTCCATTATACCTTATAATTGCATTATTTTATTCTTTGCGTGTACCTTTGATAAAATTGTTCCAAAAGTTCATGTGTATAGGCTATTGATAAAAAGAGAAATATTAACAAAAAATCTTATTACTAAACAAACATAAGAAATCATGAATTTACAAATATATATATAAAAACTAAATACCCATTAAGCGAGGTTTCTCTACATGCGACTTTGAGAGAACTAATTGAAAAGTCGAATTCTCAACAGTCTCCACCCCAATGTCATATCATTTCATTCATCGTTGTCTATTCCACACATATTAAATTAATTAATTTATACTTAAATAAAAATATCATCTAAATATGATTTAAACTATAATAAATTACCTAAACTGATATAAAAAAACATGTAGAGTCGGATACACATCGATTTTGTCACATGCATCATCAATTGAAAATATTGATACATCACAAACGTGGTTGGCACGATAAGTGAAAATCAATACTTCATTATATAAAATTGTGTTATCATGGACGAATTTCGTCCATCCATCCGTAAGATAGACAACGTCATAGCAATTGATAATTTTGACCATTCAAGTTTGTCTGTTCACATTACGCACATCACATTTTAATGGTGTAAAAACAATTAAATGATGTCTGAATTTTGATGAGAGATGCTGACACAAAAATTTACAATTTGAAGAGATAATGGCATGACAACATATTTAGTTAACAAAAATTTAAAAAAAATCACAATCAAACAACATATACATGTGATAGTTGCATCACTTGCATGCAATCGAGTTGTACTAATAGTTAAGATAATCTTTTTGTTTTGAGGAATACGATCAAGATGATCTATAAAATCAATAAGCCAAACTGTTGAGTTGTATAATCAAATTCAATAATTCTTTGTAATGAAATTTCTAATGGAACAAATATAATAAGCAAAAATTCCAATGAATCCCTCACATAAATAATGGGGGAAAATCAAACATGTAGAAATAATAAAAGAGTTAGTTACACTGGCCTCCATTTAAATTTAAATATTGATTTCAAAAAGAGAATAATTCAAATAAACAAAACATAACTGAAATATAACTTAAAATAAATACAACAAAACTATTAGGAATAAACAAAAAAGAAACAAAAAATTATTTATTAAATTCACCAAAAACACATCCATATGGCATATCAAAAAAGTTCCACAATATGACATATCAAAAACAATAATGATTTGACTTTTATATTGCAAGATCCTTTAAAGCTCAATACAATCCATGTTAGTAGGACATTTGATGAAGACATGAGAAAAATCATTGAATAAAATGATTTGACTTTAAGATCAACTATATTGCAATGTCTCTTTAAATCAATTTAAGTAGTATAAATATAAGATGATTTACTATAATATACTTAAGTTAACACTTATAATATAACTTGCCAAAAAACCTTTGAATAAAAACATGAGAAAAATCATTGAACTAGAAATCGACAATGCTTGTATATTGATAAATGGCAAGTAAGATCTTTGAATACCTCTCTTTCATAATAAGTTGGAGTACCATACCATTTATTATATTTCCCTAACAAAAAATTGGTCAATACATGTAAATTGATAAATGACAAGCAAGATCTTTGATTAATTATTTAATAATAAGTTGGACTACCATACCAATTGTAATATTTTCCTAATTAATGTACATAATCTCTGAACAAAGCAAGATTTATGGTTATAATTTTGTAATAAAATAATTCCTAATATAGGATACATATTGTTCTTTTTTTTTTTTTTTTTTTTGTGAACTTTATGACCAGCAAAACTCACTCGCGGGGACGGGAGCTGGGGAAAGCTGTAACATATTGTTCTATTAATAAGTTAAAGAAAAAAGATTGTTCTATTAATAAGGCACCCATAATTGTTTGATTGCCCAGTTCTACAAAATCACCTCCCAAATTTTTTGAACAACCAACAACTACCAATAGTGGAATTATGGACCTTGTTGAAAGTGTTGAATGCATAATCATCAATCCAACTCCCAAGTATCATGAATTAGAATGTAATAAAAAGATAATTAAGTAATTAACAACCCGTACATTGTAAGAACTCAATCTGGCTTGGCTTTTATATCCAATCCATCATACCCAAAAGAAACACGGCTATTCCAATATTTGCTTTCAGGTTTTCTTCTACTGTAGTTTCAAAAATAAAAGAACAAAAAAAGCACGGAACAACATCCAGTTGTTACAGTTCTTTATATATCGACCCCCCCTTTTTTTTCTTCTCTCAGATTTCTCTTCAACTTACAAAGAAAACTTTCAACAAAAAAGCAACAATTCTACAATGGACTAACATACACCTAAATCATGAAGTCTGAGAAGACCCCTCCTCCCCCTGTATTATGTGCTAAATTATTCCTTCACTATATTCACATTCATAAAGCAAACAAAAAAGACATCCAAACACCTTGGCTCTAATCAGAGAGAAGCTCTAAGTGGCCGGTTATTGTGCCTATCTCCATCACGCATGGATCATCTGTACATTCTGCGAAGAACAAAATCAATCAAACATTATATATGACTTAAAAGGAAGAAAATTAATACCACATGATAGATGCATACTTCCATGTGGTATCGCACATAATGAAATAGCATATGAGGTATAATAGTTCTAGTTACTACCATAACCTGACACAGGTCATAGTCGTAAAGCACACAGTAATAATGGAAGATGTATAATTGAATCAACTCATAAGGTGATGAAGAGTGGCACTGGTGTCGGTAATGGCATAAACAGTGATTTGGCAAACTTAAATCAAGCAGAGGATATGTATATACAATTACTGTTCTATTCCGGTTTGGGTTAGCTTTAAGACAGCAGAAAACTTGTTACATTTCAGCTTCAATTTCATTGTCCGTTGGCTTTTGTGATTTGTCTAAGGTAGAGAAAATTGTTTGGTTTCGGGCTTCACATTTTGAACTTGAAACAACTTTCCAGGGAGGATGCAACAAGGAAATAATCTTCTGGATCTAGCAAAACCTTTAGTTACTAGTTTTGGATAATGAGGTTAACACTTAAGCAGATAAAAGATATTATCACCTAGATCTCTCTAGGCCATAATGCATTTATATAGCAAATGTAAGATTAGGTGAACAAGGCACTCCATTGGATGCTAATAAAACCTTGTCTTGTTGAACCTTTTTCTGTTTACTTTTCCATATCCAACAAACTTATAGCAACATTTTGCATGAATTCCTACTCTAAATAAAAAATTTAGAAACTTACAGCAAGCAATATCCAGTTTTCATGGCAATAAAAAAGAATGCTATAAGTATCTCACCATTGTCGGACTGTTTCTTCCTTTCAGTGTCTTTAACGCTGCCTCTGCAAAAGCCTGCGCCGCTTCAGCATCAGCTTCTGCTGCCTCAGCCTCCCGAGCTGCTTCTTCAGCTTCAGCCATTGCTTCTTCAGCTTCGGCAACAGCTTGAGCCGCAGCTGCAGCAGCTTCTTGTGGAGTCATAGTCCTCATCTTGGCTAACTCTAAATCAATCTGAGATTTCGTGAGATGACCAACATCCTCGAGGTCTATTCTTGGAGGAATCCTGTGTCTTCCTTCCATAGGAATGGAAGGAGTCTTTCTTCTTTCAGATAAAGAGGAAGCTGCAGCTATTTTATACTTGCGTTTCATCTGCAAAAGACAAATAGCCTCCAAATTTAAGCCAAGAAACTTCAATTCTCAAATAAATCAACTAAGGCTTCAAGCAAATAAATCTTCAACTGTCAATAATACTCAAATAATGAAAAGGGCAACAATAAGGTTTTTTTGGAGCAATTAGAGTGATAAACACCTTAATAAGCTTCCCAGTTGCAACAAAATGTTTTAACTTTGCAGACAATATCCTCTTAAAGTTTGGAGGTGCCCAGTATTGATCCTGCAGGGGCGAAAAGGAGTTGTAAGATTAGAAAAGGATGCTAACAATGAACTCAATTATAAGGTAAGATATATTGTTCCAAATTAAGTTAAGACTAGAACTGAGCTAAGATATATTAGGAAAAAGGATGTATGAAAGTTTACAGTAAGAAGACAACAGAGGTATGAATTACCAAGAAAATAAACATTTACTCTTTGTAAGAAACAGAACCATATTCGAGTTAGATTTTGGAATCAATGTGCCTCTTACATCTACTTTAATGAAATATTTGAGTTTCAAAAGTTACAGGACACACTCACCCTCAATTCAATTATCCGATTAACTTAAACTCACAAGAGAATGCACTCCACATTGTAAGTCAAAACTGCAAAATACAGCTCTTATAAGAAATAAAGAGCAGAAGATACTTTTATATTCTGATATCTGGCAAAAGAGGCATTTCCAGCCCCCGCAGCAATTATTATGTCAAATTCTGAAGTTAACAAACCTCATAGCTTCTCATATAAAAAAAAAAACAACAAACAATGAGAGAACGAAGTATGAGTTTTCTGCATTTACACTTCTAACCCAACATAGTTGCCGTTGTCCTAGAGATTTCAAGAATCATAATCAACTGATAACAAATTATACGAAAGGGTCTTGGTTCTTGTGGAAGGAAGAGAATGTGCAAATAACTATGCTCATGCTTTTCTCCACCAGCAAAGACTTATGTAGATTGTTGTCATGCCAAATAAGGCCCTTTAGAGTTTTTGACATGAACTTGCCCATTAACTTCGCTTAACATGATAAGTTATAATCTAGTTCAAGCAGCCAACACAAAAGAAAAAATAAGTTAGCTTTTTGTATATTTGTCAGAAATTCCTTTCATACTTCATCTAGTTTCTTCTGTTACATTGAATATTTGTTTGAAAAGTGTTTTAATGGGAAAACATGGTATACTAATGTTACAACTGCAATATAAGGTAATTAACATATAGCAGTGCCTGTCTTATAGTATATAGAGAATGCATTCTGAGCATAGGGCAATCACAAAGCACATAGCAACGCGTCAGGCCATTCTCCATCTCAACAAATGCCGTCTGAAGCAGATATAGAACTACAGATCATATCAACACAACAAAGAAAAGAAACATTACATCTAATGGGCATGAATTTGAAAAAGAGAAAAAGGCCACCTCTATGTATGCAGCTATGGATGTCTTGTTAGAACCACCAGGTTCCCTCAAGTTCCTTATAGCCTCCATTATGAGATTGTCCAGCCTATTGTCACGTAAACAAATAAACATCCACTGTCAGTGATCCCTGGCATTTCAAATAAACTACTTAAGATACCATCAAATAACCAACCAGTATTTTTGTCTAAATCACAAGTATAATGCACATAGAACTACATAGCAATACATGAGTATGCTAGTCCAAAAATTTAACTGTTGTGAGTCAGCAGAAACATGCTCAAGAACATATGCAAGTCAGGTGCTTTAGCTATACTATTCCATAAGCAGGTGAGTCACAAAGAGATTGAAATCTATCAAGAACACTAGGTATCTTACTCCAAAAGCATAAGAACATTTATCTAACTCATCAAGAAATTGGGACCTCTTTTCTCAAAAGTTCGATTAACATGATAAAGAAAAAAATGAAAATTAAGATAAATGAATATGTACAAGTGGACCACGTTTCATAACTTTGAGTTGGAAGTGCCGCCAAAATTGTAAATAAAATGTTAACCTCATGATAGATCTCTTTGGGACATCATTTGGTGAAGAACCTCCTGAAGTATTATGAAGCCTAGCATCGACTATTTCATCGTCACTTTGACTTAAGGCTGACTGACCCATAGAGCTCTCTCCATGCTTTGGAGCAGGGTGAATCCTTTTTAGAGCTAACTTAGCCCTCTCCCGTGAGCCCCATCCATTCGCCATGACACTCATGTTCCTCCACTTGTCCTAACGAACATGAAACCAACACTATTATGAAATCTGAAACAACTAAATTTCTATAACTCATAATCCAATGGATATATCATTACTATCAGCACAATAGAAAAATGCTGGACTAAAATTCTACCTTCAAATCAACATTGGACCTTAGATACAAAACTCCACTGAATTGGGGGTCCTTAAGAATTGTACGCCATTTCCCAGGTCCATGCTTAAGAACTCCAGCTTTAAGAGCTGCTTCCTCTTCTGGAGTCCACTTTTGTTTAGGTGCCCCCATTAGTTTTCAAGCGCGGCACAAATTCCTCAGAAGAGATCAACTGCACAAACAGATTACCAAAACCAAAAACAATTAGCTAAGGGTATTAATTATTTAGAGCATCTCCCATCAATTCACAAAAACTTTCAGAAAAGAGGAAAAAAAAACATGCGCGTAAAAAGCTAGAAAATTTAGGGGAAAGAAGAAAAAAAAAATCAAAATCAGATCTCAGTGTTCTCCCTGATCAAAATTTACAAATTCCTGGATAAATTACCAATTCAAAATCGGTGGCTTTTACATGGATCAGAAAAATTAAATGGAGCAGCAGAATCGGAAACCCAAACCCTAATTTCCTAAGAATTAAGTTACCTGGAAATTGGGTGCAACGCGCTCCTGAGATCAAAAATTAAACGATGATAAAGATGAAATATTACCTGGAAAATGGAGATTGATGCCCTGATGTGAAGATCTAATTACCAGAAATTAGAACTCCCTCATTTTCTAATCTTCTTCCGTATACTATGTAACTGTATTTCGAGGGTTGGAATTAACGGTATTTCCACGTGATAATGGAGCACTTATCCAGTTATTTGTTGATATTAATATTAATATGGAGGAGAAGTAAAAATAATTAATAGAGCCATATTCCCATTGTACCCTCCAATACGCAAAGGGCTCGTTTGGTTGGGGTTAATGAGAAAGTGATATCACACCTTTTTTTACTTATTCATACCTATTATGTTGTTTGGTTCAAAGTTGTGAAGCACATGAAATGGGGAGGGCCCGATCCACTATCAACCCAAATTGGGTATACCATATCCCACCAGAGGGGTGAGATACATTTTCACTCCCTTTCTGACACATATCTAATAGCCAATCCATTAAACAAAAACATAATAATGGCTTATTATATCGAACTAATAAGGTGAGAAAAGAACTTGTGAATTAATCATACACATATAACCATTCTGCAACCAAACGAGCCCAAAATAAAAATTAAAGCACATGTTAGTAGTGTTACTTTAATCAGATTAGAGCACACATGTTAATATGAATATTTTCTTTTTCTAATGCTTCGCATTAACACTTTAACAATGAATACGTAAAGGAAAGTTATTTACGTAAGTTGTTTTTTTAAGTGCAAATTCAAACATTACAAGGGGATTGTAGGTAGAGGTGTCAAACGGACTGGGCCGGGCTGGTTGGTACCAGTCTGTCGGGCCAAAGCAAAAAATCAGGCCGAGTCTGACCAAATAGTAAACGGACCGCTATTTTTGGAATCCAACCCATAAAAATACAAAGGAAAAATCGGGCCTACCAGACCGGCCCAATTTTTCGGGCCTAATGGGCCGAGCCAAAATAGCACAACTCATTTCAGGCCTAAGAAAGTGTAGCCCAGCCTGACCACTTTATCGGACTGGTCGGGCCAGCCCACCGGAGCGGGCCAAAATTGACAGCTCTAGTTATAAGGTTGACTAAAACAAAATTTATTTCAATATTATAATTGTAACAATTAAAAACTAATGCAACTAATTAAATGAAATTATTGTTAATAACCAAATTATCTTTTAGCACAAAAGTTTTGTTGTTTGGGTGGTACTGTTCAACAAGAAATGGCTAATGTGTTTGGAAAAATAGGATAGATTTGCAAGTTGAGGCCAGTATTGGATATTGTCTCCGCAAGACGAAATTGTCCCGTTTACAAAGTGCTTACGGTTCTGGCAATCGTCCCTAAGACACAACGACTTTTACAGGTTCGATTTAGCAGCACTAGCAAAAATCGAACCACCAGCGATCTATAAGTGTATAAACTTTCAAGCGACTGGAAGGATATATTTCAATATGCAGGAATGCAGAATGACTCGGTTTTATTATCTGAATTTTTTGTATGTTTTCATCTGCAGGAGTTTATGTTTATAGGCATCTAAGTGTTTTTATGGAATGGTCATGTCATTTGATCCGAAAAGATATGTCTACAACCCAAAAATGCACCTGGTTGCTCAAACATGTTCATTAGTTCGAAAGTGCGCGTCCGCTCACACCCGCGCCCACGACAGACAAAAGTCTTTGTCCGCACGGTGCGCGCCGCGCAGGTAGTGCACGTCTGTGCACATCGTCTCAGTCCGCGCGCCCGCGCTGGGCATTTCGTGCAACCTAATTTTTGACTAAAAAATTATTTTTAAAAGGATTTAAATAAATTTTATCCAAAATTATAGGGCTTTGAAGCTCAAGCCCATGCCCATGACCCCACCTCGGCCGAGCGACGGATGGCGGCGGCGGTGCACGCGTGCGTGTGATTTGAACCAAACCCACAAGCATGTAGGTCCTCACCCCTTTAAAAACTTTGGTACCCCAAGGGCCCAAACCCATAAGTCCATCTTGGCCTGTATAAATAGAATATTTTTTGGTTATCTCTCCTATGTGGGATGGAGCTTTACTCCACCCCACATTTTCCAATTCCATATCAATTTCTAGTTTTAGTGGCTAACTTGTAGCATTAATTTTTCATTCACCCGAAATTAGTTTTGAGAAATTCAAAATGTCAATCTCATCTACTAATTTAGTAGAATTTTATCATATAATTTAATTTCATTTCCACTAATGGAAACCACTTAACTATTTGATTAAAATCAGGTTAACACCAATTTTTCTCAAACCAAATTCTAACAATCCCTCACATGAATGAAATTAATGAATGCATGTATGCAAATTCCCTTCAAAATCTCGGCGAACTATTATTGCATCTAGATAGGTAGCTTGTGGCCTTGAACCTTCCTTAGTAAAATACTATCAGATTTATAGCTGCTTAGTGACGCGATGTCTTGAACTACTCAACCGTTTGTGTAAACCGAGACAATAATATTTACACAAAAGTAATCCTAAGACTTGTTGTTCTCAAGTTGTGTCCATTTCGGTCCTGAACCATATCTTAGATTCATAAGTGTTTCTTTGAAGCAGCCATTACTTCTCACTCATATAGGTGATGTCCTATTGAAGAGTATCCTGTCATACTCCACCTTTCGGTATAAGAATCATTAAAAGTCTTAAACTTAACCTCACCACATTCAACAAGTTTCTATTTCAGTTGGAATTTCCGGGAATGAGCTAACACATTTTCCAAGTGTACATCTGAATCTTCATAACTTAGTTCTCCCATTGAACAAAGGTCTTGGGATCTCCAATTCACAAGGTTGGGTTACCGCTATGGACATTCTTTATTTTGTGGATTTTAAACTCATTCCTCATAACAATTTATTCAATTGATCTTGATTTATTCTTTTTGTGAGCGGATCCGTTAGGTTTTCCTTTGACTTCACGTAGTCAACCGAAATAACCCCATTTGAAATCAAATGTCTTATGGCATTATGTCTTCGACGAATATGTCTAGACTTACCATTATACATACTACTTTGTGCCCTTCCAATTGCTGATTGACTATCACAATGTATCAAAACAGTTGACACTGATTTATTCCAAGAAGGAGATATTCTAAGAAGTTTCTAAGTCATTATGTTTTTTCTCCATCTTTATCTAAAACAATGAACTCGGATTCCATAGTGGATCGAGCTATACACATTTGCTTAGAAGACTTCCATGACACCGCTCCTCCACCTATTGTAAAAACATATCCACTTGTGGATTTGGAGTCATTTGTGTCTGATTTCCAGTTGGCGTCACAGTATCCTTCTAATACTGTTGGATATCTCGTATAAAGTATTCCATAGTTCATTGTATACGTTAAGTATCTAAGTACCCTTATCAAGACTTTCCAGTGATCCTTACTCGGGCTACTTGTGAACCTACTTAGCTTACTCACTGAATATGCAATGTCTGGACATGTACAATTCGTTAAGTAAATCAGACTGCGAATTATCCTTGCATATTCCTGTTGAGAAACTGGTTCTCATATATTCTTGGCCAAATGTAGACTTAGGTCTACATGTGTCTTAGCCGGAGGACTATCAAAAGCATTAAACTTTCTATGTATTCTTTCGACATAATGGGATTGTGACAAGACAATTCCATCTGAACTCTTAGAGATTTTAATCCCTAATATAACATGAGATATTCCCATATTTTTCATGTCAAATTTCTTCTTAAACATGTTCTTAGCATTCATGATTAAATCATGACTACTACCCATAATCAACATATCATCTACATAAAGGAATACTATGACGAATCACGTGTAGTACCTTCAAAGTAGATACACTTATCACATTCATTGATTTTGAAATCATTTGACTTCATAGTCGAGTTAAACTTTTCGTGCGATTGCTTAGGTGCTTGTTTTAGTCCATAAAGTGACTTAACAAGTTTACACACCTTCCGCTCTTAAGCGGGTGCAACGAACCCCACAGGTTGTTCCATATAAATCTCATCTTCTAGCTCACCATTCAAGAAGGCAGTCTTCACATCCATTTGATGTACCTTAAGTGTTAGTCCAAGTGGCTACGATAATCTAGAGAGGGTGAATAGATTATGCCAATTTTCCGATTTTGCCCTCTTTTTTGGATATAAAAATGATAGCAAGAATGTAAGTGTTGGAATATAAACAACACTCGATGATTTATAGAAGCTCAACCCACCTAGGGCCTAATGTTCTACCACCCCGGTATATCCGAAGTGGATTTCGAAAAAGAAAAGGAATTTTATTAATAGATACCAAGCTATTACACCTTCACCTTGAAGAGCACCCCACTCTTCTTACAACACCACCTATGAAGATTACCATAATCTTCTTACACCAATGAAGAGTACCACACTTTTCAACACCTAAAATCACCCAACTGTGCTCTTACCACAAGAACACTAAACAATGATGTCTTGTTTTGGATGATTAAAAATAGTTCAAGATTACAACTTGATTGAAGTATACAACTTTTAAATGCAAGTGTAATTAAGAATCAAGCCTAATACTCAAGATGTGCAAGTGAAAGACTTAGGCTAAACACAACAAGAATATGAAAGTGAAGAACAAAAAGTTTGCTTGTGTTATTGTGTCTTGTTGCTTCAATCCTTCATCTATTTATAGGAGAGGTCTTGGAGTAATTTTTCAGACATAGGCTCCTCCTTGGAGATTGAAATCTGTAAAAAATTGCAAATCAAATGGAGATTATAGCTGTTAGAAATCAATCCTTAAAATCATGAAATGTTGTCTGCGAAACGGATAGTTTGCTTATAAAACCTTAGGTCAACCGGTTGACCTCTAACAAAGAAATTCGAAATTGATTTGAAAAACACTAGGTGGGCCGGTCCAGGGGGCTCGATCGGTCGACCTAGGGTTCGAGCGGTCGGCCCCTTGTTGGACCGGTCCAACCCATCAAATTTGTAATACATGGAGTTCTGTTTCATTCTTTGTTTGTTCAGCTACCGGTCGACCGGTCGACCTCCAAGAAAAATTCTTCCATTTCTTTTCTATTTCAGAATTTAATCTTTTAGGCATGGATTTTCCTTTAGGGCGTCCGGTTGACCACGAAACAGAAGTGTTGTCCAATTTTTGTCAAAAATAAACTTCAAAAAATACACCGAAAAATTAGTAAAAATATTTTAAATCGATTAGGAATATTTGGACAACATTTAGGGACATTGTTTTGGTGAAAAACTCAGTTAAATAAAATCATCAAAATTACGATAAAAACATTTATCTAATAAATTCCACATTTTTGATGATTACAAACCAAAATAATTTTAAGAGGTCAATTTTAAAAATGAAACAAGATTTTCTGGTAAAAAATAACTATCCATTTTGAGCGACACTTTTCATGCATAAGAATCATAAGAATAGGAGCAAAGATTTTGCAAAATATTTTGTAAAAACTCCCCTTATCAACATGCACAACAAGAGTAGGTATAAAAGCAAACAACTAAAAGTTAAAAGCTCAATTTTTACACTTTGAGCTTGAATTTCAAAAACTTAAAAACTCCACCTGTCAAGAGAAATTATTAGTCACAAATAAAAGTCCATTATGCATCCATTGGACTAAGTTTCATCCTCAACTTTTGGCTTTTTCATCCGCAACTTATAGCTTTTTTTCACGAGCTATTCTAGCTTCTTTGAGCTTATAAACATATTTCATGTTTCTCCCCCTTTGGAATCATCAAAAAGACTGTTAGCACGATAAAAACATCATAAAAACATATCGAAGTGCGCATTTTAATCGAATTATCGAGCTTTTGATCATAGAGCTTAAAATTCCAAATAATAAGGAAATTTGAAGAGGAAAGTTTGTAGAAGCTCATTTGATTTATAAAACATGATCTCAATAAACATATAAGATATTTGAAAATAAGAGATTCATGAAATGGATGAAATTTTCATTGAGATATTTTATCGAACACTTGGCGTGTGTGGTATAAAATCGAAGTTGTATATAACATTTGAAAATGTAATCATACCCAAAAAATTCATCACCAAATGCAGTTCTATAATCATAATCCATCAACAATCAACATTCCCAACACAATGATACAACAAATTCATCAATCCATCAAGTAAAAAGCACTTTCTCAAGGGTTCAACCCAATTGAGATTAAAGGAGGAATAAAACTTACCAATTAATCAGAGAAGTCGAGTAATATTGATGATATGCTAATAATATAAGTTCAATAATATAAAATTTACAAGAAAGAAATCATTTTGAGTGAATTGTGGGTGAATTTGGCGAAGGGTGCGAAAAATTGACGAAAGGAAGCAAAATAGTGAAAATTGGACATAAACCATTTTATCCAAAAAAACTGGCTAGGTAGACCGGTTGAGGGGGGTGCTCGACCGTCCAGGTAGTGGTCGACCGGTTGACCCCTCTTCATTCGGTCCCTGGAGCTCATTTTTCTGGTTCTGTCCGAATTTTGAGTGAAAAATCCGAATTTTCACCCCTAAGTTTTAAAAACACACAAAATGCAATCATATACCTTATTCGATATGCATTATGCCTAAACGAGCTCGAATTGATGCAAAAGACTCTGCGGTTAAAGGTTTTATGAAAATATCCACGAGTTGATCTTGATACGGAACGAAACACATCTCAATTTTTCGTTTGGAAACGTAATCCTTTAAAAAATGATGACGAACCTCAATATATTTTGTTCGGTCTTGATGAATCGGGTTTTGAGCAATATTTATAGCAGACGTGTTATCACAAAATATAGGAACATTTTCAATAGAACATTTGCAATCCGTTAAGGTTTGTTTCATCCAAAGAAGTTGAGTACAACAAAAGGCCGTGGAAATGTATTCGGCTTCGGTCGTTGATAAGGATACATAATTTTGCTTCTTTGAAAACTAAGACATAAAGCAATCGCCTAAAAATTGACATGATCCGGAAGTACTGCGATCATCAATGTTTCCCGTATAGTCCGAATCACTATATCCTTTAAGCGATTTTTTTTCATTCTTTGGATAAACCAAGCCATATGAAATAATTGTTTGATAAATGGTTTTATCATGATTTTGATGATTTTGATTTTACACCAAAACAATATTTTTTTAAAGGTTGTCCAAATACTCCTAAATAATTTAAAATGGTTTTAATATTTTTCTGAGTATTTCCTCAAGTTTATTTTCGATATAAAATTGGACAACACATTTAATGTTTTTAAGTCAACGGGTTTTTACATTAAAACTATGTTGTCCTAATACTCCCAATTGATCTAAAATGTTTCTACTATTTTTTGGAGTATTTATTGAATTTATATCATTTGACAACACTTTTTGTGTAAATGTTTTATTTCTTCAAAACTATATTTCTAATGTTGTCCTAAATACTCCCGATCGGTTTAAAAACGAATTTTCGGAGTATTTCTTGAGGTTTATTTTTGATAAAAATCGGACAACTTGTCATTGAGGAGGGCCTTCGGCGAGACAACACAGGAACAAGTTTCGGAAACGAAACTTGAAGACTCTCAAAATTGATGCAAATCAAATTTTCGACCGGCCGAGGTGCACTTTTGTTAATTTGGTCTATATGTTTCAAACTTCTTTTCATAAAATCTAACAAAGAAAATTTAAACAAAGTGAATGCCTTTTCCCTAAATTGTGGGATTGACTATAATCTTGATTTTAAATTCCACCTATCAAGTATCAATCATCTCCTATAAATAGAGGAAGAATTGAAGCAACACAATAAGAGAGAAAACTACAACACAACAAGATACACTCAAGAATACACTTGTTCTTACATTTCTTATTTCTTGTTGTAATTTGCCTAGCTATTCACTTTCACATTCTTGAGGTCTAGGCTATTCTTGATTACACTTGCACTCTATTGTATTATCAAATCGAGTTGTAATCTTGAATTTGTTCGTCTATTCAAACACAAGATATCCTTTGATTTAAGAACAACTTGGATGATCTAGGTGATAGGTGCAAGAAGATTGTGGTGATCTTCTTATTGAGGTGTTGAAGAATTTGGTATTCTTCAAGGTTGAAGATTTGGTAAAAGTGCCGTTGAAGATTGTGGTAATCTTCAAGAAAGATTGTGGTAATCTCAAAGGTGGTGTTGAAAAGAAAGTGTGGTGCTCTTCAAGGTGTTGTAAGTTGAATTTGTATTAATTTTGGTAATTAATAAAATTCTTTTTCTTTTGAAATCCATCCCGGAATACTTGGTAGAATTATTCCTAGGTGGGTTTCTTTAAATCGACAACGTGTTGTTTACATTCCGCACCTTTATATTTGTCTTTGAGCATTCGGTTTGAAAAAGAGGGTAAAATCGAAAAGATGGAGATAATCTATTCACCCATCTAGATTTTTGAGCGCTTGGACTTACAAGTGGTATCAAAGCCAAACTCTTTGGCAAGCTCGTTTCACATCGCAAGTGAAAGACGAATCGGCTACGAATGAAGCTCATCTATCCAAGCACCTCCACCACCAAGCCACCACTATTTGATTCCAAAAATTTTATTTTTGGAAAGAAAGAATGGAATGTTATTTACAAGGTTGCGGGTTGACATTTGGAACAAAAATGGAAGTCCATTCAAAAGATACACCACACACCAAAGAGCTCAATGATGAAGAGAAGAAATTCATCTCCTTAAATGGTAAAAATATTTTGTAATTTACTAATTTGGAATAGAACAATTATAGGAATTCCAACAAAGTTGGCAAAAATTAGAAGCCATCTATGGAGTATTTGCAAATGAAAGAGTCAAACAAAAGCATCTACTTCTCAAAATACAATGTCAAATCTAAGGAAAAGCCTCTTACAACTTCCAATTAAAAGAAGTTGAACATTTATGGGCATTGAAGAAGAAAATGAATTAAGCCCCTACTTTTATGATATTGTTATTCAAAATGATTATAGTGATTTGCAAAATGAATGATCTTCAAGATTAAATAAAAGCTTGCTTGTTTACAAAAATTTGAAACAATATTTTGAAAAATGATAAGGATAGTTTATTTAATAAAATAATGTGCTCACACCACCATCCATAAGGTTTTGAAATAGAAAAATAGTACTCTTGTTGAGAATATTGAAGGCATGAAAAATGATTTATTTCAACTTAAGTACCAAAAAATCTAATAATGTTCATAATTTTGATAAAGTGAAACAAACTTGATCATAAGCCTAATGTTGTTAAAATGAAAAGGAATTTTGTCAAAATTATTACATGCTTTTATTGCGGTAAAAAGGGTCATACGGTAAATACTTGTCGGGCTAGAAATAGCTCAGACCTAAAAGTCTCAAGACTAATCCCAAAAAAGGGTACCACAAAAAACAATGTCATATTAGGTAAATCGAAATAATGATCAAGAAAATTTATTTTAAGAAGACATCAAATGACCGTTTCAAATCAAAGAAGGAGAAACTATTCTCAACAAAGCCAATTTCCAAAAAAAGTACAATCAAAAATGGGAAGAACACAATCCTTGAAATGGCAAAGACATCATCAACAAGATGATTTTCAAAAAATAAAGACTTTCAACAATGGGAAGGCAACAAACCTTGGAAATGGAGTAATCAAAAAGTCATCATCAACAAAGTGATTTCAAGGGGGAAGATATCATCAACAATGGGAACGACACAACCCATGGAAATGGCGTAATTGGTAACTTTAATTTAAATATGCATTTTGTTTTGTTATTATGCATGCTTTTATTTGTGTCTTAATTGCAAAATGAGTTTTCAAATATTTATTTTTTAAGTCTTCAATATATACTTGTGCTTTAAAATATTTTTGAAAAAAGACCTTATATGATGTTTTTAAACTCTTGTGCATTTTGTAATAAAGTGTGTTATCATCTTTTATGGATTTTTATGGCAAAAAGCACTTGTGATATCTCTTAGCCTACACTTTTATCATTATGATTTGTGCTAGATATGTTTTAAGAATTGTGTAGGATTTACATATTTTCACAAATGGCCATTTACGTCATTATTTGTCAAGAAAGGCATAAATTATCGAGGTACGTTTTTTTGTTATTCTTACTCTTTGACTCGATATATGTATTTGCCTATGTGCTTGTTTTTCATTGTATTTCATACAAGTGCCATTAAAGGATTTTTAGATTTTTGAAAGGCACTATTCGATATTTGATAACATAGAAATCAACTCTTGTTCAAATACTTCTTTTAAATAAGGTCTCAACTATATGCTTTCGGATTTTCAAATTTCAAAAGAGACCTTTTGTAGCTTTCTTAAGCTTATTTGAACTTGATGATTTATTAAACTCTTGATGATCTTCAAAATGCATCTTGCTTCATAAAATATATAGTGAGATTTAAACTATGCAAGATATTTTGTGAATTTTATTTTTTTCTTGCTTATATAAACGATGTCGTTAATGAGTTTGTTAAGTTGTGTAGATGAGAAATGAAGTACTCCAAATATTTGGATGTAAATGTTTTATTATGAACACCTTAGATCAATTATTTTATAGGAACAAAATGACCAAGGCAACATAATAAAGCGAGGTTAGTAGCTCGAAGGTATTTTGAAAATCGATTTTGATGTAACAATAGCACATTTTGTAGCTATTTGCATTTTACTTGCCCATTCTTGTTTTAAGAAAAAAGCTTTACCAAATGGATGTTGAATCCAATTTTCTAAATGGTTTTAATAGAAGTCATCGGGTTTAAATTTTTCATCAACAAATGATCTTTATAAAAGACCTTGTATGGTTTCAAACAAGTACCCAATTATGATATGACAAAAGCTATTTTTCTAAATGATTTTACAAAAGGTAAAGTTGATACTAAAGATTGTTTAAACTTGTGCATATGTATGAGAATATTTTTGGTGCTACTAATGAATATTTCAAGATATTTTTCTAAGTTGATAAGGTGAACTCGAGAAGCTTAACTTCAAAATTCAATGCCAAGAAGATGGTTATATTTTAAAAGAACTCTTGAAGGAGTTAGGCATCGAAGAAAAAGAAGAACTATCTCAATCTATGGCATCGGACGACAATTAAATTCGAGGTATCAATTCGACATTCCATATACCTAATATATAAGTTCAAAAATTATTCCAATAAAATTAAAGTGCCATTAAAAGAATTTTTCAAAAGCACTTCTTCTTATGACTTGTTGTATCCATAGCTTTAAAACGTTTTTATTTTTCGGGATAACAAGTTCGGTATCTATTATACGGTTATTCGTATTCAAAATTTGTTCGTTATAATCGAATAAACATATTGAGATTCGATATATTTTAAGGGATTGTGATTTTTAACAAAAACTTGAGATGTGTTTAAATGTCTCAAGGATAAAAAAATTTTACCTCATTTGAGCTTGATTATAACATAATGTATATTGAATGAGGTCTACGCATTTTGCACGTTTTAAAATAGCGAAAAATCGGATTTTTGGATCAAATTTTGGATTTTCAAAAAGAAAAGAAACCATTTTATAAAAAATCATGCTGGACAATTTCTTGGTTAAAAAAAGTTTCGACTTAGCCATTTGGCTCTTTTGGTTCATTTTTCGCCCCTTTGACATTTGCACACACATTTCACTTCAAATGTGTTTGGTTGCATGTATTACATAGTTTGGAGATTATCTAGCTCGACTATCATCATTTTCAACCATCGAATGGTAAGAATTTCACTATCTTTAGCTCAATTGGGTTGAACCCTCGAGTTTGGGGCTTATATGTATTTTTCTTGATGTAATTCATATATGTTTGTGATGAGCTTATTGATTGTTGATGAATGATAATTGTTTAATTGTTTTTTGTGATGAAAATTTTTGGCTTAAAAAATTGCAAAGGCGTTATATTCTTTTAGTTTTATTTGACCCCTAAAATGTTTCAATGAAAAATTCATCACATACATGATTCTCTTGATTTGAAAAGTCTTATATATTTATAGAGATCATGTTTTGCTTATCAAATGAGTTTTCATAAGCTTCTTCAAGTCGTATGATACTTTTCCCTCCTATTTAGTTTATAAGCTTCAATGTTCAAATAGCTCGACATCGGTTTAAGCACTTTGATATGAATAATGATGTATTTATCGTGCTAACATTCTTTTTGATGATTCCAAAGGGGGAGAAATAGGTTATAAGCTCTTTAGCTCAAAAAGCTAAGAAAAGCTCAACGAAAAAGAAGCTATAAGTTGCGGCTATTGAAAATATGTTGTGGCTATTGAAAGTCATAAGTTGTGGATCATATTTTAAATAAAATGTTTCTTAGTCCATTATGTCAATAACGATGTCTTTTTGGGGGGAGCTTTTAAGTTTTGATTTAAGCTCAATAACAGCTTTTGATTTAGTTTTCTTTATAACTCTTAAAAGGGGAGCTTTAGTAATATGTATTTGAATATCTCTACTCCCATCCTTGCGTTTTATTGCATGGAATTTTGTCGCTCACAACGGATAGTTCCCTTTAAGGTAAAAATTGTTTTGTTTTCAAAATCGACCTCGTTAAAATTGTTTTGGTTTGTAATCATCAAAAAGGGGGAGATTGTTTGATAAATGGTTTTATCATGATTTTGATGATTTTGATTTTACACCAAAACAATGTTTTTTTAAAGGTTGTCCAAATACTCCTAAATAATTTAAAATGGTTTTAATATTTTTGGAGTATTTCCTCAAGTTTATTTTCGATATAAAATTGGACAACACATTTAATGTTTTTAAGTCAACGGGTTTTTACATTAAAACTATTTGTCCTAATACTCCCAATTGATCTAAAATGTTTCTACTATTTTTGGAGTATTTATTGGAATTTATAGGACAACACTTTTTGTGTAAATGTTTTATTTCTTCAAAACTATATTTCTAATGTTGTCCTAAATACTCCCGATCGGTTTAAAATGTTTTTACATAATTTTTCGGAGTATTTCTTGAGGTTTATTTTTGATAAAAATCGGACAACTTGTCATTGAAAAATGCACGGGAACAAGTTTCATCCAAAGAGAAACAAGACTCTCAAAATTGATCGGTCAAAAGGTTTTCGACCGGTCGAGGTTTTTGACCGGCCGCCCTGTGTTAATTTGGTGCTATATGTTTCAAACTTTATTTAAAGTCAGTCTATGCTTTGACAACAAAATTCTAACCGTTGTCATCACTTTTCCCTAAATTGTGGGATTGATTTTTGCTATAATCTTGATTTTAATTGCAATTTTTTGTAGAAATCAGATTCCAAGAGGAGCCTATCAAGTTCAATCATCTCTATAAATAGAGGAAGAATTGAAGCAACACAATAAAGAGAAAACTACAACACAACAAGATACACTCAAGAATACACTTGTTCTTACATTGTCTTATTTCTTGTTGTAATTTGCCTAGCTATTCACTTTCACATTCTTGAGGTTTATTCTTGATTACACTTTTATTGTATTATCAATTAAAATCTTGAAGATATTCAAACACAAGATATCCTTGTGAGTGTTCTTAGTAAGAACACACTTGGATGATCTAGGTGATAGGTGCAAAAGATTGTGGTGATCTTCTTTTGAGGTGTTGAAGAATTTGGTATTCTTTAAGGTTGAAGATTGTGGTAATCTTCACAAGGTGCCGTGATTGTGGTAATGGTAATCTCAAAGGTGGTGTTGAAGAAAGTGTGGTGCTCTTCAAGGTGTTGTAAGTTGAATTTGTATTAATTTTGGTAATTAATAAAATTCTTTTTCTTTGAAATCCATCCGGATATCTTTGGGGTGGTAGATAGGTGGGTTGAAGACCTTTATATTTGTCTTTGAGCATTCGGTTTGAAAAGAGGGTAAAATCGAAAAGATGGAGATAATCTATTCACCCCCTCCTTGACTTACAATAATGCCTTTCAAATATAAAAAAATTCTTTTAACGACACTCATATAAGATTCTCTGGGATTTCTTTGAAAACAAGCACATAGGCATACTGCATGAAGAATATCGGGTCTACTTGCAGTTAAGTAAACTAAACTACCAATCATACCTCGATATTTTGATTCATCAACCGATTTGCCTTTATCATCATTGTCTAGCTTGATGTTGGTTGCCATTGGAGTAGTGACGGTTCTTCCTTCTTCCGAACTTCTTTAGAAGTTCTTTTGTATACTTTGATTGTGTTATATAAATACCTTCTTGGCATTGTTTTATTTGGAGTCCAAAAAAGAATGAGCTCCCCCATCATGCTCATCTCAAATTCACCTTGCATTAACTTGGAAAATTTCTTACAAAAAGATTCATTAGTAGCACCAAATATAATATCATCAACATAAATTTGAACTAATAAGCAATCTTTCCCTTTTTAAAAACAAAGAGAGTTGTATCAACTTTACCTCTTGTAAATCCATTTTGTAAAAGAAAAGAGCTAAGTCTATCATACCATGCTCGGGGTGCTTGTTTTAAATCATATAATGCCTTTTTAAGTTTGTAAACATCATTTGGCCTTGAAATTTTTTCAAACCCGGAGGTTGTTTTACAGACTTCTTCTTAAATAAAACTATTTAGAAAAGTGGATTTAACAACCATTTGGTAAAGATTGAAATTTTTGAAACAAGAATAGGCAAGTAAAATACGAATAGCTTCTAAACGTGCTACGGGTGCAAAAGTTTCATCATAGTCAATACCTTCTTCTTGACAAAACCATTGAGCTACTAACCTTGCCTTGTTTCGAACGATGTTGCCTTGGTCATCGAGTTTATTTCGGAATACCCATTTTGTACCAATAATTGTTTGTGATGGAGGACAAGGTACCAATTCCCAAACATCATTCATTTCAAATTGATTCAACTCCTCTTGCATTTCTAAAAACCAATCCTCATCTTCAATTGCTTCCGTTGCATTTTTTGGCTCTTTTTGAGAAATAAGAGCTTTCTCGGCAAATTTCCTTCTAGTGATAACCTTGTCTAGAGGATCCCCAATTATAATATCTTTTGGATGATCTCCTTTAAATTTTAAAGCAATAGGGAGATTCGAATTATCACCTTTGTCTTCTTGTGGAACATTTGAAGTTGAAGGTTGATCACTTGATGTGGAAGGTTGATCATTTTGAGCATCATTTGGAGCAATTGGTTCAATATCGTTTCTTCATCACTTTCATCATTAGGTATCCTTTCAACACCCGAGGCTTCATTGCATTTGACGTGAATAGATTCTTCAACCACCATGCTAGTCTTATTGTAAACCCGATATGTTTTGCTCTTGGTTGAGTACCCCATGAATATTCAGGATCAAATTTATCCAATTGATCCTTGGTATTCAAAATAAAATACTTACACCCAAATATTTTGAAGTAACTAATATTTGGAGTTCTTCCTTTCCAAAGCTCATACGGTGTTTTATTCAACTTAGGACGAAGGTATACACGATTAATACTATAACATGCGGTACTTACGCCTTCGGCCCTAAAATATTTTGGTAGAGAAAATTCATTTAGCATGGACCGACTCATTTCTTGAAGAGTTCTATTCTTCCTTCGGCTACTTCATTTTGTTTTGGTGTTCTTGGAGCCAAAACATTGTAAGCATATCCCTTGATTTCACACAAAACTCTAACTTCACCACCTTGATCACTTCATATAGACTTAATGGTATCTTCCTTTTCATTGTCAATAAGTCTACACAACTTAGCAAACTCATTAACAACATCGCTTTTATTTGCAAGAAAAACAACCCAAGTATATCTAAAATAATCATCGACTATAACAAAAATGTAATATTTTCCACTAAGACTAGTCGTACCAATATCCCCATACAAATCAAGATGAAGTAGTTGTAGAGGCTTGGTTGTGGAAATTTCATTTTTTGGCTTAAAACTACTTTTAACTAATTTGTTCTTTTGACAAGTGTCACATAAGCCAAGATTTTCAAAATTCAATTTGGGTAGTCATTTTACATGTTGGTTTTTGTAAATATTTTGTAAATTTTTGTATCTAACATGTCCAAGTCTCCTATTCCATAAACTAGTTAAATCATTATTGGCGACAAGACAAGAAACATTTTGACTAACCAAATCACTTGTGCAAATTTTGTAAAGATTGTCTTTTCTATTTTCTTCACAAATAATTTTATCATTTATGACAATAAGATATTTTTCTTTATTGAAAATAACATTATAATTTGAATCATAAAGTTGGCTAACACTTATCAAACTGAACTTAAGCCCTTCAACTAATAAAACATTACCAAGAGAGAAAGAAGAGTTACCAATTTATCAATTTTCAAGGATTCTTCCCTTGCCATTCCCGAACATAACCATGCCTTCTTCTTGGAGCTTGATGTTGGTAAAAAGTTCTCTCCTTTCGGTCATGTGGCGTGAACACCCGATGCCCACGTGCCATTTTGAATCTTTCGAAATTGTTATAGCCCCTAGCACCTATAAATAAATCATTTTTAGGTACCCTATAATTTTGGGGTCCATGGGGTTTAGTCTTGAGACCTTTGGGTCTCCAAAAATGACTAAAACTATTTTTCAATTTGCAATCTTTTACATAGTGTCTATTTTTACTACAATAAAAATAAGTAATAATATTAGGACTACTAGCACGTATAAAAGTCGGATCTTGGTCATTTTTCTTAGAAACATTTTGAAAAGGTTTGTAACCAAGTCCTAATTTTGAATGCTCACTTCTTTGTGCACTAAGGATTTTAGTAACTTTATCCGTACTCAAATTAAAACGTTGCACATCCTTTTCCAAATTTCCAAATTATATCTCTAAATTCATTTTGCAATTCATCATAATCACAATGTAATTCATTAACTAAAGAAGAAGATGAAGAATTCGAGCGTACCTTATTGTTTTCATCGTCTATGGCCATGAGACCATGTTCGGCTTCTTCTTCCTCGTCGGATGTGGCAAGGAGCTCATCCCATGTTTTTGCTTCCGCATTTAGAGCTTTTTTCTTGGGAAAAGACTTTTTCTTCTTTTGCTCCTCCTCCGCTAATTTTGGGCAATCGCTATGTAGTGCCTAGATTTCCTGCATTTGAAGCACGAGTTGTCTATCGACTTTCTTACCTTATTTTTATTTACAAACTTGGCAAATTTCCGGACAAGGGGGAGATTGTTTGATATATGTTTTTATCATGATTTTGATGATTTTGTTTTTACACCAAAACAATATTTTTAAATGTTGTCCAAATACTCCTAAATGATTTAAAATATTTTTACTAATTTTTGGAGTATTTCTTAAAGTCTATTTTTCGACAAAAATTGGACAACACTTCTGTCTCGTGGTCGACCGGTCGCCCTATAGGGAAACCCGTACCTGAAGGTGTAAGTTGAAACAAAAAACGAGACTGAAGTTTAAGACAGCAGGTCAACCGGTCGCCCAGGGGGTCGACCGGTGCCATCGATCGGTCGCCCCTGGGGTCGACTGGTGCCTGCTTGTGTATGTTTCTTTCTGTTCTTCAAAAATGAAAGGGGGACCGGCTGAGCAAAGGGTCAACCGGTCGGACCCCCCATCGACCGATCGCGCTGTGTAAAAATACTGTGTTATTTTCAAACATCTATTTCTACGCGACCGGTCGCCCTAAGGTTTTGACAGCAAATTCTGACCGTTGTGCAGCAGACCAATTTTCCTTAAATTGTGGGATTGATTTCTAACAGCTATATTCTTGATTTTAATTGTATTTTTCTGTAGATTTTCAATACCCAAGAGGAGCCTATACATGATCAATCATTTCCTATAAATAGAGGAAGTTTTGGAGCAACCAATACAATAATTGAGATACAACACAACAAGATACATTCAAGAAAACACATTAGCTCTTCATTGTTATTATTCTTGTTGTAATTTGCCTAGCTTATCACTTTCACATCTTGAGGTCTAGGCTTTACTTCTTTATTACACTTACACTCAAATTGTAATATTCATTATCGAGTTGTAATCTTAATTTTGGTCATTAATAAAATCTTTTTTCTTTTTGAAATCCATCCCGGATATACTGGGGTGGTAGAGGATTAGGCCCTAAGTGGGTTGAACCTCTTTAAATCGACGCGTGTTGTTTACTTCCCGCACCTTTACTATTGACTTGGCTTGTTTGATTGGAAAAAGAGGGCATAATCGAGAAGATGGAGATAATCTATTCATCCCCCTCTAGATTATCGTAGCCGCTTGGACTTACAGCCGTCTCCTCATCATCTTTATCACTAGCATAATATAAATTATTAGAAGAAGATGCTAACCTCTTAGGAATAATTTGCATACCCGATTGAGAGATGGATGGTTTAGAATTTCTCATCTCTTTAAGATAGACTTCGTAGATGAGAAGATTTCCAATAAGCTCGTCAAATTTGAGAGTTTCAAGACTTTAAGCTTTTGTGATTGTCGTCACCTTTTCGGACCATGAATCGGGGAGAGCATTTAAGACCTTAGTAACCTTGTCTTCTTCGGATATGACTTTCCCGAGTGCCACAAGAGGATTGACTATGTTGTCAACCCTTTTCACTATTTTTGAAATATTTTCACCATCAAGCATAATGAAGTTTTCAAAGCCTTTAACAAGCATGGTTTTTCTTACTTGTTTAACTTTATTTGTACCCTCATAAATAGTTTCCAATTTTTCCCAAACTTCATGTGCGGACCTTATGCCTTTAATGCGTTATACTCGGTACCGTTTAGAGAAAATGACTTCTTATCATTATCGTAAAATTCCTTGAAGCTCTTGAGGACCGAGGGGTCATCCTCCAATTTCATAGTTGATCGAGCTATCCCTTCAATGACCGCATTCTAAATATCCGTTTACAGAAAGCACTCCATTCGGTCTTTCCAAAAGGCATAGTTGTTGGCGTCGAATAGTAGTGGCTTGTTGGTGGAGGCGCTGGTGGTGAGGTAGCTTTTGTTCGTAGCCATGGATCTTTCCTCTTTACTCGCTATGAAAAATGAGCTTGCCAAAGAGTTTTGGCTCTGATACCACTCGTTAGTCCAAGTGGCTATGATAATATAGAGGGGGTGAATAGATTATGCCAATTTTTCGATTTTTGCCCTCTTTCTCGGATATAAAAATGATAGCAAGAATGTAAGTGCGGGAATATAAACAACACACGATGATTTATAGAAGTTCAACCCACCTAGGGCCTAATCTTCTACCACCCCGATATATCCGAAGTGGATTTCGAAAAAGAAAAAGAATTTTATTAATAGATATCAAACTATTACACCTTCACCTTGAAGAACACCTCACTCTTCTTACAACACCACCTATGAAGATTACCACAATCTTCTTACACCAATGAAGAGTACCACACTCTTCAACACCTAAATTACCCAAGTGTGATCTTACCACAAGAACACTTAACAATGATGTCTTATTTTGGATGATTGAAAATAGTTCAAGATTACAACTCGGTTGAAGTATACAACTTTGAAGTGCAAGTGTAATCAAGAATCAAGCCTAGTACTCAAGATGTGCAAGTGAAAGACTTAGGCTAAACACAACAAGAATATGAAAGTGAAGAACAAGAAGTTTGCTTGTGTTTGTATTGCTTGTGTTGTTGTGTCTTGTTGCTTCAATCCTTCACCTATTTATAGGAGAGGTCTTGGATTTAATTTTCAGACATAAGCTCCTCCTTGGAGATTGAGATCTGTAAAAAATTTCAAATCAAATGGAGATTATAGCTGTTAGAAATCAATCCCTTAAAATCATGAAAAGTTGTTTGCTGCGCAACGGATAGTTTGCTGATAAAACCTTAGGTCGACCGATTGACCTCTAACAAAGAAATTCAAAATTGACTTGAAAAAACACTAGATGGACCGGTCCAGGGGGCTCGACCAGTCGACCTGGGGTTCGACCGATCGGCTCCTTGTTGGACCGATCCAACCCATCAAATTTATAATACATGGAGTTATGTTTCATTCTTTGTTTGTTCAGCTATCTGTCGACCTCCAAGAAAAATTCTTCTCTCTTTTCTGTTTCAGAATTTAATCTTTCAGGCACGGGTTACCCTCTAAGGCGACTGGGTTGACCACGAAATAGAAGTGTTGTCCAATTTTTATCAAAAATAAACTTCAAAAAATACTCCGAAAAATTTGTAAAACTATTTTAAATCGATTAGGAGTATTTAAACAACATTTAGGGACATAATTTTGGTGAAAAACTCAGTTAAATAAAATCATCAAAATTACGATAAAAACATTTATCTAACATCAAGGTTATGCAAAGTTGCAATAGCAATGAGAATGCGAATGGACGTGATCCTCGTAGCAGGAGGATATGTATCGAAAAATTCATATCCCTCCATTTGTTTAAACCCTTTAGCTACCACACGGGCTTTGTACTTATCTATAGATCCATCTTCTTTGTACTTCCTTTTAAGGATCCATTTGCATCCCAAAGCTTTGTAACCCGGTGGGAGATCAATCAACTCCCAAGTGTTATTTTGCATGATGGAATCTTTTTCATTATTGATAGCTTCTTTCCAGAGAGGAGCTTATGGACTAGACAAAGCTTATTGAATAGATAGATTCATTTTCTAACATATATATTAGAAAATCAGGACCAAAAGATTTGGCTACTTTTGTCCTTTTACTGCGTCTTGGTTCTCTTCATCATCACTTTGAGGTAACCTTACAGTTTCATAAGTTCGTTTATTCGAAATTTCATCTTTTCTTTCTTTGTTCGGAAAGATATTCTCGAAGACTACATCATTCCTTGATTTTGTGATCATTCCATCATTTATATCAGGAATAACTGACTTATGCACTAAAAAATGATAGATACTACTATTGTTACATATCCAATGAAAACATAATCAATCATCTTCGGACGACTTATTTAGGCTTAGGCACTTTGACTTTAGCCAAACACCCCCACACTTTAAGGTATTTATATGACGATTTTCGTCCTTTCCATAACTCATATGGAGTTTCATTTTTACCTTTCCATGGGATCTTATTAAGAATGTATTGTGCAGAAAGTTAGCTTTCCCCCACAAGTTTTGGGTAAGCCATAACTTATCAACATCGCATCCATTATCTCCTTAAGAGTATGATTTTTGCTTTATGCAATTCCATTTGATTGAGGTGAGTAGGGAGTAGTCGTTTGATGAATTATACCCGTTTCCGGCAAAATTCTTCAAATGGAGCAACTTACTCTTCGAATCATCTCTATCACTTTGAATCATCTTAATTTTCAAATTAAGCTGATTTTCAACTTCATTATTATAAGTTTTGAAAGCTACTAAAGTTTCATCTTTGTTTTTCAAAAGATAAACATAACAATATCTTGTGCAATCGTCAATAAACGAAAGTAATTTTTTCCACCTCGAGTTTGTACAAGTTTTAAGTCACACACATCTGTATGAATTAACTCAAGTGGTTTGGTACTTCTCGTTACCGAATGAAATGGTGCTTTAGCCAATTTTGCTTCAACACAAACTTCGCATTTGTCTTGTGAATTTAAATGTTGATATTAATTCCAGATTCACTAACCTTTTAATTGTGCTGAAGTTTACGTGTCCTAATCTATCATGCCATAAATTACAATAATCCAACAAGTAAACAAAAGTAATATTTTTATTCTTCACCTCTTGGCGAAAAACAGACATTACAGACATCTTAAAGAGTCATTTATCAAGGTACCCCTTACAAAGAAACTGAGCATTTTTGTTCATTACAAACTTACCGACTCAAACACTAGTCTCAACCCGACCTTACTAAGCAAAGGACCAAAAACTAAATTCTTACGGATATCTGGGACATGCAACACACCCACAAGTGTAAGCTCTTTTCCAGAAGTCATTTTCAGCACAACCTTTCCAAGCCCCACGATGTTGGAAGTCGAATAGTTTCCCATAAAAAGCTTCCTTCCATTTATCGGAGTGTAGGAGGAAAATTATTCGACCGCTAAACACCTATAAAAGTCTAACAATCCTCACAAGAGAACGAGATCAATTGTAAGGTAACAAGTTAACCATAAGTCATCTCTCAAGGAAGACTTAGTCGGCAAATACATATTATGCAATACAATTGACAGAAATTAAATCCTAAACACTTTAACCAAATTTGTGATTTTAATAAACTAAAGAAAAACAAGTAAAAAGACCTTAAAACTTAACACAGTTAAACTCGAAGAAAAATGATATGAATGAAAGTCTACGATTTCAGAATCATCTCATCAAACTTGCAAGCGAGAATATCAATTAATTGATCATGCGGTTAACAAATATAACAAATAGGTAAAAAAATGATATGAATGAAAGTCTAGGATTTTGGAATCATCTCATCAAACTTGCAAGCAGAATATAAATAATTGATCACGCGGTTACAAATATAACAAACAAGTAAAAACTAGGCCTGGATCTGATAACTCACGTATTCACAGATTAGGGCTATCCAAACATAATTTGCTATTTTCATTAAGCTAAGTTAGATAATACCTTTCTGATTCATATCTAACCCCCTGAATAAATTTAGTCCAGGAATAATATCTTCTCTTGATCTCAACCATTCCCTCAAACAATTAAAAGTTGGCCAAACAATTAACCAACAAGTAAAATAATTTGTTCATGAAAGCAAATTAATTAGTCAATATTAATGATTGTTTGTTTGACTCAATCATCCTAATCCTAGAACAAGGAAACTAGTTCATGCTTGGGGGTGAGATCATAATCTCAATTGAAGGAAGAAAAACAATAACAACATCATCATACAACAATAATAATCACCCAACAATTGAAATCAGAAAAAGAGATGACACAATATTACGCTTTGATTAAGCCGCAAAAATAACTTCAATGGGAAGAACCCAAAGCAATCCCAATGTTGAAGAGCAAGAGAAAAGAGAGAAAACTAGAGTCTAAAAGTGCTAAGAAGTAAAGGTGTTCGAAAATATGGGCTTCCCAAGTCTTATTTATAATCCTAGAGTCCTATACAAGGTGGAAGAGGAAAAAAAGGAATAAAAATCGCGAATTTCGTGTTCAACAAGTCGTTGTGTGCGCCCGCACATGGTGTCGCACGCGCGCACGCCCAAGACAGTACCACTACTGCTGCCAACCGTGCGTGCCCGCGCATCCCGAAATGTCGGTAGTTTCTCTCGGTCTCTTTTTATGAATTGTAGCTTTATCTCTTAGATTTCCATAGCCACTTGGATGACCTCAATATAAATTTTCTAGAGAGAGTTATGGCCAAAATACTAAGACGTGTCTTTCCAAAATCTAATCACTTGATTTCCACTCTCACATGATTTTAACCCATCCAAACGTCTTCATTTACATTTCATACCAGAATTAGACATTGTAGAAATCTCTCTTAGCTTTCTAATGGCACAAGAATCAGGTCAATTGAACTTCGGATGAAAAAGTTATGTTCCAAATACGAAGACTGCCGTAATTGCGTGAAATGACTTTTTGACGTTTTGGCGGAAAAAACTCTAAACTCGTTTTTTCCGCCAAAACCTATAAAATCAATAAAATAACACAACATAACACTAAAACATGCAACTGCAAATAAAACACGCCAAAAATATGTATAAATCATCACACAAAAACATGCAAAACAAAAATATCTCCATGTCGGCACAAATGTAACGAGTAGCCTTGGTATCTATCCACCATTCCCTTAGGTTATCCACCTTATTGGCTTCAAACACAACGTCGGTGAGATCGAACTCCGACATGTCTATTGGAACAGACTCGTCCTTGGTCACATTGGCTTGTTGTTGGTTGCCATTTTGATTGCTCTTTTTCGGGTGTCGGCAATCCTTGGCCATGTGATTCGGTTTGCCACAGTTGTAGTAATTCCCTTTGAACTTCTTGGCCTTCCCCTTATCTTTTCCGGAATGCTTCCGTTTCTTGCTAGTGCTCGATTAAGCAAGATTGGCCTTGGCCTCCATTCCAAATTTGTTGGACTTTACTTCAGATTTTCGGTTGTTTTCCTCAATCCGAAGCTGAACTATCAGATCCTCAAGCCCCATTTCTTTGCGCTTGTGCTTGAAGTAGTTCTTAAAATCCTTCCACAACAGGGAAATTTCTCGATAATCACAGCCAATTGGAACGACTCATTCAGAATCATCCCTTGTGACACTAAGTCATGAAGTATGATTTGAGTCTCTTGCACTTGGCTAATCATTGTTTTGGTGTCAACCATCTTATAATCCAGAAATTTGCTGACAACAAATTTCTTTGTACCGGCATCTTGTGTTTTATACTTTTCTCCAAAGAGCCCCACAATTCCTTGGTATTTTGAAAGAACTGTAGACATTATATAGGGTGCCTTCCAACCCGTTCAAAACGTAGTTTCCGTAAAGAAAATCGCTTGTGTGCCAAACATCTACATCGATCCTCATTTGGTTGTCAGATTCTTCTTCACCAACGGTAGGAGGGTCTTTTTTCATGAACTGGGACAGATCCAAGGTGGTCAGATAAAACAACATCTTTTGTTACCACCTTTTGAAATTAACACCGGAGAATTTTGCAGGTTTCTCGCAAAGAGTAGGAGCAGCAGCCATCAGAGTGAAACAAAGCGGATGCCATCAGCTTGAAAACAACAATAAATTTTGTCTTGAGATTATTGTTTGGGTGGTGCTATTTAACAAGAAATGACTATTGTGTTTGGAAAAATAGGACATATTTGTAAGTCGAGGCCATTATTGGATACTGTTTCTGCAAGACGAAATCGCCTTGTTTACAAAATGCTTACGGTTCTGGCACTCGTCCCAAAGATATGAATTTTATAAGTTCGATTTAGCAGCACTAGCAAAAATCGAACCAACAATAAACTATAAGTATTTGAACTTTGAAGCTATTGGAAGGATATATCTCAATATGCTGGAATGCAGAATGACTCAGTTTTATCATCTGAATTTTTCGTATGTTTTTATATGCAGGAGATTATATTTATAGGAATCTAAGTGTCTTTATGGAATAGTCATGTCTTTTGATCCGAAAAGACATCTCTACAGCCAAAAAATGCATCTGGTTGCTCGGACAGGTGCATCAGTTTGAAAGTCTTGGCGTCGCAAGACACCCGCGCACATGACATGACAAGCAAATGTCTCTGTCCCGTGCGTCTGGCGCTGCAAGACACGCTTTGCTCGGTGCACGCGCCGATTCTCGCACGCATCGTCGTCTCGATGACGCGCAATTTATTTGTCATTCCGTGCAACCCAATGTTTTGACTAAAAAATTATTTTTAAAAAGGTTTAAATTAAATAAATTTTGTCCAAACATATAAGGGCGTGTGTTTTGAACTAAACCCACAAGCATATAGATCCTCACCCCTTTAAAAACTTTGGTGCCCCAAGGGGCCCAAACCCATTAGTCCAACTTGGGCTATATAAATAGAGCAATTTTTGGCTATCTCTACTATGTGGGATTGAACTTTACTCCCCCTCCACATTATCCAATTTCCATATCAATTTCTAGTTTTAAGTGGCTAACTTGTAGCATTAATTTCTCATTCACCCGAAATTGGTTTTGAGAAATTCAAAATGTCAATCTCAACTACTCACTTCATAGAATTTTGTCATATAATTTAATTTCATTTTCCACCAATGGAAATCACTTAAATATTTGGTCAAAATTGGGTCAACACATATTTTTCTCAAACCGAATTCCAATAAGTTTGAATTAAAGATAATTATGTATTTCTTATATGTACTTTGTGCTAATTGAATCATTTTTATTTTTGTAATTTTTATTTGTTTCTTTTGTTATTTTCATGTTTCTCCTTATGTGAGTGGTGTTCTTCCTTTTTGTGGATATAGATTTCTTCCGTCCATGTGAGTTGAAGTTTTTTCTCCCATCTTTCTGAGTGTTTCTTTTCATCCGATCATATGATGATTCTTGGGCTTGACTTGAATGATTTTAGAGTTTTTTCATCAGATCTATAGTTTTGGTGAGAATTTGGATCATTTGCTGAGAATATAAATCCTTAATGGTTCGCTTCTCTATTGTTTGTGCAAGCATTCACTAAATAGAGATTTGTTGCCATTGGATCTTGTGCTTTCAGTGTTATATCGAATCTATTTTTTCCTCCTCTTTCTTCATCCTCTTTTTTGTTTGTTTACTTTATGAGAGGGTGTTTATTTTGTTGCAAAAGATATCCATATTAAGTACTGATGTATTTGTTAGTTCAAGTGGCTATGAAAATCTAGAGGGGGTGAAAAAATTATAACGATTTTCTGATTTGTGCCCTCTTTTTCGAATATGAAGATGGTAAAAGAATAGAAGTGCAGAAATAAATCAACACACAATGATTTATAGAGGTTCAACCCACCTAGGGTCTAATCATCTACCACCCGGCATATCCAAATGGATTTGGATAAGAATTTTTTTATTGATACCAAACAAATACAACCTTTACCTTCAAGAGTACCACACTCTTCTTACAATACCACCTATGAAGATTAACACAATCTTCTTCAACAATGAAGAGCACCAAACTCTTCAACACCAGAATCTGTGTTCTTACCACAAGAACACTAACAAGGATTTATTATTTTGGATGATTTGAGAATTACAATCAAGATGACACTTTGTTTGAAAATATTATAACTCAAAAGTGCAAGTGTAATCAAGAAGGAAGCCTAATACCAAGATGTGCAGGTGTAAAGCTTATGTTAAATACAACAAGAATATTGACAAGGCCGAATTGCTGATTTTTCTTGTTGCTTTGTATGCTTGTGTTGTGTGTTTGATCCTTCAAATCCTTCATCTATTTATAGGAGAGCTTCAAGATTGGATCTCCAACATAGGCTACTCCATCTTCACTTTTGTCTACAAAAGAAGGATAAATAGATCTACAAAAATGGTTAATAAAGATAAATTAGATCTGTCAGATAATGACTTAACAACGGATATAATCTTGCTATCAAAAATCATAGGGCGACCGGTCGCTATGTTGAAAATTCAAAAGTTTAAAATATTAATCTGAGATTAGACACCGGTTGCCCTGGGGGTTAGACCGATTGAATGGGGAGGGTTACCGGTCGACTAGGGGGTTCGACCGGTCTCCATGTGTTCAGAGAGAGACAGATGAAAATAGAAAACCCCAGGCACGGGCACCGGTCGACCTCTAGCTCAACTGGTCGCCCTCCCCATTTTTCTTCTATGTTTCGGTTTTGTTTCAAAATACAACTTCCAAGTATGGGTTGATCTATAGGGCGACCGATCGATTTCAATACAGAGAAATTATCCAATTTTTGTCAAAAATAAAATTCAAGAAGTGCTTTAAAAATATAGTAAAAATCACTTAAAATATTTTGAAGCTTTTGGACAATATTTGGGGATATTGTTTTGGTATAAACTCTTATTTAAAATCATCAAAATCATGATAAAAGCATTTTGCTAACAATATTTGTAGTGTTTCTGCATCTTATATGAATAATCTTCTTGTCAAAAAATAAACGAGAGTAGATGTGGTGTTAACAATTTTAATTAATTTTACGTATCTTTAGACATACTGTCTAAATAATACTTTTATATTTATGCTTATACTAGTTTTTATTCTTCAATTCCCAACATTCTAAAAAAATCACAAATAAGTACATTTATGAATTTTTAATTAATTACCTTTTCAATTATTCTATTACCTTTTTTACCTTTTTTAAAAAAATTTGACGGTTAACCAAATTGCAAAATTGAAAGGTAAAAATGATTCACCAAAATCAAACTAAATTGATTAATTTAATTCTGCATAAAATTAAACAACGGTAAGGATAGTTTTGTGAAAGTTGAGACGACATAAATTAGGAGAGGTAATGGTTATCATCTTTTTCTCAGAATATGGATTTTAATAAGAATGGAAATTCCTTTAGTAATAGGAATTTCCATTATTATTAAAATTCATATTATGATAACTAGTATCTCTTTATATTATCCTTTTGAATCTCTTGGGTCTTAAATATTCATTTATAACCAATTAGTTTCATTTCTTTATGAAATTTGATGAGATTCGTAGTTATCAAAGTCATCCATGAATTTCTTCTAGCTTTGAGGTTATTGAGTTTGCCTTTTAAAAGTAAATTCTATATACTGGACAGAGAGTCCCTCAACATGATTTTGATGATCCAAATTTGCATCCTGTCTGTTAGGAATATAAACTTAATCATTACCAATTGAAACTATACAACGAAATGAAATTACTTGTCAAAGATAATGTCTTTAACTTTATTTCCCACTACTCAACTTCCTCAAAAAAAAAAAAAAAACTTTACATTCTTTTTATAGTATCCAAAGCAATAATAATCTTCCTTTTATTGGACAACCCCAAATATGGACTTGTCTAATGTTCGAATTTTACATATTTAAAATCTTTAAAGGATTTTAGATTGTTACCGCTTAGTTTAGAACTTTATGAACACTAAATTTTATAGTCTTAAATGCCTCTCTATCAGAAATTACGGTCAAGCAAAATGGCTAATCATATTTCTTACCATTATCTAAAGTTTATTTTATTTGTCTTGTACCATTTAAACTAACATGCAAAGTTTCTCTATATGAGACAATTGCATTAAGAAAAACATAGGTTATCATCAATGACAATGAACCAAAATATTTGAATATAGAAAGAAATAAAAAATTGCTATTCCCAAACGAACAAGAATACTGAATTTGCTCAAAATAGAAATATAAACTAAATTGGACTAAAATGATACCATATGTCTCTTCTAAATTCAAAATAACTAGTCATTAATGATAACACAAGTCAGTATATCCTCAATTGTAACTGTTTTGCCATATCCCTACATAGATGTGTCTTTCAGTATCACTTAGGGCTCCACATGCAACTTGCATCAATATATACTTTGTGTGAGTAGTAGAACTAGGCTTTACCGACCAAAATACGTAAAGTTACAAAACTAGTTGCTGAGAGTAGTAATTCATTTTCAGATATCCACCCTTCTTGCAAAAGTATTATGTGAAATCCTTACCATATTTCTTTTACATTCTAGTTGTGGTATCCCAACTGCAACTTTATTTTTTTTATTCTGAGAGGTAGTTGATGAATGAGTACCTAAAATCTTTTCCCACTCAAACTTTCTTTTCTCGCTCAATAAGACATAAACACGTGGAAAGTCCACCACTCTCTAGAATGCTGTAACTAACTAACTTTAAAAAGGTCTTATTGTGCATGAAAAGAAATGATACCATATGCACGAGCAGAGTCCAACACATCTCTATCTTTAGTGCCTTAAGTTTGAATGTGAGATTGAAGTTTCCTAATACACTCATGTTCCACTTTTCTTTAGTAAGATAAGATTAATCAAGAAACTAAAATGTTTCGAGAATATCTATAGGGAACCTATACTATCCAATATAGAAATAATGCCTCAACTATATTTCCGAAATAGGGCAACAACCCACAAACACTTAAATTAATGCAATATTGGTAGATATTTAAACTTTAATCAGACAATTAATATGGAGAATAAAATAATATTACTCACAATTAATATTTATATCATAGCATAAATAATATATGGGCAAGTACCCATGACAAGGCACCTAGTACAACACTAATCTCCATCGAATAATAGAAAATTAATTATAAGTGGTATCCTTGTTGTAATGATCACGCAGTGATAATAAGTTGTGTCAAACAAAAGTCTATCGAAGGCGAACTTATGCCCACATGAAAAGTCTTTATAATCGTCACATACTTATCATCACATGTGCGTTGTTAATCGGTCAAACAATGTCAAATGCAGTGCCGATCACAATCCACTAATTAACTCCACACCATCATCTATGTAATATGAATAAAGTTGTTCTCTACAATAGAGGCCACGAAGGCAACATGCTACTTTGATTAACTTAATGGAAGATTACTAGACCAATTGAGCAAGAAAAATTAATAATTTCTCGATTGAGCAGCGTTACACGTCACCCCTTATTTAATGTAAAGATTTAAAATCTAGAACCCAAATCAGATATTAAATCCAACTTATCTAAAATTAAAGACTAGACAACCAAGTTAGGCAATAAGTCTAATTTAATTACCCTAAAATTCAAATAGCCTTATTTGAATTTAAATCCCAGAATACAAAATTGGGCCAAAATCCAATTAATTTGTAATATAAAACTGAGCCCAAAATAAATTAAGCTCAATATAACCTTTCAGTGGGATTTTAATCTAAATCCAAAATAAGACCCATAAACTCTATACCATACAAATACTTTAATAGGGTTCAAAGTAAATTATGGTCGAATTCTTTATGGATTATATTTGAATAAAATTCAAAATAAATCCAATCTTTATGGGTTAAATTAATTTCACCCCTTTATGACCCAATACCCTAATTCCAATTCAAATAATCCAAAATTTTCCTTATATGATATTCGAGCTAAAAAATAATAAAAGCCCAAATTCCAAACCTTTATAAAGATTTTTTTAGGACCTTGAACAAAAAATCAATCCCAAATTCTAAATTTTGGATTAAAAGAAATTAGGTTCAACGACAGCTTAATTTGAGACCAAAATACAACTTTATTTGAACTTGAATTCAAATGTTATTTCAATTGAATTTAAAGTCTTGAAAATCCAAATTGGACAAAAAATCCAACTTTATTTAGATTCTAGGTTAGCAAACCAAATTAGGCCTTAAATCCTACCAAAAGGGAACTCACCAAAAAAAATATATCAAGTTTAATATCCAAATTTTAAGCTAAACATACAAACCGTATAAATTTGAGCCAAAATTAAATACAAATCCAAATGTCATATTAAGCTCAAATTTTCTTACAATTTAGCTTAAAATAGAACTTAGAAACAAATAAAATAAAATAAACTGATATTTTATTTTATGAGTCCAAGTCATATACCTTATTATTATATTGATTTAAAATACGATGTCTGAATAGGCTTTGAATTCAATTTTTAGTTAGGCACAACCCCCAAAAAATTAGACTTAAAATAAAAGTCCACAATTTTCATTTTAAGGGCATATAATTTCACGAAAATAGATTAGGCCCAAAATCAATCACAACAAGTCCCAAAAATAAGTAAAGTTGTAAATAAGCCCCAATGAAAACTTTAATAAGCTCTAAAACAATAATTTATGCAAATTAAGAGGTTAATAGCAAAAAGGCCCATATTTCAATTAAATGCAATTAAATCCATATTTAAGATAATAATAGCATAAACACCCAAGAAAAAACCAAATTGCACATCAGCCCTAAATCTCAAATTAAGTCAAAACATAAGAAACGCTTTAATATCAAAATAACCCCAAGTCTCTAAAAGATGTGATGGTACGACAGTAGTTCGTAATGAGAAGAAGAAGACTATCATATTGAGGGTTTCAAATTTCTTGATTTTCTATTTTTTATTATATAATAAAATAGAATAATAATAATAAAAAATTCGGATAACCTCAATACTCAGACTAAAGATCGACATCCCCAACTCTAGATTCCTGATTCAATGTACAATGGCATAAAGAAAAGCAAACTTGAGAAATCATTTTATTTAACAAACATTAAACTTCATATTTGAATCCAAAATTTGCATGCTTGAACCTGCGAAACATAATATATAGGTTTTTCAACTTCATGCATAAATCTGGATATATACAAATATAATCCTAGATAACTTTAAAACCAACTATCCAAATAATTACATAAATATTTCACATATCCCATCAATTAAGCGGTGATGACTACTTTGATACTACTTGTTAAAATTTTGCAATACCATAAATAAATTTCATAAACATCCTAGATTATAAAAAATAATTATAGGATAAAACATCATGCTACAATTGTCAAAGATTAATGGAATAACTGAAACACATAGATACATTATAAGATCTGTCTGTGAAATACATAAATTGTGGATCTCCTACGAACATGAATACAAACATCTCATGAACACGAAACAGGTTTGGGTTGTTGGAATGTAAATTTGATTTGGGTCCAAATAATATTGGGCTTGAAAATATATTTTGTGCTAAAGATAAAATAATAGTCCAAGCCCAAATGACCCAAGTTCTAGAATTTATATAGAAATATCTTGTGAAAATATCTTAGATATTATTTTAAAAAAGCTTGTAGAAACTTCTAGGAAGCTAAATATTTTGGAGGATAATTCTAGTGGATGAATTATAGTCATTAGATTGAATAAATCGTAGCCATTGGTTAGGAAGTTCTTTTAATATAAATAGGGATGCCTCGAAGAAGCAAATATTCTTCTACCAAAACCTCTCTTTAATTTCTTAGCCTAAATATCTTCCTCTTTTTATAAAAAAAAAAACATTCCTCTTCTAACTTCCAATTTCTAAATAACCCCTTCTTAACCAAATTAAACACGGGATAGCTTTTATATAAGTATCAAATAAGAGTTCCCATGGAAAGTTCACAAATTCTATAGATTTAATTAGTCATCAAAGTTGTCATCAATAAGGACTTCAGGGGCTGAAATGTTCCAGGTTTGCTTACCACTATAGACAACCTTTATGTTTTGCACAATAACATGCAAAACCTACAAAATTTTAAAAATTCAATTTAGCTCGAAAATCATCAATCAGTGCTTGAGTGTTCATGATTGTACCAACTTCATTCACAATTAGAACTCCCCTTTCAGCTTTGCAATCATCTCTTTGTCGAACATAAATCTAACATGAACAAAGAAATGCATGATAAGAAATGTGAAATTTGAGCACTCTCATTAGCTAATTTTCAATAATAAATAAATTATTAAAAAAGCACTCCATTTCCTTGGTGTGAAGGGTCTAAAATTTCAAAAATCACATTTTAAGTTATTACTATTAAGGTTGTTTTCAAATTTAGCTCCAATATAACTCTAATCTCTAAATCACCCACATCATTCACTCACAATATGTTGCAATTGAAGGTTTTAAATTTTCTTTATACGGTTTGCCCTAGCTTTTTCCAACACCCAATAGTTTTGTTGAAGATTCATAATCAATAAAGTATTCATATCCGTATGTAATGTTATTATTTTTAGAGTTTTCAATAAAATATGTTATTTTTCAATTTTTATAGGAGTTTAATTGTATAAATATTTGTTTTATTATATTTAGGAGGTTGAATTATTATTAAGTTTGAGATTTATCTCTTTTTCATTGCAATTTTCCATCGTGCAAACATTGGGCCATTGTTTTGTTTTTTGTTTATTGCCATCATGCCATCGTGCCATGTGGTATTTGGAAAAATCATCGTGCCATGTTTTTGTTATCGTGCCAAGATGGCATGATGGCATAAACGACATCATCGTGCCATCTTGTAATTTGTTGCCATGTGCCCATCGTGCCATGTGCCACCTAGGGCTTTTCATGAAAGGGTAAAATTGGAAACTCAAGGGGGTCGATTCATCAATTGTGGCATATTTGAAAAAGTGGAGGGTGGTGAACTTAGAAGATGGATGTGATATTGGTTTTATCCATCTTCATATGTTTATCAAAAAGCACTCCATTTCCTTGGTGTGAAGGGTGTGGGTGACAATAATATCACATTTTGGAAGTATTACATTAAGGTTGTTTTCAAATTTAGCTCCAATATAACTCTCGAGCTCATGATCCATCTGAATGGAGTCGTGGTACAATATGTTGCAATTGAAAGGTTTTACTTCTGCATTAGCCTCCTGCCAGTTTGCCCATATCCCACCGTCCCAATAGTTTTCTTTTCCAGTTCATAATCATAAGCACGATGGGCTATATGCGTATGTTATGTTATTATCTTTTAAGAGTTTTCAATAGTTAGGAGTTTTATTTTTATAGGAGTTTAATTGTATAAATATTTGTTTTGTTATTATATTTAGGAGGTTGAATTATTATTAAGTTTGGAGATTTATCTCTTTTTCATTGCAATTTTCGTTTCTTTGCAAAGATTCATGTTGTTTTTGTTCGTTACTTGTTTATTCATCGCTTTCGCATGCATCAGTTGGTATTTAGAAACCAATCTACGCTCCATGAACCTTGTTATCCATACAAGATCCACAATGCATAAAAACATCATTTTCACCCATTTTCTTCTAAGATCAATTTGTTGGCATTTTATGATAATCACATTCTCGCATCTTGGGAATGTTTAAATCGTTTATCTTGCCCAACTCAAGGCCGATCGATATCATAAATAAATATTGACATTAACATATAAATATAGTAGAACTTTCGCGATGGATGTGATATTGGTTTTATCCATCTTCATATGTTTCATCAAACAAGGATGATGGTGGGTATGATGGACCTTGCCATTTTTTGAAAAAGATGAAAACCCCATTTTGTCCATAAATTATGAAAAATAATTTGAAGATTATATTGACTATGATAGTCCACCAATTTTCAATGAGGAGGAATATGGTGGTTATGATGACCCCCAATTTTCGATGAAGAAATTGAGGATGTTGATTCATTGATAGGAAAATTGGTTACTACCTAATATCTATCAACATTACCTTTTTGAATATCTTGGGTCTTAAATATTCATTTATGACCAATGATTTTCACTTCTTTTTGTAATTTGATGAGATTCGTAGTTATCAAAGTCATCCATGAATTTCATTTAGTTTTGAGGTTATTGAGTTTGCCTTTTAAAAGTAAAATTCTATATACTGGACAGAGAGTCCTTCAACATAATTTTGATAAATGAATGACTAAGGGGGTCATCATAACCACCATGAAGTATATATAATAGCAGAACTCTGAAAAAAAATAATTTTCACCCATTTTCTCTTCCTAAATTTGGTTTTATTTTATGATAAAATCCTAATCGTAGATCTTGCAATCTATATAGATATATTTATAAATAAATATTGACATTAACATATAAATATATAGACATTATTATAGAGCCAAATGTTAGATACACAACTTACCGTAACAATTATTTGTAGAAAATATTGTTCATTAAGTGCAAAGTCAATGATACACGACTTGCCATTAAGAAAATATTTAAAGTCAATGTTTTGTCCATAAATTAGGAAAAAAATTTAAAAAGTATTCAAACTTATTATTATACCAAAGGTTTCCAAATGTTACATACACGGCTTACCTAAAAAATTATTTAAGGCCAATTTTTGAAAGATAAACCAAAATTTTTAGGGTAACAATAGTTTTTGAATGAAGCTTAAGATTATATAAATTTGCATTTTGCCATAGGGCTCGCAAACACTAATTTTCTAGAAGTAAAAAAATACAAATAATTATTTACTCATTAAGTACAATTTACAAAGTCAATGATACACGACTTGCCATTAATATCATATTTAAAGCCAATGTTTTGTTCAATAGTTTTATTCTAAAATTTGAAAAATATTATAAAAGGTATTCCAATTTATTATTATACCAAAATTTTTCTAATGTTACATCACGACTTACGTAAAAAAATATTTAAAGCCATTTTTTGAAAGGTATTCCAAATATTTTAGGGTGACAATATTTTTTTTTTTTTTGAAAGGTGACAATAGTTTTGGAATTAAGCTTAGGATTGTAATTTAAAATTTTGAAGTATTAATAGATAAATTTAGATCTCGCCATATGGCTCGCAAACACTACTTTTCTGGAAGTAAAAAAATAAAATACTTAAACAAACATTTGCTCATTAAGTACAAAGTTAATGATACACAGTCAGCTTGCCATTAAAAATATATTTAAATCCAATATTTTGTCGGATGATTTTTTTCATAAATAGGAAAATATTATAAAAGGTATTCCAACTTATTATTATACCAAAAGTTTCCAAATGTTACATACACGAATTACCTAAAAAATTATTTATTAAAGCCAACTTTTGAAAGGTATTCCAAAATTTTTGGAGTGGCAATATATTTTGAATTAAGCGTAAGATTGTCATTTAAAATCTTGAAGTATTAATAAATAAATTTGCATCTTGCCACAGGGCTCACAAACACTACATATTGTCCTAAAATTTAAAATAAAATAAAATACTTAAACAAATATTTTATCATTAAATACAAAGTCAATGATACACGACTTGCCATTAAGAATATATTTAAAGTCAATGTTTTGTTCAAGGTTTTTGTTCATATATTAGGAAAAATTATAAAAGGTATTCCAACTTATTATTTTACCAAAAGTTTCCAAATGTTACATACAAAACTTATCTAAAAAACTATTTAAAGCCAATGTTTGAAAAATATTCCACAAATTTTAGTGTGACGGTAGTTTTTGAATTAAGTTTAAGATTGTAATTTAAAATTTAAAGTATTAATAGATAAGTTTGTATCTCGCCACAGGACTTACAAACACTCTTTCCTAGAAGTAAAAATAAACACAAAAACTTATATGAGACCGTCTCACGGATCTAGATCCGTGAGATGGAGCTCCAAATACCCATACCCGTTGAAATTACCCAAATTATTAAAAATTCCTGAAATTACCAATTACCCAAATCTTGCTCTGATTTTTCTCTCTCTTCTCTCTTTTCTCTTTTGACTTTTCTCGTCTCTCTTTGTTGAGTTGTAGGTTGATAAGGGTCTTTTTATGCATGTTTTATGTATATTTGAGTATGATTTGAGTTATTTTATTGTTAGTTTCATAAATTTTTGATTGTACATAGTTCACATTACTCCGATGTGCTTTTATTGGTGTAGATTGATGATTTGGAGCTGTTTTTGATGAATTTTGGGCCATGGTTTCATGTCAAAACATACCCGGGGGTTTCTGGATGCAAAAACACTCAAAATCCCAAGCTAAACGCGTCATTTCGTGGCCTTTTCAGTCAAACACGGGCAGGGTGTGCTTTTCAAGCACAGCCGTGCTTTTTAGAAGTAAAAAACGAGCAATTTTTCGACCCCGACGTACCAAACACGGCCATGTTCGGGAAAATCCAAAAATACGGCTTGCCCGTGCTTTTAAAGCACGGGCGTGTTTTTCATCCAGTTTGGATGTTCTTTTGGCGGAAATTATGGAAGCTTTCCCTTTTTGCTTTTTGACAACCTTTGAGCAACTTTTACATCTCATTTTGCTGCACCAAACTCTATTATTCCCTCAATTGTCATGTGGACACAATGATTCAACCAACTCAACCAATGGAAGTGGAGTATTGTCATGTGAATACAATGATTCAACCAACTCAACCATGAATGTGCACATAATGATTCAACCAACAACCATGGAAGTGGAGCATTTCTTAGCATTATTGATGTGTTCTTTCACAAAGATGGTGCCTATAAAAGCCAAGGGTTTGAGTTGGGAAAGGAATTCATGTAGTATTCATTAATATAGAGATTCATTGTGTATTCACCATTCAATTTAATTTAGACACTTAGAAAATATTCATTGTGTCCAACATTTTAAGTGGAATTGGGATCAAGAGGTCTTGGAGGAGTAAGCTTGTAGCAACATTGGAGAAGAAGGCTTGGATCAACATCATCCATCAAGGAAGAAGTCATTGAGATTTTGAGAAAGATAAGTACATCATGTCTACAATACTTAAATCTTCTTGTGTAATTTACTCTTTTGTCAAAATCATGAGTAGCTAAACTCCTAATGTTTGAATGTAATGAACTCTACCGGACGAAGACCCAAACAATCATATCGCGAATTTTCTCGAAATTTGCGATACCTTCAAAATAAATGGAGTCTCCGATGATGCCATCCGTTTATGCCTATTCTCATTTACTCTTCGGGGACGAGCTAAACAATGGCTAAACACTTTACCGAAAGGAACAATCACAACATGGAGCATTATGGCGGAAAAGTTCTTTTGAAGTATTTTCCACCCGCCAAAACCGCACAATTGAGGAATGAAATCTCTTCATTCACTCAAGAGGATGATGAGACCTTGTACGACACTTGGGAGAGATTCAAAGAATTGCTGCGAAAATGTCCACATCATGGCCTTCCTATTTGGATGCAAGTCCAAATGTTTTACAATGGCCTACTCTCATCGACGAGGCAAATGATTGATGCGGCAGCCGGGGGAACATTGAACAATAAAACACCAGAAGCCGCCCAAGACCTGATAGAGGGAATGGCCATGAATGGCTATCAATGGCAATCCGTACGAGGTAAACCTAACAGAACAGTGGGTGTTTATAATGCGGATCATGCGGTGGTGGTACACTAGCTGCGACAGTCGAAAGCTTTGACCCAAACGATCGACGATCTAGCGGCTCCTAAACCACCACCACCGAACGTTTTATCTTGTGAAACTTGCGGAGGATCGCATAATCATCAGGAATGCCCACACACAATACCGCAAGCTGAACAAGCCAATTACGTTGGGAATCAAGCCAGAAATTACCCAAATAATCCTTACAGCAACACATACAATCCTGGGTGGTGACAACATCCAAATTTTAGTTGGGGAAATCAAGGTCAACCACGACCTAACCCTAATCCTAATCTACACACGTCTCCATGAGTTCAACCAAATCAAGGTAAGCCTAACTTGGAAGAACTCATAACAAAGTTTGTGCAATCAACAGATACTCGATTCCAGGCGGTGGAAACATCCTTGAGAAATCAAGAGGCATCTATCCATAATTTGGAAAACCAAATAGGACAGATTGCAAAAATGATTTCCGAAAGGCCACAAGGAAGTTTGTCGGGTAACACATAGCCAAACCCAAGAGAGCACCTAAAGGCAATCACCATCAATGTTCCACATGAGCATAACACTCCCATGCAGAAATATATGGGGGATGACAAACCCGTGAAAAAGGTGGTTGCAGAATACAAGCCCAAGATCCCTTACCCGAGTTTAACTGAAGAAGATAGAAGGGAGGATAAATTTGGTAAGTACCTTGATTCTTTCAAGCAATTACATACTAATATTCCATTTGTTCAACCTCTTTCAAAGCATGATAAGGATCTAAATGACATCATTTCTAATGAAAATAAGCTTAACGAACTATCAAATGTGCAATTGAATGATAAATGTTCTTCCAATAATCTACCACAAAAATTTAATGATCCAGGAAGTTTTATTATCCCTTGTACAATTGATGGTTTACCTGTTGATAGAGCACTAGCTGACTTAGGAGCTAGTATCAATGTGATGTCTTATGAAACATTCAAGCATATAGGATTAAGTGAACTGAAAACTACTAGGATGGACATACACTTAGCCGATAAATCGATTAAACATCCTAGAGGTATTATTAATGATGTGTTAGTCAAGATCGATAAATTCATATTCCCAGTTGATTTTGTTATTCTTGACATGCATGATGATATTGAGGTTTCTCTAATTCTTGGGCGTTCTTTCTTGGCTACGGCAAAATCAATCATTGATGTGCATGAGGGAAAATTAACTTTGAGGGTGGGGGATGAACAAGTAATTTTTAAAATTCATGTTGATATTGAAAAAGATACTACTTGTTTTTTTGCCGATTCAATTTCTTGCACGATGAGAAATCTAAAAATCTCTTGGAGAAAAGTATTGTTCAAAGTCCATGTTGGAAGCTTATGCCCGAAAAGGGGACCGGAAAGTTCAAAGAGCACATTTTGAAGCATAAAGTTGGAGGTAATACTACTAAATACCCAAGGGTTTTTCATAAGTCCAAAGCTCCACCCGACTAATCTCCACATTTGGGTAAACGGTCCAGCTATACGACTTTAAAGAAGCGCTAATCAGGAGGCAACCCGACATTTTGTGTGTATTTTCTTTTACTTAATTTTTTTATTGCTTGGGGATTAAAAAAAAATTAAAAAAAAACACGGTCTGGCCGTGCTTTTCAAGCACGGCCGTGTTCGTCACCCAATTCGCGAACACACCCTGGTCGTGTTCAAAAAATCCAAGGTTTTGTAGGAAAAATTCGTACCGAACACGGCCGTATTTTTCAAAAAAAAATCTAATTTTTTTTTGATCGAAAAAATTCGTACCGAACACGCCCTGGCCGTGCTTAAAAAGCACGGCCGTGTTTTTATTAAAAAAAAAAAAAAACTCAAAAAAAAATTATATTTGATGATTTCACGGTATTCGAGTTGTGTATCCTTTATTAGGTATAAAGATGCCGATGAAGATCTCGTACTAAACAACCCAATGGTCACTCAATACCGATTTCACTCTTCTAGTAAGGTCATATTTTTCTTTTTCCACCCCTTTTATTTTCTTCTAGTGTGGTTGATTTTTGAGTGTTTTGTTTGTGTTCGTTCATCTCTTTCTTTCACATTGAGGACAATGTGAATCTTTAAAGTTGGAGGTGGGTGCAATTACATTCTTAGAATGCTTGTGTGTTTGTTTTTATTTTGAGTTTGTCGACAAGAGGTAAAAAACTTTTTTTTAACAAATTGAGTGTTTGCTAGTCAATAACTTAGCCCAATTATACCTTTAACTTGTTAATTTGTGTTTCAATGTGAAGCAATTGATTGTCTAAGATAGATTGACGTGGATGCGGGCTAAATATTGACGAGATTTCCAACACCATATTAATTGATGTGTTAAGGCATTTACGACAATACTTAGTGTTATGAACGTTCAAGAATTTATGATTTAGTGGTGGTTAACTAGTTGTTAAACCAAGCTTGTGGATAAAAAAAATGAAAAAAAAAAAGAAAAAAAATGGACCAATCGAGGTTATACTCCTCTATTTGTTGTTGCTTAGTAACTAGGAGCATTCATGAGCCTCATGTTTGTCTTTTACGTAAAACGGCGACACAAATATGATTATGGAAACCACCCTAGGAGTGTTTGAACGAAAATTCAAAATATAAACCTAGTGGAAGAATGCCTCGAAAGGTTCTAAAAAAAAAAAAGAAAATCGAAAGGGAGAATGTATATTCCTTGAATTCTCATTCCAATAAAAGTTCAAGAAGCTTGGTTATATGACTAGTAGACTAACTACAATGATCTATTGAATTCTTGTATTTTCATGACATTATTGAATTGAGTTATTCATAACTATCAATATTTGTGGAGTGATGATTTCAAGTTTGAATAATGTCTGCTGATATTACAGTCTTTCTTGACAGGCGGTCGCTTTGCAAAACTGTGTTTTTACTGAATGGTTAATTCGGGTTGAGAAGGCTAAGAACTTGACTGCTTGTGTTCAATGTGTTGAAAAAAAAATTCCTTGTGTGTTGTGATTCCTTGTGAATGGTTAATGTTTTGCTTGAGGACAAACAAAGTTCAAAGTTGGAGGTGGTTTGATAAGAGTCTTTTTATGCATGTTTTATGTGTATATTTGAGTATGATTTGAGTTATTTTATTGTTAGTTTCATAAATTTTTGATTGTACATAGTTCACATTACTCCGAGGTGCTTTTATTGGTGTAGATTGATGATTTGGAGCTGTTTTTGGTGAATTTTGGGCCATGGTTTCATGTCAAAACATACCCGGGGATTTCTGGATGCAAAAACACTCAAAATCCCAAGCTAAACGCGTCATTTTGGGGCCTTTTCAGTCAAACACGGGCAGGGTGTGCTTTTCAAGCACGACCGTGCTTTTTAGAAGTAAAAAACGAGCAATTTTTCGACCCCCACGTACCAAACACTGCTAGGCCGTGCTTTTCAAGCACGGCCGTGTTTGGGAAAATCCAAAAACACGGCCTGCCCGTGCTTTTAAAGCACGGGCGTGTTTTTCGTCCAATCTGGATGTTCTTTTGGCGGAAATTATGGAAGCTTTCCTTTTTGCTTTTTGACAACCTTTGAGCAACTTTTACATCTCATTTTCTTTGCACCAAACTCTATTATTCCCTCAATTGTCATGTGGACACAATGATTCAACCAACTCAACCAATGGAAGTAGAGTATTGTCATGTGAATACAATGATTCAACCAACTCAACCATGAATGTGCACATAATGATTCAACCAACAACCATGGAAGTGGAGCATTTCTTAGCATTATTGATGTGTTCTTTCACAAAGATGGTGCTTATAAAAGCCAAGAGTTTGAGTTGGGAAAGGAATTCATGAAGTATTCATTCATATAGAGATTCATTGTGTATTCACCATTCAATTCAATTTAGACACTTAGAAAATATTCATTGTGTCCAACATTTTAAGTGGAATTGGGATCAAAAGGTCTTGGAGGAGTAAGCTTGTAGCAACATTAGAGAAGAAAGCTTGGATCAACATCATCCATCAAGGAAGAAGTCATTGAGATTTTGAGAAAGATAAGTACATCATGTCTACAATACTTAAATCTTCTTATGTAATTTACTCTTTTGTCAAAATCATGAGTAGCTAAACTCCTAATGTTTGAATGTAATGAACTCTATAATAGATTTGTGATTAAGGTTTGTATGTTTTTAATAAAATTCTCATGTCTTGTGTGATTCACTTATATCATGTTTATTTCATTCGAGTTAATATTTCCGATATATTAATTTGATATCTATTCCTCATCGGGTAATCGAGAGATTTATGGTGAGAAAGAACCCATATAAGTGAAAAGAGTTGCATGCAATCCTAGATATAGGACGACATAAATCTTCTGGATTAGGGTCAAACCTAATATAAGAATTCATAAATCGTTATAATGCAATTTTGGGGGTTTTAACTAGAAAGAGATTTCAGTTAATCAACTTGAGATTATGAGTTTTTCGCCTTGAGAAAGGGTTTAACTTAAATCGGGAATTTCTACGGTCCACATAATATGAGATTTTATTAAAAAAGGTTGGTTTTTGCTTAAGGGCTTTTGGTTGTATTTGTAACTTGTCAAATCACAAAAACATTCTAGAGGGATTTACATTCAAACGCATTTTTATCTCTTGATTTCTTCTTTCACAAATCTTCCTTCATTTTTACTATTTATAAGTTGTTAATTTAGATTATTTATTTTCCTTTGTCATCAAACAAAAAACTCTGAAAATTGTTAGATTAGATAACAAAAAGACGGTAATTATTAGTACTTATAATTCTCGTGGGAATGACACTCGGTACTCAATAATCTATACTATAAAACGATAGGTGCACTTGCCTAAGGTTTTAAATGTAGCTTTTGAGCCATCATAGGTGATATTTTCCAGTTTTTTTCCCTTTCTTTTTTGTGATTTTCAGCCCTTTTTCTTCCATTTTATTCATGTCACAGTTTGGTTTCTTCAATTTTTTTGCAGTTGTTCCAAGTTCGATTGAACGTACGGAAACCTATCTAACCAAAATTGTATCCCGAAGTCTTGAAAAATCAGTTAGGTTCTATCGGCCTGTGAGAACTTACTACCTCTTGATGATGAAATAGGATTCTATACAAATGTATTAGTGTTATTGCCACGAATGCTTGTAAGGAACAGTTGGCATTAGGTCTATCTCGTCTAGAGTGTCGATCCTTAAAAATTAAAGATAAGTGTGTCTCGACCGAGTGGTGGGTTGAAGATCTTTCAATGTTAGGAATTGATTTTTATCATAGAGTTATTAGGGCAATGGGAAAAAATGTAAAATGTTGATGTTACGTTGTAAGCATTGACTTGTATTCAAAGTAGTATGTTTTGTTGTATGTTATCGGATATAAAGAGAGCCATTAATTAAAAAGTATCGATTTGTGGATTAAAGGTATCACTTTTTATTATAAATGATTATGAAAGAACCTAATATTGCAGAAGTGCCATCTTATTAAAGTATCATTTTTTGTTCAAAGAGTATCGATTTTTGGGTTATAGTACCAATTTTTATTTCAAAAGATTTATGAAAGTACGGACATAAAATTGCAGAAGTATTAACTAATTAAAGTATCACTTTATGGTGAAAAGTATCGATTTTGAATTAAAAGTATCACTTTCTATTATAAATGATTATGAAAGAATATAAAATTGCAGAATTATCATCTTATTAAAGTATCCTTTTTTGTCCAAAGGTATTGATTTTTGTGTTAAAAGTATCACTTTTTTAAGAAAAAAGTATAATTTCTTATTAGAAAAGTATCACTTTTTATGAAAAGAATATAACTTCTTATAAAAAATATCATTTTTTATTGAAAAGGTACAATTTCTTATTAAAAAGGTATCATTTTTTTTATTAAAACAAACATTAATATTTCTTAAAGAAAAGTATCACTTTTTATTGAAAAAATATCATTTCTTATTAAAAAAAGGTATAATTTCTTATTAAAACAAAAATCACTTTTTATTAAAAACAAAAAGTATCACTTTTTATTGGAGAAGTATCATTTTTTATTCAAAAAGTATCACTTCTTATTAAAACAAATATCACTTTTTTATAATAAAAAATATTATTTTTTTTAAAAAATAACAGTTTTACTTTGAAATGTATACAATTTTAAAATAATAAAACTAATATTATTTTTTGTGAAGCTTAAAGGTATTAGAAGATCTGATGATGTTTATTGCATATTAAACTTTTTTGACAATCTTCGTGTGTCATATTTTTTTTTTTTCACATTTCCTGAACTCTATCCCAATTGACTTTACTTGCACAAATCATGGCCCTTGATTTTGCATTTGATCAAACTTGACATTAGCAAACAGACGAAAAACATTCCCACTAATTTTATGACTTTTTCTCCAAGACGAGTGGGTGATTTCTCGAGTGTTTCAAAAGAGATCTTAAAGTTTCGCCGCAGGCAGTGTGTGGGTCACGTTTTTTTCTTGTTATTTAAAAGGTCAACTGTACAATAATATTTGGGTGTTGACCGGGTCAGGGTTTGGGTGTTGGGGCGACTGTCTCACGGATTTAGATCCGTGAGATGGTCTCACAAGAGACTTACTTAAAATAAAATAAAATATTTAAATAAAGATCAGACTGCCGTGCAAATAATTGGAGATTTTTCAGATTTCGTTCTACATGTCTTTCTATCATCACAGAATTTCAAACATATGTTATTTACCAACACAATCTTGCACATTCCTTTTCATTTATTGAATCTGACTTTAAGATTTGTCAATATATCATATTATTTGGAGAAAGATTGTTGATATGTTAGCCAAATTTATTATTATAATATAGATGAAATATTTAATAGAAATTATTATATCCACCAAAATCTTTGTTATCTTTGTTTTTTATTTTACTGAAAACACCAACTGAAAAAAGGAAAAAATATGGAAGACACCAAACACGCGTGCAACCCAAAAATCATGGCATATTTATTTGTATTGTTTTTCAAATTTGACAGTGTTATGCGATTGGATAATTGGAAATGCGTTTATGAGAAAATTTTGCCTTGCTATTAGCGATTTGTTGGTCTACAAATTTATTACCTTAGAATAAATAGGATAATAAATTTGTTAATGCTCGAATTTTTCCAAACTGTGCATAGCTCAAAATGGACAACTATGTATTACCTTTTAGGGAAAAAAATCTTATTGAAATATTTACCAAACACAAAATTTGCTTGTGCATTGCATTTTTAAATAAATTTAACAGATAAGATTTTATGGATTGTGAAACTTTCCATCATGTTCTATAAGATTTTTATAGCAGTCGGTTTATTTAATAATTTGAAACATGTTTTGCTGAATCATGGCATAAAATATCTACTAATCGATTTTTGTATCGGTATCGATTTAACTCAATATTTGCTATTAATAATTATATTATCAATCAATCATATCATCACCTATTTCTATACAATAAATTCTATATAATTATTTAATTGTCATTATCTAATTATATTTTGTATTACTAATCAAATTGATTGGAGTAAAATGTGTTTTTAATCAATACTATAGATACTGTCAAATAAATTTCTCAACTTATTTGCAGGGTCGAATTATCTGTGCACCAACACTTAATGTGGTTGATTCTATAAATTAATATATGACTTCATGGAAACACAAAATGTAAGATATATTTGAGCTCTGAAAGTACGCACAAATAATATTCAAATGTTGATATATAATTGTAGGATGTGCATACACCGATTTAATAGAACACAATAAGGTATTTTAGAGCGATGAATCATGAGTTAAAGTTGAAAGTTGGAACTCCATTGATGTTGTTGAGTAACGAAGGTCATTCACTTGGTTTGAGCAATGACACTTACTAGGTGGGTTGATACAAAGCTTGGTGATTATATTTTGGAGGCAACGATTCTTTCAAAAATCAATAATGGTGAACATGTATTAATTTCTCGAATGATAGTGACTCCATCGGATCCGACAATTTCATTTGATTGTTTCACATGCAATGACGATCAATAAAAATCAAGGACAATCTCTCTCATGTTGGACTTCTTTCGAAAAAGTCATTATTCAACGATGGTCAATTGTACATTATTATATCTAGAGTGGCTAACTGTAAGAGTTTAGAAATCATGATTTGTGATGATGAAAATAAACATAGCAACATAACTATGAATGTTGTATAAAAGAAAGTGTTTGTAAATTATCCTTCATTATATTTTTGTGGAAACTTGATATATTTATTAATATATTTTCATTAAGAAAATATTTATTAACAGTGTGAAATATTTATATTTTCAACAATACAAGTTCAATATGAAAATACACATTTCACAAGTTTCTATATATATAATTGTTTATAGAGAGATAGAATGTGTGTGAGATAGAGAGTGACAGATTCAGTAGTAATATAGAAATAACCATAGATTGAGAGATAAATATAAACTAGCTGACATTTAAGTTTATATTTTAAAATATAATCTTGATAGATAATATTTTTTATTTACCTTATATGCATATTATAGTTAAATAAAGTAATAAATACCATCTAATGTTAATAGATATTTTTACTATAAAATTAACAATAAGATTAAAATTAAAATAAAAAAATATACTTTAAAATAAATATACGTGCAACGCACGGGCGGATTACTAGTTACTAAAATATGTCAATTATATATTTTAATGTAATTGCAAAATTGGTTATGTAACTATAAAGCATAATGATTTGACCTTTTATTTTCTGATTTGGCAATTTAGGACTATAGTTTAAAAAAATTGGCACATTTAGAACAAATTCGGCCAGAAATTCAAAATTGAACGAAATTCATGATATTTTTCTTAATAAGTTGGGAGTACTGGTTGGAGGGGAAGGGATAAATTTCAAATAAACTAAAAGGTACCGGGTTCGAACCCCGGTCAATACTCTTACAAAGGGTGAGTGATACCACTTGAGCTACAAGTTAGTGGTTTAAAAATACAGGGTTCGAACCCTGGTTAACACCCTTATAAAGGGTTAGTGATACCACTTGAGCTACAAGTTAGTGGTTTAAAAATACAGGGTTGAAACTGGTTAACACCCTATAAAGGGTTACCATCTGAAAATTTCTGTTTAGTGGTTTTAAGATACGTCAGATCTCTAATCCAATACCCTTACAAAGGGTGAGGGATACCACCAATATGAATATAAAGGCCCTTTATAAGTTTGGCCCAGTCGTTGCACGTACTCGAACACGAGTCTCATCATTGCATGTAATATCCATTACCAGGGATTGATATAAAGGCCACCTTAGCACCATTCCTGCCGAATAAGCTGACTGGAATTTTTGCATTTAAAACCCGTCTGACCTTTCAAAATATTAGCCTGTCCAAGATCTACTAACTAGTTATTTTTTGATCAAAGACACTGAATACAATTCACAAGTTGCTATGTGAAAATGACTTGACACTTTATCTAATTTCTGGCTGAAAAAATAATTGCATAGAAATCAACTCCCAGTTGCTGGGAATATTCGTGCAACCACCATATGCGGTTTAATGCGACAAAGTCCCTAAGTCAAGTATGCTTATTAGGTGTAGCTAAGTAATACTTTATATATATATATATATTGCATGTTCAACACACAACAGTAGGATATAATACTAGAGTGGAGGAGGGGATAAATTGAAAATTGAAATTTCTCATGAAATTACATCGTTTACTTTGAAAAGTCTTGCTCAACTAAATTAAACCACCCAACAAACAAATGCAACAAAACAAATTCGTATTATCGAGTGTGGGTATTAATCTAATTATATATTCACTTTTCAATTTTCGTTGATATTTGTATTTTATGAATTTAAAATATGTATTAGACTGTGACAAAAAACAACAAAAGCAGGTGGCAATTACTAGCATTTTTTGTGGTTAGGTGGGAAGAGGCTCAGGTGATGGGCAAGTTTAACAAATCTTTATTTTCAATTGCTTTCAGTGTCCAACTACAAGAAAGTTTTGCTATGAACATCACCTTCAAACTTTTAATACATAGCAACTTTAGGTAGTGTTTGCAAACACTTCAGCCTTTGGAAGAAATTATTTATTGCCACGGAAGCGGCAAGTAGTAAGTTGATAGGGTTTACAAGCTGAAGCTAGAAATTGATTAAGTTAAGAGAAACTGTTTGTTGAATAAGTGGTATAGATGCTTCTTTGTGTAAAAGTCAGATCAGAAGCAGAACAAGAAATCTAAAGAACCTCCTCTTAACCTGCCTTTTAGATTATGATTAAATGAACTAGAATCATAATAAGCTTATTTTGACATTTCAAAACACTACAAAGTGATTTTTTCGGGGAAAAACTGAGAATCACTTTTTCCTAGTGTTTGCGAAACACTGTCTTAAAAACAACCCCATGACAGATAATCATCAGAAAAAATTTTAGAAATGTAACATCAAGGATTCATATATACATCAATAATAGATTCCCAGAAAATTTACACTTCAATTGAAGCCAAACACAATCTAAATCCTAATTGAAAGCAAGAATGTTTTTCACCAATCGCCAATGGAACAAATCCAAGTCAAAAGTCCAAATTATTTTAAACAGCAAACAAAGATAAAAACAGATGATAATAATGATGTTTGTAGTCTGCTTAATCAAACAAATAATCCCTCTCAAAGAGTTTCCTCATCAGAAGCAAGCATCCAGAAGGCAGCAACAGCAAAGAGCAGCCAAACTGCAAATATAACAGCAAAAACTCAACTTTGTGTTTTCTTTCTTAAACTAATGAGGTATATATTGCAACTAAATAACACAAAACAATCAGCAAAAGTAGAAGGGAACACCATATTCTCCTCTTTTAGTCGAACTCTAAACCTTATTTTGGAAAATATAAGCGAAAGTTGCAGGGTAATATGTTATCAACATACCCAACGATTCGATCTAGTTCTTAAAGACCTACCCATGTAAATAGTATAGTCATATATACACATTTAGCATTTATGTGACATATATTGTTCTTCTTTTGATGTAATATGTTATCAACATACATCTAGAAAAATGTGAATATATGACAAATATTTGGAAATTATATACATCTTTTTTGAAAAAAAATTAAAACATGCACATAAACTCTGAAGATATAATTAACCATCATCCCTTGTGATGTAGTGGTACCAACTTCAACCTTAATATGCATGAGCACAAACCATTTCCCTTCCTTTCCACTCCCCATTAGAGAAACTCTTAAAAAGATAATCAGTTCTTTACTTGTTAATAAAATTAATGTCTACTATCATAATTAAGAAATTATAATGTTTATCTAAATTGTTTTCAAAAGCGGGAGCATCAGCCAATTTGTCAAATCAAATTTCAATTTTGAAAAATTTATCTCAAACATGACATAATATCCCAATTTTTCATCAATGTTTCCACAATACATGTCCAAAATACAATTTAAATAATCTATTTTCAATTAATGTTACAAAATATAATAAAAACAAAAGATACCAATACGGAAAATGTGATACCCCCCACCCCTCCCCACCCCTCAACGGCCCACCGCCAAACCAAGGTTTCTACGCACACATCCGAATAATTGAAATAATTCAAAATTGAAATTTGTTTTGATTGGGTGGGGTGGGGGGTAGGTGCGTACCATCCTTCCATGAAACCAGCACCGCCACCGGGCTTCTGTTGCGGGGGAGGAGGAGCATACTGTGGGGCGTATTGCGGCGGGTATCCCTGAGGTGGGTAGCCCTGTGGGTACCCCTGGGGTGGGTAGCCCTGCGGCGGATAAGCATCCTTCGGATATCCCTCAGGTGGATATCCTGTAAATCAGAACAACAACGATAAAACAATAATAAACAAAATCATGGCGGAATTATTTAATCAGATCATAATAAAATTTAACAAAACGATACACAAAACAATATCAAAATTGAATTTGCCTTGAGGGGGAGGAACGCCAACAGGGGGCTGATTCTGATTGTAGTAACTCATGATCCTTGTAAATCGTTCCTCTTTTCCCTGTGAAAGGTTTCGTTTTTGAGAGAAAAGAGGTTAAGGGGGATCAGATTTCTGGGATTGTATATTTTGAGAAAACAACGCGGAAGACGAGGCCACGAGCTTTTATGGTAACTAAATACAGAGGAAGAAAAGTAAACCAATTAACTAACCAACGCGGAGAGAGGGACTATTCTGAAAATTCGTGGGATTTTTTGATAATTATAAATTAATTATAAATTATATTACACATGGGCCATCGTGCCATGTTTTTGCCATCGTGCCATCATGCCATCGTGCGTATGTGGCATGATGGTGAAAATGCCATCGTGCCATGTTTTTGCCATCGTGCCATGTGGCATGATGGGCAAAACCCATCGTGCCATCTTGCCATCGTGCCATGTGCCCATCGTGCCATCGTGCCACCTAGGGTTTTTCATGAAAGGGTAAAATTGGAAAAAGTGTGGGGTGTATTTAACAATTGTGCCATATTTGAAAAAGTGGGGGTGATGTACTTAGAAGGTGGGTGTACTCATAACAAAAGGGGGTGCGAATAGCGCCATCCTAACTAGAATAACACCCTTTCTTACACGTCCAAAATGAGATTTTAGTGTCACAAATTTAAGGACGGGAAATTTTTTTAAGTACCCACTATGGATAGTGGGTACTCTTTTCTACCCACTAAGATAACAAACTTCTTTAGGGTTTAGGTTTGGTATATTGTGAATTAATGGTGTTGTATTGATGTTTTAGGGTTTAGGTTTCTGTTTTGGGTTGTAGAGCATATTAATCGAAAATGGTTATTGGCGGAACTGGTTATTGAGGCACGATTTGAGGTTGAAGACGACGCGGCACGATATTTTAGGCCATATCATGCCTAAAATAGCCTACGACACGATATGGTAAGTAAATCGTGCCCCATATCATGCCTATATAGTGCCGTAGGCTATTTTAGGCATGATATGGGATATCGTGTCTATAGGCTATTTTGGCACGATTTAGGATATCGTGTCGCAGTGTATTTTTTGCATGATTTTTAGGCCCATGTCTATTTTTTGCACGATTTTGAATGACTTGTTGCTATCTCCATACATCAACCCAAAAGCATGATGCTTAGCACTCAACGCAACATTATAACTCATTTTAAGCCCATGTCGCGATTCCAACTCCGCTATCATATCTCTTGGGACGAGCGCAGAATGTTCCACTAGTAATCTAGATGCAAAATACGCACCTACTACTTTAGAATGGACCCTCCTAGATGCATTGTCATTCAAATTTAACCCACATCCATTGTGCTTGTCAAACTTCCCTACTCTCCAAATACCATCATTTCCATATGCACGCATTCGAAAAGGGCATCGTTCATACTTGCATATTGCATGAAAACGAGTCTTATTCGAGCGTTCAACTCGATACTCGACTTGATTTTCAAGGTGATACATGCCTAGTGCGATCTCCAATTCAGTTTTGCTCATGTATGTTGCTCCTGGCGCAATGTCCCACCGAGATGCTTCCAATCTAGCGGAGTTCTTGGAGAGGAATCAAACGTGAGAGAGTGCATCAGAATCACCCAACTTCGTCCTGTGGGCACTATTGTTTCGTCCATATTGTCTCTATATATAGATATATATATATCCGGATGTATGTTAGCAAATCGTTCTTACGTGCATCTTGGTTTTGGTTTTTCGAAATACTTCTCTCCGCTTCACGTCTCCATTCACAAAATTCCTTAAATTAAAGACGCGTTCGGGTCATTTTCAAATTGATTATTAGCTTCAACATCGGTACCAACATCACCAAAGCAGGTGTAGTTCTCACCAAAATCATCTGCATTATTATTACAATTAGCATCACCAGCACTGTAATCTTCATTGTCATCGTCATTATTATCACAACCATTATCATCGTCATTATTATCACAACCAACATCAGCATCAGTATTATCACGATTAGCATCAGTATTATCATGATTCATATCAGGATAATAGCCATCATTGCTTGGCCTTATACTAGGTCCCGGACAATTGATATTTGGAACATTAATTTTAGGTGAGAGTGGACGCGGATGATCAATAATTGGAACATTGTTCATATGCATAAAAGGTGCTCCACTATGCCTTACTGCATGACTATATAGATTGATGTGCGGTACACCGTATTGTTGAAAACCAAGATGGTGCATGTAGTTGTAATTAGGCCCAATGACTGTTGAAAAATCATTCTGAGTAGCCATTAGTTGCATAAAACTTCCACCAACACCTTGTCGACCTTCAACGCTCTCAACTCGATTATGCCCAGAATGACTACGCCAGAAAAGCACTCAAATAACGCTTTTTTTTCCTTTCAGATAGTGTTACAAAGTGGTGTCGGAATCACCGTTATCTAAAGCCCTATCTTGTAGATAGGGCTTATAAAGCGCTATCTGAGATGCATATTTGACAGCGTTTTTTTGAGGATGCGCTATCCGATATTTGTATTAATAAGATAACACTCCATAAAATAAGTGTTATCTGACATTAAAATTGATAGCAGTTTTCGGAAAAAGCGCTATCCCATATTTGTATTCAATATATCACACTTCATAAAAGAAGCGTTATCTTACCATGATTTCAATATTCAGACAAATTAATTAATGTTTCCCACCAGTTAATCATGTGACCAACAAGAGCAAACAAAACGCAACAAGATAGCGACAACAAAATTCATAAATCATAAAATTAAAAAACAAAGAGACAAAATTTATCATAAAATATTGTTTTAACAGTATAATAATATTGAACGCTCCATTCACTTGAAACTAAAATAAAAGTATCTCAATATAATGTGATAAGAGTAGCTCGCGTCTCCAAAATAAAGCTAATAAGTCTTAAAAGTCAAGCAATTATCTGGTAGTTTTAGAACAAGAGTTACACTAAGGTAGCTTTTACTGAAGAACATTATGTGTGCCATTCACTTGGAAACCATTTTCTCGACCTTCGCCGGATGAAGAACCACATGCCTGTTGCATCAAATTAAGAAAATAAAAATAAGTAAGACAAGTAACCCATACTAATTTAAAATATCACCATCATTGAGCAAAAAAAAAAAGTCTTTTTAATCTTGTTACTAACATGCAAGCAAGCAAAGGGCTAATCATTCTAAATCAATCATCATGTTAATACAACAACTAACTGGATCAATGCATGTGACAAGTACACTGGTATTCAATAAATGCCTGATATACATCACACTACTTTGGGCAATTATGATGATATCCAATAGTGCAGGTGAAAGAGCATAACCTATAGAATTTGCAAACAATAAAACATGCATATGCACACAGAAGAGAGAATCATTTTATTATTTCAAACTTATTACATTTTAGTGGAATTGTTAAAAGGCACAATGCACTAACATTCCAGCACCAGTACAAGAGTATCTAGACTCATGCTCATATGGCTTATAATAATCAGGGGAAGAATTTAAGTTGATAGTTAAAAACACTACCATTAGTCTCAAGGAAATTAGCCAGATTCAGGCTACGATGCAGTGCAATCTTAGAAACTGTACGCATCTACGCAGTAAACTCTTCAACAATCCAGCCTGCAGTAAGCTCCCCCATTCCCAGTTTCGATGAGAGTGCGATTGTAAATTTCACTATTCCACTAAGGCGCATGGTGTCCTTCACCTAAGCAAACTAAAAACAAGTATGATTAAACATGAAATGCAAACTAAAAACAAGTATGATTAAACATGAAATGCAAACTAAAAACAAGTATGATTAAACATGAAATGCAAACTAAAAACAAGTATGATTAAACATGAAATTAGTAGAGCAAGAACTTGAGACCATGAGTATCAATATTAAATTAGGCTACAGGAATTACTTGGTAATATATCTCTCTTCTAGGAAACATAGCCTTCATGAACACGGCTGGCAGCAGCTTGTAAGGCTCCCAATCACTTTCGAATATTATTTCTAGTGTTAGCATTATAATTAGTTATTAATTTATATTTGTGAGGGTAGTTGTGTATTTTCCCTTTGTGTGTCTTAGCTAGGGTTTGCTCCTATATATTGGGTAGCCTCCATTTGTAATTCTCAAGTTGTATTTCAAGACTTCCAAGTTATATAGAATTCTTCTTCCATTTTTCTCTTACAAAAATGTATGTTAATTATTCTAACATGGTATCAAGAGCAAGGTTTTCCTGATGGGTGTACCAGTGTCAGTTCGCGGATCCGGTGGGTATATCGCGATTACAGTGAGTATGTTGGGTTTGCTATCTTTTTGGCCTCAAGAATCAGATTATTTGCAATAGTTTTGTTGGTAGAGTTGGCTTGATTTGTTGGATATTTGCATCGATCTATCTAGTTGTTTGGTTGGTATTTCTGCTTGATTTTCTGTCATTATTCATTATGGCTAGTGAAAGAGATGATTCGTTGCAGTCAATTAGTGTTCGCTTGAATGGAAAGAATTATTCATATTGGAGTTATGTCATGAGAAATTTTTTGAGAGGAAAAAAATTGTAGAGTTATATTTCTGGAACACAAAAACATCCTGTTGAGAAAGATAATACTAAATATGCTGTGGAATTAGAGGTTTGGGAAGTGAACAATTCGAAAATTATTACTTGGGTTAACAAGTGTGTGGAGAACTCTATTGGTATGCAATTGGCTAAATATGATACTGCTAAAGAAGTTTGGGATCATTTGGAACGGTTGTATACTCAATCGAATTTTGCTAAACAGTACCAGTTGGAAATAGATATTCGATCTCTTCAGCAAAAAAATATGATTGTACAGGAATTTTATTCTGCTATGACTGATCTTTGGGATCAATTAGCCATGAATCTATTGAACTTCGCATTTGCCCCTATATTGCTCGTAGAGAGAGAGCAACGATTGGTTCAATTTTTGATAGCTCTTCGGGGATGATTTTGAGTCTCTTCGTGGAAATATTTTGCACCGTATTCCTTTACCATCTGTTGATTTTGTTGTCAGTGAATTGTTAGCAGAGGAATTACGTCTAAAGTCTCAGGCAGGGAAAGGAGTTCTTCCTGTTCCTACTTCATCCATTCTTGCTGTGCCCCATCGTCCATCTTTCTTTCTTTTGCATCGCACCCAAAGGTTGCGATAATGAGTGTAGTGTAGTTATCAGTAAACAACCAGGACATTGGAAGGCTCAATGTCCCGAGTTGAATAAAGGTGGCCAACAACGTTTTCAACGAGAAAAATCCACGACCTCCCCAAAATCGGTTTGTCCATCCAAATCAACGTGGTTTTAGTCGCCCCCACCGACTCGTGTTGCCGCACTGCACCCTCATCGATTCTCGTGACGGAACTCTTACCTCAAATCGGCCTTCTATGGATACAATTGCCGAACAATTTGTAAATTTCTTTCCTCATCTCATGCTTTGTTCGCCTCGGGTTTGTCAACTCCAAGCTCGTCGGTATATCTTCCTCTATTTGGGTATTAGATTCGGAGCTTTTCATCATATGTCCCCCGATATATCATGTTTTACTTCCATTTCACCCACATATGCTAGATTGTTGTTACCTTGCCGATGGTACATTGTTACCCTTAGCAGAATTGGATCTGTAGCTACACCTCAATTGTCTTTTTCCACATGTTTACCATATTCCCAAACTTACATTAAATCTTGTTTCGTTAGCCAATTGTGTGATTCAAACTTACTTAGTATCATTCTCTTCTACTTCTTGTTGTGTGCGGGATCCACATTTAAGTCGATTGGGACAGGCCGTAGGCACGGAGAGTTATACATTTTGGATGAGCTCGGAGTACCTCTATCGCAGCCTTCTCTTTGTTGATTTGTCTTCTTTTCGTTTGAGTCCTTCATCGTCTAGCTTTTATTTATGGCATTCTCGTTTGGGTCATGTTTCGGCTTCACGTTTAAGATTTTTGGCTTCTACAGGTTCATTAGGAAAATTGTCTTCTCATGATATTTCGATTGTAGTGGTTGTAAATCGCAAAATTTTCCGCTTTACCTTTTAATCGGAGTGTTTCTTCTTCATGCGCCATTTGATTTGGTTCATTTCGATGTATGGGGACTGCTCCCATTTCCACAAAGGGGGTTCTCGATATTATGTCTCTTTTATTGATGATTATTCTCGTTATTGTTGGGTTTATTTTATGAAGCATCGTTCGATTTTCTAAGCATATATACTTCATTTCGAGCTTTTGTAAAAACTCGATTCTCTGCTTTATCATAAAATGCTTTAGATGTGACTTGGGTGGGGAGTACACATCTAATAATTTTCGTGAATTGCTTGCTTTGGATGGGACTTTACATCAAACTTCTTGCATGAGATACTCCCGAACAAAATGGTGTTCTTTGAAAGAAAACATAGGCATATCATTGAAACCGCCGCTCACTTTTACTATCTAGTTCGGTTCAAGTGAATGGGGGGAAGTCGTGCTTATACGCATTGTCCATTGTATAAATAGATTCCATCATCCATTACATCCGATTTATCACCATTTCGGAGACTATATGGTTCCACCCCTAGTTATTCGTCTTTACGAGTCTTTGGTTGTGCATGTTTTGTCCTTCGTCCTCATGTTGAACGCATCAAATTATCTTCTCGTTGACTATTTTGTGTTTTCTTAGGATATGGAGAAGGTCGGAAGGGATACCGTTGCTTTGATCATGTTGCTCAAAAAATTATATGTGTCTCGTCATGTATTTTTTCTTGAGCATATTCCATTCTTCTCTATTCCCTCTAGTCCTCATAAAGCATCTCCAAAATTGATCTTGTTCATATTGATCCATTCTCGGATAATACTGAGATAGAGACTCATCAGATATCGCCGCTCCGCCACGACACCCCAATCGCTTCCCGAAATTGTGGATCGTTTGCCTCCTCGATATCCCCAACGCACACGTAAGTCCACTCGATTACCCGACTTTGTTTATTCCTCTTATTCTCCCGCTTTTGCTTCATTTTTGTCCTCTATTCACCAAATTTCGAACCACACTCCTATAAAGAGGCGATTCGATCCTTTATGGCAAAGATGCTACGACCGAGAACTTTCGCTTTGCATAAAACAAACACTTGGGATTTGGTATCTTTACCACCTGGTAAACGGGCAATTGGTTCGCGTTGGGTTTATAAAATTAAAACCAAATCTGATGGTTCGGTTGAGCGATATAAAGCACGATTGGTTGCTAAAGGTTATTCACAACAGTATGGTATGGATTATGAGGAAACATTTGCCCCTGTTGCAAAGATGACTACCGTTCGTACTCTTATTGTTGTTTCTTCTATCCGAAACTGGCACATATCTCAATTGGATGTCAAAAAATGCCTTCTTGAATGGTGATCTTCAAGAAGAAGTTTACATGATCCCACCACCAGGAGTTCCTCATAATCAGGGCGAAGTTTGCAAGCTTAAGAAAGCATTGTATGGTCTTAAACAGGCTCCACGGGCTTGGTTTGAAAAATTCTCTGTCGTGCTTACTTCACTTGGTTTTAGTTCAAGAACCATGATTCGCCCTTTTCTTCAAGCGTACATGTCTTTGGTATTATTCTTCTTTCCTTATATGTTGATGACATGATCATCACCGGTGATGATGTTGATGGGATTGCATTGTTGAAATCGAGTTAGCTTCTCGCTTTGAAATGAAAGATTTGGGACCTTGCGATATTTCTTGGGTATTGAGGTAGCTGCTCCCTCGAGGTTATCTTCTTTCACGGTCCAAGTGCATTCTTTGACATACTTGATCGAGCTCGTCTTTATCGATACTCGGACGGTTGATACGCCTCTTGAACTTAATGTTCGATATTCTCCTCCCCGATGGCACACTATTGTCCGATCCTACTTTATATCGCACTATTGTTGGAAGTTTGGTTTATCTAACCATTCTGGCGTCCGATATTGCATATGCGGTTCATATTGTGAGTCGATTTGTCACTTGCCCCACTACCGTTCATTGGGTGCGATTTACTCGTATCTTGCGATACCTCCGTGGTACTCTTTTCGAGAGTCTTTTGTTTCCATCTACATCTTCATTAGAGTTGAGGCATATTTCGATGCGGATGGGCGGTGATCCCTCGATCGAAAATCCACCTTTGGTTTTTGTGTTTTTCTTGGAGACTCACTTATTTCTTGGAAGAGTAAGAAACAAAATGTTGTGTCTCGATCCTCCACAGAGCAGAGTATCGGGCAATGGCTTCTACTACAATCGAAATAGTTTGGTTACGTTGCTTCTTGCAGATATGGGTGTTCATTTGTCCTCACCTACTCCCATGCATTGTGATAACCAAAGTGCTATTGATTGCTCACAATTCGATTTTCCACGAAAGAACAAAGCATATTGAGATTGATTGTCATGTCACTCGTCATCACCGCAACATGGGACACTCCACTTACCTTTCATCTCATCATCTTTACAGATTGCTGATCTTTTCACCAAGTCACATCCACTTCCGTGCTTTCGTTTTTTGGTTGGCAAACTCTCGATGATTTCTACTACATCATCATGAGTTTGTGGGGGGATGTTAGCATTATAATTAGTTATTAATTTATATTTGTGAGGGTAGTTGTGTATTTTCCCTTTGTGTGTCTTAGCTAGGGTTTGCTCCTATATATTGAGTAGCCTCCATTTGTAATTCTCAAGTTGTATTTCAAGACTTCCAAGTTATATAGAATTCTTCTTCCATTTTTCTCTTACAAAAATGTATGTTAATTATTCTAACATCTAGCACTTGCTTACATTTAAGGTTGCTCTGTTCCACTTTAACTTCTGCAGTTTTTGGGGATCCCTATTTACACAATAAATAGATCCTGGACAGGAGCTTAAGACCATCAACCACCACATGCTCTGTACTGAAGCAGATTGCGCTGCTTGAGACTTTCTTGCTGAGCTTGTGGAGCATGAACTACAACCAAGCAGTCGAGCTTACATATCTAGAATTGCATCCATCTTTTCTTTACAACCAAATTCATCCTTTGCTCGGCCATATACTTCTAAAAAGTCTATTCTAGGCAAAGCAGATCCACTGAAGGTTCGGCCAATAGAAATTATGAATTCTTCATCAGCTAGGAGTGATTCAGCCACAGTGAAGGGTATATCATACCAAGATCTCATTCCTTCATCAAATTTTATCACTCTGTGGAAAATAGTAATTTCAGAAGGAATATGACTAGGCTGATATGTTACCAATGTACAAGCGGAAACCAACCATAACAATATCAGGATTTGGATTGGACATTGTTATCTAGAAAAAGCCAAGAAAGGTATTGTGATCTTGGAAATGCTTGGGATAACAACATAATGAACTGAAAATATGCATGATACAACAAAATGACAGGCACACGAGTTGGAGGTTTACCACAGAGGAAAGACAACAACTACATAAGATCAATACAACATAAATTCTTTGTCTAAAATCTCCAACAAAATATAAATGTCTTGAAGGTAAGAAATTCTAGAGTAATTAACAGCATGAGCTTAGAGAGTGTTGAGATATCTGAAGCCTTGTAACTTGTTCCCTATATGATTGCAACCACACCTCCACCTACCCTTCATGAAGATTCTACGCTTGATAGAAAAATGTTTTTAGTTGTATTGATATCTCCTTTTCTAGTTATAAATTCATAGCAAAATAATATAATCCCTCTTTCACAAAAATTATTTCTAACTCGCTTCGACCAATCACAACCACAAAAGAAAAAGAAAAGGACAAAGGGTAGAAGCGTGGCTCACATTGCCACATTCTACTTTGTGAAGTTTCATTCCTATTTGAAGTCAGAGATCGCATAAAGATCAAAAGTAATATGAATAGACTTCAGTAACAAGGTACGACCGGTAGTTCGTTAAGAAAGAATAGGAAAGGGAAAGATCCTAGTCCAGGGGAAATACACTACAGCACTAAAAAGAAAATATTACATAGAATATGGAAATGGCTCATCTGGAGATCCTCATGCACTTTATCAACATATTTACAGCTAAGTTAATTACTTTTACATCTCAAAGATCATTGTAAACTGAAGATTTTAACAAAGTGATAAATGATCAAACTAAAAAAGCCATCAAGCTGACATGATTGTCCATGAACATAGACATTTTCACCCTCTTAATATGCTGGTTTACAATACCATAATGTACACATCAACAGATAGTCTTACATAACAGTCAAGACATGGAGCTCAAAAATGTTGTTAACGTGAATTATTAAGGCTGACAAAAGTTATCGAGAAGCTATTATCTAGTGGATACATGCACCAAAATGTCAATGAATTCATAATTAAAAGTGATAAAGCTCTACCAAATGAGTATCCCAGTGAGTATTTATTCAGAAGATAATCAATATCTCTCTCTCAAAATACATTCCAACAAACAAACAACAACATCTTAGGCATTAAGTGGAGCCTTACCTTGCGAGAAAGATCAAATTGTGACAAATATGACCTCCATGACCTTGAGTTTTATCAATGTTTTCATGAGCTCTCCGAATGGCACGTGTTCTAATCTACATAAGGTAGATTGCGCACCAATTAAGAAATGACAAGAAAGGCCGAGAAAATAATTCCAAGTCCTTATTTGGACAATAAGGAGAGGAAGTCAAACTGATAGAAACATCATGAAAAATATTTCCCAACAAAACCCTGAAGATTGGGAAGCAAAGTGAAATAAAATGTAGAACCATTACTCTAAAAAATAATTGTGACAAAGTGCATCAGGAAGTCCGTCAATTTTCAATCGACAAGTAATTCACAAATAACAAAGTTTAAGAAAATTTTGAAATAGAAGTTTCCTATTTCTCAGGATTTTCAAGGTAAACCACAAAAAACAGCAAGACCAATTCATTTAAAAATTCATTACAAATTATTGAATGTCTCGAAGTTGTTTACTATATTGATTCACTAATTAAACTTCTTAAGATAGTAAAAATTGATCAAGCAAGCTGTGTTAGGTATCACAGGATCATTATGAACTAAATGGATGTATTTGAGAGAAAAATACCAATTCTATTTCACACAAGAATAGATTTACAGGGAGATTTACAAACTCACAAAAACTCTCAAAACTCACTCAATCTCTCAAGGATTGATTTTGATCACTCTCAAGGATCTCTCTATGATATTCCACTTACAAGGGATGATTACAACTGAAGAATGAAGCACCTATTTATAGATGGATGTGGGAGGGATCGGTGGTTGAAGCTTCAACAATAGTGGGCTTGTTGGGAAGCTTCATACTTTCCTTGTCAAACTTGATCACCAACTCTTCAAAGATGGATGGCTTTAGATGGAGGATGTGGTCGAAACCTAAATTGAATTCTTCAATTCTCCTCGACCATATCCAGGAATAAGCATCCCCGCTATGTCTCTCGCATAGCTCAAGCTTTTTCGTGTAACCACCTTCACAACATGTCCGATGGATTCTCCTTTGTGTGGATCTTAACGAGTTTCAATCGTTGTCGCGTCGTCTCGCGTATCCAATGATATCGAATGTCAATATGTTTTGTACGGGGAATGGTACATGGAGTTCTTGCTCAAGTCCGAGCGCTCGATGTCACAATATACCTTGTAATCTTTTTGCTTAATTCCAAGTTCTTGGAGATAACGCTTTAGCCACAATATTTCTTTACCCTTGGCGGCATCAATATACTCGCTTCTATTGTGGATAAAGCAACACACTTCTGCGATCTTTTGATCGCCATGAAACTCCCCTGCGAAAGTGTAGAGAAATCCTGAAGTTGATTTTCTCTTGTCGGGATCTCCCCGCCATATCTCGCATCTGTATAGCCCTCCAAGACTGGATCAGCTCCCCCGTAGCAAAGACATATTTTTGATGTACCCTTCAAGTACCTGAGAATCCATTTCACTGCCTCCCAATGCTCCTTTCCGGGGTTAGAGAGAAAACGACTCACTGTTCCCACTGCGTGAGCAATATCTGGTCTTGTACACACCATTGCATACATCAGACTTCCAACTGCTGAAGAATATGGTACCAATGACATTTCCCCGATCTCTTCCTTGGATGAGGGACATGCACTCTTGCTCAAATTGAAATGATTGGCTAATGGAATGCTTACTGGTTTGGCGTTGTTCATATTGAACCTCTCGAGCACTCGTTCAATATACTTCTCCTGAGATAGCCATAACCTCTGGTTCTTTCTGTCTCGAACTATCTGCATTCCCAAAATCTGTTGAGTCGGTCCTAAGTCTTTCATGTCAAAAGACTTCGAAAGTTCTTTCTTCAGCTGACTAATCTTCGTTGTATCTTTTCCCACGATCAAAATATCGTCTACGTATAGTAGAAGAACAATGAAATTTCCATCTGCAAACTTTTGAATGTAAACACATTCATCTGCATTAGTCTTTTTGTAGCCTTGACTTACCACACACGAGTCAAATTTTGTGTACCTTTGCGCTTGGTGTACTCGCTTGAGACCATACAAGCTCTTCTTGAGCTTGCAAACGAGATTATCACTGAAATCTCAAAACCTTCTGGCTGCTCCATGTAGATCTCTTCTTTGAGATCTCCGTGAAGATATGTTGTCTTCACATCCATCCTGTTCAAGCTCCAAGTTCATACTTGCTACTAAACCAAGAATAACTCTAATTGATGTCATCTTGACTCATTGGTGAAAAATCTCATCAAAGTCGATTCCTTTTTCTCGTTGGAATTCCTTGACTACCAAGCGAGCTTTGTGTTTCACCACTTTTCCGCTACCATCTTTCTTGGCTTGAACACCCATTTGTTTCTTAGTGCCTTCTTCCCTTTCGGAAGTTCTACGATCTCATAAGTATGATTCTTCCTGCAGAGATTCCATTTCATCCTGCATTGCTTGACCATTTTTCTTTGTCCTTATGAGATCGCTTCTTGGAAACTCTCTGGTTCTCCATCTTCAGTAAGCATAAGGTAATCGGATTCTGAATATCTTCTAGATGGAATCCGTCCTCTTTCAGACCTACGAACTTCTGGAACAATCTGAGGAGATCCACCATCATTTTGGCTTTCTGATGGAATAGGAACATTTGGTAGAGCGGGTTGTGGCTCCCCCTGCTCAACACCTTCTTCTACCTCTTCATATTCTGCTTCTGGTATATCTTCTGGCACTACGTCACCGTTCTCACGAACGGTTCTGGTGTTGCATCTGAGATTTGAGCACCAATATTTGACTTCTGAGACATTGTGGGCTTTTCAATGTCTTCCATTGTCTTACTTTCATGGAACACTACGTCCCTACTTCTGATCACCTTCTTCTCCTTTGGATCCCATAACCTGTATCCAAACTCTTCATCTCCATAGCCAATGAAAATGCATAGAGTGGTCCTTGCATCAAGCTTCTGTCTGAGCTCTTTGGATACATGTGCATATGTTAAACATCCAAATACTCTCAAGTGGGAGTATGATGGATCCTTCCGCACTACGTTTCTCCGGAACTTCAAAATTGATGGTCTTGCGATGGTGATCTGTTGATCGTAGCAAACAACTCGATCGCTTCTCCCCGAATGGCTTTGGCGGCTTAGCCATCATACACGAGCATGCTCCGAACACGTTCCATGATTGTCCGGTTCATTCTTTCGGCCCGACACCGTTATGTTGAGGGGTGCGTGGGACTGTCTTCTCATGTCGAATGACATATGTTTTGCAATAGGCATCGAACGCTTTAGAAGTGTATTCGCCTCCATTATCTGATCGAAGACACTTCAGCTTGTTTCCCATTTCACGTTCTACCATGACATGAAACAATTTGAAATATTCAAAACACGATCTTTTGTCTTCGGAAATACACCCACAACTTTCGAGAAGCATCGTCAATAAATGTCAGAAAGTATTTGTTACCGCCTAGTGATTTAACCTCTAGGGGACCGCAAACATCAGAGTGCACCAAACTGAGCAACTCTGATCTTCTCGTTAAAGAGGAACTAAACGAGACTCTTTGTTGCTTACCAAATAGACAATGATTGCAAGGATCCGGTGCGAACTTCCTTGTCAACATTGATAAGCTCCTTCTTTATCGGGGGTAGACAACCCTTTCTCACTCATGTGACCGAGTCTCCGGTGCCACAAATTTTGAGAAGCCTCTTTCTCGGAATGTTGAGGCTATTTGTACATATTTTCACATGAGTCTTGTACAACGTGCCACAAATGTGTCCTCGAGCAACTACCATAGTGCCTCTTGACAACTTCCACGTGCCTTTGGTGAAATGATTATCATAGCCCTGTTTGTCCGGGCAATCCCGAAAGTAGATTCACCAAGATCGAGGCACATGTCCGACATCCTTCAAAGTGATTGTACTCCGACATTTGTCTTTATCGTATATCACCAATTCCTACAATTCCGAGGAACTGAATTTCCCATCTTCACCTTTGCTCCAAAGTCTGACTTTGTATGTTGTGAAGTAGTCTTATGAGGAGTTACGTGGTAAGAGACTGCGAGATCTACCACCCATTCTCGTATTTTCTCTTGAGATGTGAAGGCATGTATCATCATGGGTTGAACAGAGCGCTACATCTCCGGGAATGATAGCTAGCATTTCTCCACCCTTATTCTTGATTTGGGAAGCGCTTCCGACCTTGCTCCTCTAGCCATTTATAGCGATTCTTCTTCATATGACCCTCTATTCCACAAAGTGATGACATTTATATGTTGGTTTTACGCCATCGTGGATCTTCCCCTACTTTTGCCTCTCCCTTTGTCTCTCTACTACTTCGTTGTTGCTTCCCGTGATGTCTCCTCGATTTTTTGTCACAAGGGCATGGGTCCGATCCGTGCCCATGTCTTTTCTTTCCGCCTCCTCATTGAATAGGGCATCCTTAACCATAGACGGTAAGTTTGCTTTACGGGGCGAATTGTGAGAGAAACAACTAGTGTTTCCCACCACGGAAGTGTGGAGAAGTAGGAGAGCCTGCATTTCATCTCCAAGTGGCATCCCTACAGGCGATAATTGGTTTACCAAGCTCGGAACTCACTAGTATGCTCGGAATCAAGTTCCATTTTTCCTTCATGTTGACTAAAGCGCCTCATCACAGGGCCTTATTCCGAGCGGTCTTGGCCTGGTACATGTCCTCCAACTTACGCGAGAGGAGAGGATATGCGTCTGTCTCTGTGCGACATGGTGGAAGACACTATGGTCAATCCATTGTCGGATCTGACCAATAGATTTTTTATTCGACTTCTTCCACTCGGTTGACTTGGAAGCATCAGGGTTAACACCTTTTAGCTCTATGGAATCGAACAAATCTTTACAGTTGAGTAGATCTTCCATCCGGGGTTTCCATAATGTGTAATTGGTAGCATTGAGCATAATCATAGCTCCAGAAGATGATGTTGACTCATCCGTGGCCATTTTCACCTTCCAACAATTAGTTGACAAAGATAGAGATTGAATCTCACGAAACGGAGTATACCGTCACGTCCGGAATGGTCAAAAATGGTGGAATAGACACTTTGGGGTTAAAATTTCAATTTCTGAAAAATTTGGGATTAATCTGCAATTTTCTGAAAATATAGGGACCAAACTGAAATATCAAGAAGTTCAGGGGCCAATCTATAATTTCTGAAAGTTCAGGGGACCGTAATGAAATTTCAAAAAATCTGGGGATCAAAATGAAATTTCCAGAAAGTCTAGGGGTCAAAAAATAAAAATATAAAACTCAGGGACTGATTTGTAATTAAAAGGAAATTTGCATGCAGATGTTATTGTTCATCTTCTTCCTCAGAGTTCCGGCAGCAAATGCGGCCGTCCGATGTCCGTTTTTCGATCCGAAAACACGTACGGACTCGATCGACGAGAGGAATCCAATGGAATGCTGAAAAATGAGTTTTTACAAACTTTGTGAAACTCGAATTTTCCAGACCTCTGCAACTTCCGGCGAGCACTCCGACGAGGCTCTGATACCACTTGTTAGGTATCACAGGATCATTATGAACTAAATGGATGTATTTGAGAGAAAAATACCAATTCTATTTCACACAAGAATAGATTTACAGGGAGATTTACAAACTCACAAAAACTCTCAAAACTCACTCAATCTCTCAAGGATTGATTTTGATCACTCTCAAGGATCTCTCTATGATATTCCACTTACAAGGGATGATTACAACTGAAGAATGAAGCACCTATTTATAGATGGATGTGGGAGGGGTAGGTGGTTGAAGCTTCAACAATGGTGGGCTTGTTGGGAAGCTTCATACTTTCCTTGTCAAACTTGATCACCAACTCTTCAAAGATGGATGGCTTCTAGATGGAGGATGTGGCTGGAAACCTAAATTTAATTCTTCAATTGCACCCTGCTAACAAGAAAACCTGCACCCAATGGATTCTTTATTGCTTCCATTACGTGACAATCCCACTTCCCAATTTGAATGTCCCGTTTCCAGTGAACTAGACCAACTGTTTGTTTTATATCAACTGGACCAATCTTCCACAGCAAAAACTAACTATTCCTATTCAATGTCCATCGGCGACTTAAGGAAAACTAGGAACCAAGATTATACAAAAATCTGAAAAAGCAGAAAAAGGAAAACCACAATTAACCTAATCATGTTTGGGTGCGATAACGAACACAATTAATACAGATTGTCAACTTACCTGAGGGACAGGGAAGGTGTCGGAGTAGAACGAATGGTTGCCGGAGGGGAAGGCGGAGATGGTGGCGTAGACGTGGCGGCCGGCGGTGGAGGGGCAGGTGGAGTTGCAGATCGTCGAGAGTAGAAACGGCGCAGGTGAGGATTTTGAGAGAATATTTTTGAAAGCAGGTGTTACGAATAGGATTTTGAGATTGAGAGGATTTTGAGCGGTTTTTGTTTTTTAGAAGTTTTTTCAGAAAAGGGTTTAGCAAGAGAAAAGTATGTGATGTGCAAATTATTTCTAAGAGATAACACTTTATGATAACGCTGGTTGTATAAAGTATTATTATGAGAAAATATATAACACTTATTTAATTAAGCGCTACGAATTATTATTTTAGATAACGCTTTTGGATAACGCTTGTTGTATGAAGCGTTATTACAAGAACATATATAGCACTTATTTAATTAAGCGTTATCTTTAGTTTTCTTCATATAACACTTCCTTAATCAAACGTTATTATATGGTTTATTCGGATAGCGCTTTCCTACAAAAGTGTTGTCTAAAATATTTGCGAATTTTTCAATAGCATTTCCATTTAAAAGCGCTATCTGAATCTGTTATCTGAACTATTTTCTGGCGTATGTGCCATACATTATGCGAACTAGTCCCACCCATCCTTTTTCTTTTCAGTGCTACAAAAACAACTGGTAACTCGGTGTTTTCAAATGCACTTTCAATGTCATCGTCGTTTTTCAACTTTAACTTCGCAAGTTTGTTTACAGAAATATCTACAATAGCATGTATTACACAATCGTATACGCCCCTATCAACGTCAACAACGCCATAAACCTCCTCCAATATTTGACTATAATTTATTTTGCCCGGTTTAATACGTACAACTTCTTCTTCACCATTTTTATATTCTAAACCTTCCTAATGACCCCCAAATCGAATAACAACATAGCCAGAATTCATCTACAGATAAGAAATATAGAAAAAATATTAAAGATATGCAAGCGTACATAAAAAGGGCCTATTTTTTACTGGGGCACGATATATCGTGCCCAATTTTCAAATAGGCACGATATATCGTGCCTATTTTTTACTCGGACGTACTTTCCATTGGAGAGGAAGCGAGTTAGCAAGTTAAAGAATGAGAATCCAAGTTTTTCATTCTCATTCTTGGAGTAGAGGAGCGAAAGTAAGCTTCTACAACTAAAGTAAATCGTGATCGATTACAGGGATTCAATGGATCTTGATCTTATCGAGTTAGTTACGCGCCCCGGGGTGATAGGGTAATGGCATAGCTAAGCTAAGACGACGCAATAACACGGAAAAAATCTTTTTAGAGGTTTCGAGGCGCGATATATCGTGCCTATAATGAAGCGAGGAGCACGATATCGCCATTGCCTAATATAGGCACGATATATCGTGCCTATTTTTATCTTGAGGCACGATATCGTGCCTAAAAAATAGGCACGATATATCGTGCACAGTGCATCTTAGATTTAGAAAATTTCACATTTCACGATATATTTCACATATCTTGTAAATATATTGGTCTTGAACAATTTAAACATGGTTAAGTAACTAAGAGGAGAATCAACATTACCTTGTTATTCGATTTTCTGGTGCGATTTTGGTTATGAAAGACCACTAAAAGAACTTGATATTTTGTGAAGAAGGTGAAGAAGAGAGAGAGAGAGAGAGAGAGAGAGAGAGAGAGAGAGAGAGAGAGAGAGAGAGAGAGAGAGAGAGAGAAGAGAGAAATGAAGAGCATATGGGCAAATGTATGTATGTATGTATTTAACAAGAGAGGGAAATACAACTTACCTACTTTAAAAGCTTGCATTTAAAGCCTCGATGGTATTGTGGTAAAAGAACCCCAAAAGTGGGTAAAAACTATGTTTTTATCCTACATGTCAAAAAAGTCTTTCACCTATCCCAAGTGGGTAATTTCCACCATTTGCTCTTTAAAGAATTATGTTTGATGGAATTCCTAATTTTCAGATTAATATTTATTCTGAACTAATAGAGTATTTCTCAATAAAAAAAAATCTTCGAATAAATTTGATCAATATCAGACTTTTCCAAACTAATTGTAAGCAAATCTTTTATTTTTGAGATTATATTTTATCTTTTAGAATTTTAATTAAATTTGTTGTCTTTTAATTTCGTACAATTGTACATGAAATTGTCACATAGATAAATGTGAAGCCGCATTGACAAATGTTCAAAATTAATGAGGTGATGATATGTGTCAACTTTATTTTTTCTTTTAGTATCCAACCTAGATTATTCGTGTGATGTAACTCATGAATTCAAAGAAATTTATTTACTTTATTTTTCTTATTCAAAATAATTTATATGATTTATTGTGTTTCTATTTTTAAGTGGAAATTTTGAATTATATACCCCTAAGAAAATGTGAATATATGACAAATACTTGGAAATTGTATACATTTGGTTTGAACAGCCACAATTGGGAAATTAAAGGGTATCTTTTTGGAAAAATAAGATTTTTAGTCCTGTAAGTTGGACCGTTTTGAGAATTAGTCCTCTAAGTTGTCACCTTCATGTTTTAGTCCTTTAACTTTCAAATTTCTAGATATTCAGTCCTTTAATTCATCAATTTTACTTTTGGTCCTATAACTTAACAGATTTCAAAAATTTAGTCCTATAATTTAGCAATAGTTAATTACACTAATTTATTAAAAGGATAGTACCCACACTTCATATTTTTATAGGACCAAAAGTAAAATAATTAAACTTAAATTTTTGAATATGGATCTGGAAAGGTTAAATAAATTAATGCTTAAAATGTTTTAAAAAACTAATTAAATTAAAAATTAATTAATTATTTTTATTTAAAAGTTTACTGCTAATTAAACTTATCTAATTTTATAAATAAAATATAATTAAAAAATTAATGCTTGAAACCATCTCACCAAAGGTTAATTATGTAAATATAATACATAATTCTTAAAAGTTTTTAATAAATCTAGTCTCTTATACTATTTTTAAGCACCAAAATAAATAGATTTGGAAAATTGAGATTAAAAAAAAGTCTCTTTTAAACTTAAAGGACCAAAACGCACAATGTATTAACATATACCACTAAAAGTAAACTAAATATATAATTTACAGGACCAGCAAGCTAAAGATGCAAACATATAGGACTAAATATTCAATTCCATACAAATTTCTAGGACTGAACTCCAAACCTGCCAAGATAAAGGACCGAATCTCAAAATAGGCCAACTTACAGGATGAAATTTCTCATTTTTCCTATCTTTTTTATTAAAAAAAAAGGCACACAATTAAATTTCTCATATATGTAATGGATAACTTTGCCAACTATTTAAAATTTAACGATAAAGTCAACATTGAGTGCAATTGTGAAGTGATAATAACTCCAATTTTTAATTTAGTGGATGCAAACGGAAGATATTGGGGGCAAACTCATTCAATGCATGCAAGTCAATATATAGTAATACTAATAATGATAAGAAAAAAGTAGGATTTTAATAGGGTGATTGGTTATCAAATAAAAATATAATGATAAAAGTTGGTTTTGATATAAAAATAATAAAATTGTTGAAAATATATGAGTGAGTGTATATTGAAATTTGTGAGAAATGTGTAATATGATTGGTGATTCAATAATTTTCCTTTTTCGATCTGTGCAGGGGCGGACCCAGGTTTACGACTGAGGGGGGCCAACTTGGAGTGACAGGAATCGGTAGACGCGGATACCCACACATGTTCGGATTCTAATGGGATGGTACAAGTAATTTTTTCCAGGTTTGGGATACGAGTAATAAATATGATTTCTTAATAGGGTTTGAGATGAGTACAAGTAGTATTAATATCATAGAGTTTGGGTAGAGATACTCGAGTACTAATAGTTAGAACGAATTATCAAATATTTATATATATATGATAATTATATTTAATATTGCACCAATATTCATAGTTAAATTAAATATTTCATAATATATCACTAAATTCTATTCGAGATGTATACTCCACAATTTTAAATATTATGATATATATATATATATATATATATATATACAGGGTAATAGAGTACCATCAACAGTTACATTAGGTTTAGCATTTGTGGGTGAAATGAAAGTGAAACATGATATTTCGGTGGACATATGATGAAAAGCTCCATAATCTAACCAAATTGAGGATGATGTACCTGATGAGCTCGAAGTTGACAAACCCGAGGCAGGCAAAACATGAGATGAGGCAAGGAATTTCTCAAAGTTTTCGGCAATTGCATCTATTGAAGGTATTTGGACGTAAGAGCACCGGACATCACATAATAATGAGGGTACATGTGCGGAACACAAGTCCGTGGGGGGGGCTAAAAACACGTTGATTTGGGTGGACAAACTAATTTTGTTGAGGTTGTGGAAATTTTTGTTGAAAACATTGTTGTCCTCCTTTATTCAACTCGGGACATTGAGCCTTCCAATGTCCTAGTTGTTTATGGTAGCTACATTCATTATCAACGACCTTTGAGTGAGGCCTGAAAGGAACAGAAGATGGATGAAGGGGCACAACTAGAATCGATGAAGTAGAAACATGAAGAGCTCCTTTCTCTGCCTGAGACTTTAGGCATAATTCCTCTGCTAGCAATTCACTGACAAATATGAATATTTTTTTCCGTCCAACCGTACACTAATCGACTGCAACGTATCATCTCTTTCGCCAGCCATAATGAAAGAAAATAAACACAAACACCAACCAATAACAAGATAAATTGATACAAATATCCAACAAACCAAGTCAACTCTACCAACAAAACCACTACAAATAATCTGATTCTGGAAACTAAAAGATGAGAGCAAACCCGACAAGTGCTAAATAATGCTATTGAACCAAGCTCTTGTGAGATTAATTTATATACATGATTATGGTAAAAAATGGAGAAGAAGATTTCATAGAAGTCTTGCAAGCAAGCCTTAGAATACAATAACACAAAGAAGTAAAATGGGGGCTATAACTATATAATAGAAAACCCTAGCTAAAGATTAAGAAAGGGAAAATACGAAACTATCCCCATAAATATAAATAAAATATAACTCTAACATAGATAAAATTGTTTGGTATACAACAATCACAACCTTAGACTTTCAATATAGAATTCAGTTCGGGTATTTAGTTTAATATAGTGTCCTCGATAGTCATTAATGATTATCATGGATAACAACAAAACGGTATTGTTAGGAATTTTACTTCCCACTATTTTTTGGTTTTTAAATAAATATATTTTTAATTTTGTCTTTCTAGACTTATTTCCAAACTAAGAGTTTTAATAAATATGGGAAAGATTTATTTTGGATTCCTACTTATAATAGGATTCGAATTTCTAGAAGTATTAGGAGTCCTTATATATATAATCTTATTTCCTAACTTATAGGATCCTACTCCTTCTATACTTGTGCTTTCCTTGTTTCCCTATGTGTGTAGGAGTCTTGGAGATCAAGGACATCTTGGACTTCAAGAAGATCAAGGACTCAAGCCCTATATAAAGAAAGGAACGGCCATCAGTTTTTCACACCCCTTGAACCACGAAATTTACAGAGCAATACATGAGAGATACAATCGAGAGAGAAGCAGCAAGATTCCGAGTGCTAAAGAGTCAAGCAGTCAGAGTGTTATTCGAAGTGCAACATCGAGAATAACACTTTGTCTAGTTTAAAATCTTGTTGTGTTTTTCGTCCATATTAGTTTATCTTTGAGCGTACGAGAGTTCATACACTTGTTTTGTTGGACGAACTGATTTACAAAGCTACGATCTACTCAATAGGAGTTTGTTTTACTAGACTAGTTGATGCATTGAGATTTGAGTTGTAATCCGTACATATTCAACTAGTGATTTCGTCATAATTGACACTTCTACAAGTTATTTATAACTTGTAGATAAATTTTACTTCGTGTGTTCTTTTTCCACTGCTTGTTCCGAAAAGTGTTACAACATTTGGTTTAACACTTTCTCTGACATTTACTGAAACGAATGCTTTGGGACCTCAAAAACTTTCAATTGGTATCAGAGCGCTGACACTTGACTACACTAAGTGTTGATCCTGCGTTTATTCAAGCAAATATGGAGGTTCAAGGTATTTCGATGTTGAAGTCTCCACCAGACGACTTCAATTTTTTATTGGAAGATCAAATCGCAGCCATGCCCAAAATCACGTGTACTTCATGTTCTGGTTATGACGAATCTGAGGAGGACAATATCGAGATGATAACAGATCTAGCTATCTCCATGACTATCATTAAAAGGAAAAAATCTCTGCAAATCATTCCACAGGGTGTCTCTCGAGGTGTCGCTAGGGATGTTCGAACACTTGACAGGTTCACTTTATCTGACACTTTAGATTTATTTTGCTTAAACTCTATTTCTGTAGATGAAACAGGTATACAGGTTGAAGAAGATTCTGATGGTGAAGAACAGAACATTGTAGAGGCCTACCAAGAGTTGTACCATGATTGGCGCAAACGTATTCAACAAATTAGATGTCTCTCAAAGGAGAATGAAAGACTCACTAAGGAGAATGAGGAGCAGAAGAATTCTTTAACCCGTTTGGAAGTACTAGTGACGAGAAGGGATCAAGAATTGGAAAAGATAAAATCTGAACTTGAAAAATCCCTTGAAACTTTGAAGAAGCTGAATTATGGTAAGGCGAAACTCGATGAAATTTTGTCTTTAGGATGTGAAACTAAAACTGGACTTGGGTATAAAACTCCCGTGTTTTTGAAGGCTAAAGAAAGTGGAGAATTTTCAAATCATAAAAAGCCGCTTTCAGAGAAGTCCAAGCCTAGAAAACACCATTTTATTTGTCACTATTGTTTTGCTCCTGGACATATAAGACCTTTTTGTCATAAACTGAAATCTGGTCTTCTGCACAAAAAGGTGTCACATCAGATGTCATCTGAAATGTCACACGAGTCTGGCAACACTTCCAGTAACATGTCCAGTAATACCTCACGTTTTCCAAAATGCATGCGGGTTCGAAAATCTGCAGTAAATTGTAATGTTATTTACACATCCACGAGGACTAACATTGCAGGTACCTGGTACTTTGATAGTGAATGTTCACGTCATATGGCAGGTAATTTAGAATACTTGATAGACTACGAGGTGTACAATGGTGGAAAGGTAAATTATGGAGGTGGAACTCATGGTAAGATTGTTGGTAAAGGTACTTTGAATATGGAAGGGCTTCCTAAGCTCCGAAATGTTTTACATGTTGAGGGGCTTCTTGCCAAATCTCATAAGCATAAGCGATTATGTGATGACAATCGTATGTGAAGTTTGATAAAAATTCATGTGAAGTGTTTGATGATTCTAACTTGTGTATTCTAGTAGGTATGAGACCAGTTGACAATTGCTACCCGGTTTGAAAGAGTCGTAGCATGTCGTCGTGTGCAATTGGATGAAATCGAACTTTGGCATCAAAAATTAGGTCATGTGAACTTTAAAATGCTTGGTAAATTGATTAGATTTGATCTTTGTAAAGGGATGCCTAAACCGAACTTGAAAAAAGTCTATTGTTTGTGGTTCATGTCAAAATGGTAAACAAAAAGGGTGTCACACCATGTGTTACAACACTTTAATACTACTCGATGTTTTGAACTTCTACATATGAATCTTATGGGTCCTAGCGAGGTTGAAAGCCTTGGTGGCAAAAGGTATTTTTTTGTATGTGTTGATGATTTCTCACGTTATTCATGGGTCTTCTTCTTACGTGGAAAAGTTGACACTTTTGAGTTTTTCAAGAAGTTCTATAAAAAGGTGTGTAAGTTGTACTGCATGAACATCTCTAGAATTAGGTCAGATCATGGTAAGGAATTTGAGAATTATTCTTTTTCATCTTTCTGTGATAAAAATGGGATATCTCATGAATTTTGCGCATCTAAAACCTCACAACACAATGGGGTGGCAGAAATGAAAATTCGAACATTGCAAGAAATGGCAAAGGTGATGTTGAGTTCTAAAAATTTAACAAAACGCTTTTGGGCTGAGGCCTTAAACACTGCATGTCACATCTCAAATAGAGTTTATTTGAGGATGGGTAGTACTACGACTCCTTATGAAATCTTTTTCGGAAAGAAACCCAACCTTAAGTATTTTCATGTCTTTGGTTGTGTGTGTTATGTTTTGAATGATAGAGATCGTCTTGCTAAGTTTTTATTCTTGGGCTATTCATCTGATAGTCAGGCATACAGGGTATATAATCTTCATACAAGGACCATGAAGGAATGTGTGAATGTTGTATTCGATGATCTTTCTAGTCTTGCAGGAAACATTGAACAAGACAATTTTGATTACTTGATGGAAATGTCATGGGCTCAACAATCGCAGTCTATGCCAGAGGTTGTACCAAATGATACAACATCTGCAAGCACATCTTCGCAACCTGAATTGTCTATTAATACAGATGTCGTCGAAGATGTTGTCCCAGATGTCATAACATCTGCTAGCACATCTGGCTCTACAGCGAATGAAAATAATTCTGACCCTCATATTGAAGCGAACTTAGAAGGACTTGACTTAATCACCAATGAAAGACGAGATCCCCCAAGCAAAATTCAAAAGAATCATCCAATCTCTCAAGTCATAGGTGAGGTATCTGTAGGCATAAGAACAAGAAGGAAAGAAAGGGTAAACTATCGAGATATGGTAAGACTAGTTTGTTTGTCTTCTACTTGCATGATGGTAAGCAATTCTCGATGTGTTTCAAATTTTGAGTCCAAGAATGTGTTTGATGCTTTGGAAAATGATATTTGGATTAATTATATGCATGAGAATTTTGATCGATTCACTAGAAAAGAAAAGGATTTTCTTTGTGATATTTTAGCCATCTATTATGATAACTCTAGTGCGATTGATATATCAAAAAATCATGTTCAACATTCTCGCACTAAACACATTGACATTAGACACCATTTTATTCGAGATTTGGTTGAGAAAAATATTGTTCGCATTGAGTATATTAGTACTGAATATCAGTTGGCAGACATATTCACCAAAGCTTTAGTTTTTGAGAGGTTTTCAAATCTGCGAAAATCTCTTGGTCTGTGTGTTCTCTAAAATGTTCCACGAAATGTTATAGCATTGCACATATCACCTGTTGTAACATTTGCACACACTACATGTTCTCTCTCCTCCCTCTTTATTCTCTTTTTCTGTTTAGACATCCTGCATTATAGGAACATATTTGCATGTTTGGAATAGTCTGTTGTGGTTTCGAACTAGTGACTATTGGATTTCACTTGGAAAGCTGATGTGAGTTGATCTTTCCAAATGTGTATTTTATTCTTGTTATTTTCCCAGTTGATGAGTAAAAAAATTGCAAATCATGGCTAGAGGCCTTTGAGGGAAACAACTATCTACCCTCTGTGTGAAAGCTATTCCTTGTGACCAATTTTTACGTTTAAAAGTGTTTAAAGAGGCATGATCAAAGTGAAAAAGATCTACCTTTGGACTAGTGTGAAAGCTACCCACTGGCTAAATCTGTCATGTTTCTCTTATGAAAAACTCGAAAAATCCTTATGATGGCTACTCGGATGGCAATTCATTGAATCTGTAAGTACATGTGTCTTTCAAAATGTTGCAACATTTGGACCAACAACGACTGTGACAGTCCATTTACACTTTGTGTGCGTTTTTATTATTTCTGTATAGGCATTTTTTTAGGCTGCATGCTTGGTGATTTTTGAATCTGACAGATTTTTGGTAATAATAGAAGATATGCGATATTTATTTTTCTCTCTCTAAATCTTGTATTTCTTGGTATCCTATGAAAAGTGGAGTTGTGTGCATTATGGAGACTTGGGTGATTGATTGAAATCTTGCCATAGTTATCTATATTTTTGGTTAATTTTCTCCCATATTATTAGGATTCTACTTCCATGTTGTTTGGAATCCTCATTTGGAAAATCTTTGACTTTTATTTGTTCTTGATAACAATTTTTGATGCTCGTTTTTCAAAATTTTCAAAGATTTCTGATCCTTTATTCTCTTCATTATATTAAATGTGAATTGATATTTTTAGTGTCCCAGTCAGGGGGAGTATACACGATTTGATTACCTATGTTTTACGGACAAAAAGGGGAGAAAAAGCTTGTGGATATTTTGGTGATGATTGTTTGTTTGGACATGTTGATTGATCTTGATTATAATATTTTTATTTAGGGGAGTTCTCGGATTTGAGTATGATATTTGAGGGGAGATGATTAATGATTGAAATTTGAACTTGGATAATTTTTTTTTTTTTTTTTTTTTTTGCTTTGTTTATATGGTGTTCTAAAGCGATATTTTAATCTTGATGGTTTTGGGCTTATTCATAGTTAGGGTTGCGTCTTCCTCTAGAACTTGCACATGTGTTCTGTTGTATTTTTTTTCTCGCTACTAACTTGCGGTGGTGCGGAAAATATTTTAACATTGGATATAACATTTCATTAAACACTTGAAAAAGCGGGAATGTTTAATTTAGGGAGTCTTTACTATGATTTATTCTCAAGTTTTAAATTGATTGGTTTTGTCCAGAAAGGCAAAAAGGGGGAGATTGTTAGGAATTTTAATTCCCACTATTTTTCGGTTTTTAAATTAAAAATATCTTTAATTTTGCCTTTCTAGACTTATTTCCAAACTAAGAGTTTTAATAAATATGGGAAAGATTTATTTTGTATTCCTACTTATAATAGGATTCGAATTTCTAGAAGTATTAGGAGTCCTTATATATATCATCTTATTTCGTAACTTATAGGATCCTAGGGGTGTTCATTTTTCGAATGGATCCGAAATTCGATTCGGTTCGAATTCAAATTCTAGTTTTGAATTAGGATTTTTGAATTTCGAATCGAATTTCGAATCAACTCGAATTTCGAATATGAATATTTGAATCGAATAACGAATTGAGGTTTTTTTTTCGAATTCTATTCGAAAATCCTAATTCGAGGTGAAATTCGACTAAATTTGAATTCGTATTTTGATTCGAATTCGTATTACAATTCGAATTCTTATTTTAATTCGAATTCGTATTTCAATTCGAAATTTATATGTATATATTTCAAACTATACATAATTATTTATTGTATGTATGTAAATTATACACATGCATTTCTAATATATGTATAAATGAATAAAACAATAATGTTTAAATGAAAATATAAAATTATAAATATATGCTCTTTCTTTCTTGTTTTTTTAGTTTTTGTTAGAAATAGTTATACTTAATAGTATATGAAATACATTTTACATTTTACTTCAAATTTTTATCTTTAGACCACATTCAAATAATCATTTTTTGTGCTAAAAAATATATTGTAGGTAAAAACTATTTCGCTCTTACAGACTTACAGTCTCACGTGGAGGGCATGTGGTGAAATAATCTATAAGAATATTCCACCAGCTATGTCCATTGTATGGAAAAGTACAAAATTTGTGTACATACACTATACAACATACATTATACATTTATACAATATAGTTTTTGACTCTTTTCCTTTGTTTTAAATTATTATTACAATATGCATTATACATTATACATTTGTACACTATATTACATATATTTATCTTCAGATCATATTAAAATAATAAATTATATGATAACACACACTATATCTCTTTATCTACACACATACACTTTGTCAATTTGATACATCATATTTGAGTATAAAAGTTTTTTATCAAGTAACTGTTAGATAAATGTTTTTATCATGATTTTGATGATTATGTTCGATTTTGTTCAAATAGGTTTTTAAACCAAAACTATGTCCCTAAATGTTGTCTAAATACTTCCGATCAACTTAAAATGTTTTAACTATTTTTCGGAGTATTTCTTGAAGTTTATTTTCAATAAAACATTGGACAACACATTTGTTTCAGCTCGACCGGTCGCCTATAGGGCAACCCGCACTGAGTTGAGCCGAGAAACAGAAAATGGGACGTAAGAAAAATAGGGCAGGGCGACCGGTCGACTAGGTGGGCGACCGATGCGGTCGACCGACGGGCGACCTATACCTGGGAGTTGGATTTTTGTTCCAGACTTCTCTGTTTCGTAAAATCTTCAAGGGCAACCGCCCAGTCTGACTAAGGCGACGGTCGCACCCCCTTCGACCGGTCCCCTATGTAAAAATTCGCAGAATTCAATTTCAATCTTATCTCTCTGCGACCGGTCGAACCCCATGTTTATCAAAGCAAACTATCATTGCGTTTTGCATGACTTTTCCCTATTTTGTGGGATTGATTTCTAATGACTATATTGATCATTTTAAATGGTTTCTTTTGCAGCAAATCACTCCCCAAGGAGGAGCCAATGTTTGGAAATGAAAGCCAAGTCCTCTCCTATAAATAGAGGCTTCATTCAAGCAACAAAAAACAACACACAATATACAAGCAAAGAGCAATTGAGCAAACACTTTCATATATCTTGTTGTATTAGCCTAAGCACTTTCACTTGCACTTAATTGAGGTCTAGGCTTTCAATTCTTCATTACACTTGTACTCATATTGTATCAATCATTATTGAGTTGTAATCTTGATTTTGGTCATCATTCAACACAAGACATCCTTGTGAGTATTCTTGTGGTAAGAATACACTTGGGTGATCTAGGTGATAGGTGTTTGAAGGTTGTGGTAACCTTCAAAGGTGTTGTAAGAGGGTTGTGGTAATCCTCAAGGTGGTGAAAGAGGGTTGTGGTAATCCTCAAGGTGTTGTATTAATTTTTTGGTAAATTAATAAAATCTTTTTTTCTTTTTTTTGAAATCCATCCCGGAGATACTGGGGTGGTAGAGGATTAGGCCCTAGGTGGGTTGAACCTCTTTAAATCAACGAGTGTTGTTTATTTTCAGCATTTATACTCTTGTTATTTACTCGTTGTTTTGAAAAAGAGGGTGATTTACAAAAAATCGGCATAATCTATTCACCCCCCCTCTAGATTATTGTAGCCACTTGGACTAACAAGTGGTATCAAAGCCAAACTCTTTGGCTAGCTCGTTCCGAGTAAAGAGGAAAGATCCATGGCTACAAATGATGCTCATCTCACCACCGGCGCCTCCACCAATAAGCCACCACTATTCGACGCCAACAACTACACATTTTGGAAAGACCGTATGGAGTGCTTCCTACAAGGGTGCGGGTTCGACATTTGGAATGTGGTCATTGAAGGAGTTGATCAACCAACAAAGAAATCGGAGGATGGCACCTTGGCTCCTAAACCTTTCAAGGAGTTTGATGAAAATGACAAAACGGCTTTCTCTCTAAACGGTAAGGCCTTAAATATTTTGCATTGTTCTCTTACCGCCACCGAGTACAATCGCATAAGAGGCATAAGGTCGGCACATGAGGTTTGGGAAAAATTGGAGACAATCTATGAAGGGACTAAGAAAGTCAAGCAAGCAAGAAAGACCATGCTTGTTAAAGACTTCGAAAACTTTAACATGTATGATGGAGAAAACATCTCCAAAATGGTAGAAAGGCTTGACAATATTGTCAATCCTCTTGTGGCCCTCGCAAAGTCATCTCGAAGAAGACAAGGTGACCAAGGTATTGAATGCACTTCCCGGCTCATGGTCCGAAAAAAAGTAAAGCAATCACGGAGGCACAAAATCTTGAGACACTCAAGTTTGATGAACTTATTGGAAATCTACTCATCTATGAAGTCTATCTCAAGGAGAGGAAAAATTCCAAACCATCCACAAATCAATCGGGTATGCAAATTATTTCTAAAGGTCTTGCTTCTTCTTCTAATAATGCATACTATGATAATGATGATGATGAGGAGGAGACGGCCGCACTTGTTCGAAAATTTGCAAAATTTGTAAATAAAAATAAAGCAAGAAAACCAAGAGATAATGCTTGCTTTAAATGCGGAAAACCCGGGCACTTCATTGCCGATTGCAAGCTCGATGAAGAGGAGCAAAAGAAAAGGAAGCCTTTCAAAAAAGAAGGCTCTAAATGCGGAAGTCAAAACATGGGATGAACTACTCGAAACAACCGATGAGGAAGGAGAAACCGAACAAGGTCTCATGGCTATAGACGATGAAAACAATGAGGTACACTCAAACTCTTCTACTTCCTCCATAGTTGATGACTTGCAATGTGATTTTGATGAATTGCAAATTGAGTTTCAAAATTTAATCGTTAAATACAAAAACTTGAAAAAGGAGCATAAGGAGATTAAAGTTGAAAAGGAAAAATTATTTACCTCTTATGAATCTCTAGACAAAGCTCATGCTCTTACTCTTACTAGAATTCATTCTCTTGAAACCGAAAAGGAATTGCTCACAAAAGATATTGAATGTTTGAAAAATGATGTGCATCGTTTCAACATAAGTACGGATAAAGTTACAAAAATTTTAGATGCACAAAGAGGTGAGCATTCCAAATCGGGACTTGGTTATAAGCCATTTCAAAGTGTTTTTAAGAAAAATAACCAAGGTCCGACTTTTGTACGTGCTAATAATTATAATACTCCTACTTGTTTTTATTGTGGCAAAGTTGGACATTATGCTAATAATTGCAAATTAAGAAATAGCTCAAGACATGTTTGGAGACCCAAAGGTCTCAAGACTAACCCCCATGCACCCCAAAATTATAGGGTACCTAAAAGAAATTCTTTTGTAGGTAATAGGGGCTATAACCACAATGGAAGATTCAAAATGGCTCGTGGACAGCGGATGTTCACGCCATATGACCGGGAGGAGAGAACTTTTTACGAACATCAAACTCCAAGAAGAGGGTATGGTCATGTTCTGCAGCAATGACAAAGGAAAGATTCTTGGAAATGGAGAAATTGGTAACTCTTCTTTCTCTCTAGTAATGTTCTATTAGTTGAAGGGCTTAAGTTTAATTTGATAAGTGTTAGCCAACTTTGTGATTCAAAATATGATGTTTCCTTTAATAAAGAAAAATGCCTTATACTTAAAAATGGTGAAATTATTTGTGAAGCAAATAGAAAAAGGCAATCTTTACAAAATTTGTACAAGTGATTTGGTTAGTCAAAATGTTTCTTGTTTAGTCGCCAATAATGATTTAACTAGTTTATGGCATAGGCGACTTGGACATGTTGGATACAAGAATTTGAAAAATATTTACAAAAACCAACATGTGAAAGGACTACCCAAATTGAATTTTGAAAATCTTGGCTTATGTGACACTTGTCAAAAGAACAAGTTAGTTAAAAGTAGTTTTAAGCCCAAAATGAAATTTCACAACCAAACCCCTACAAATGCTTCACCTTGATTTGTACGGGGACATTGGTATGGCTAGTCTAAGTGGAAAACATTACACTTTTGTTATAGTCGATGATTTTTCGAGATATACTTGGGCTCTTTTTCTTACCAATAAAAGCGATGCCGTTAATGAGTTTGTTAAGTTGTGTAGACTTATTGAGAATGAAAAAGAAGATACTATCAAGTCTATTCAAGCGATCGAGGTGGAGAATTTGACGGTGAATTTAGAGTATTTTGTGAAACCAAAGGATATGCTCATAATTTCTCGGCTCCAAGGACATCTCAACAAAATGGAGTAGCCGAACGGAAAAATCGGACATTACAAGAAATGAGTCGGTCCATGCTCAATGAATTTTCACTTCCAAAGTATTTTTGGGCGAAGCCGAAATACCGCTTGCTATGTCATTAATCGAGTTTATATTCGTCTAAAATGAATAAAACTCCATATGAGCTTTGGAAAGGTAGAACTCCAAATATTAGTTATTTCAAGATATTTGGTTGTAAATGCTTTATTTTGAATACCAAGGATCAATTGGACAAACTTGATCCTAAGGCCGATGAAGGGATATTTATGGGATATTCAACAAAAAGCAAAGCATATCGGGTTTACAATAAGACTAGTGGAGTTGTTGAAGAATCCATCCATGTTAAATTCAATGAAGCTTCGGGAGTTGAAAGAATTCCTAATGATGAAAGTGATGAGGAGGATATTATTGAACAAATTGTTCAAATTGATGATCAACCGTCTACATCAAATGATCAACCGTCCACTTCAAATGGTCCTCAAGAAGATAGAGGTGATATCTCGGATCTTCCCGTTGCATTGAAATTTAAGGAGATCACCCAAAAGATCTTATTATTGGTGATCCCCTTGACAAAGTGATGACTCGGAGAAAATTTGCCGAGAAAGCTCTTATTTCTCAAAAAGAGCCTAAAAATGCTAAAGAAGCTATTGAGGATGAGGATTGGTTTCTAGAGATGCAAGAGAAGTTGAATCAATTTGAAAGAAATGATGTATGGGAATTGGTACCTTGTCCTCCTTCTCAAACCATTATTGGCACAAAATGAGTATTCCGGAACAAACTTGATGATCAAGGCAACATTGTTCGAAATAAGGCAAGGTTAGTAGCTCAAGGGTATTGTCAAGAAGAAGGTATTGACTATGATGAAACTTTTGCACCGTAGCACGTTTAGAAGCTATTCATATTTTGCTTGCCTATTCTTGTTTTAAAAATTTCAAACTTTACCAAATGGATGTTAAATCCGCCTTCTTAAATGGTATTATTCAAGAAGAAGTCTATGTAAAACAACCTCCGGGGTTTGAAAATTTTTCTAGGCCTAATGATGTTTATAAACTTAAAAAAAGGCCTTGTATGGTTTAAAACAAGCACCCCGTGAATGGTATGATAGACTTAGTTCTTTTCTTTTACAAAATGGTTTTATAAGAGGTAAAGTTGATACAACTCTATTTGTTTTTGAAAAAGGGCAAGATTGTTTACTTGTGCAAATATATGTTGATAATATTATCTTTGGTGCTACTAATGATTCTTTGTGCAAGAAATTTTCTAAGTTAATGCAAGGAGAATTCGAGATGAGTATGATGGGGGAGCTTAACTTCTTTCTTGGACTTCAAATTAAGCAATGTCAAGAAGGTATTTATATTTCGCAATCAAAGTATACAAAAGAACTTTTGAAAAAGTTCGGCATTGAAGAAGGAAGAACCGTCTCTACTCCTATGGCAACAAATGTCAAAATTGACAAAGATGAGAAAGGCAAGTCCGTGGATGAATCAAAGTATCGAGGTATGATTGGTAGTTTACTTTATTTAACCGCTAGTAGACCAGGACATTCTTCATGCCGTATGCCTATGTGCTCGTTTTCAAAGCAATCCCAAAGAATCTCACATGAGTGCCGTTAAAAGGATTTTTCGATATTTGAAAGGCACCATTCAATATGGTTTATTTTATCCAAAGAATGAAAATTTTTCTCTTAAAGGTTATAGTGATTCGGACTATGCGGGAAATATTGATGATCGGAAAAGTACTTCTTAGGATCATGTCAATTTTAGGCGATTGCCTAGTTTCTTGGTTTTCAAAGAAGCAAAGCGTGTTTCTCTTTCAACTACGGCCGAATATATTTCCGCCGCATTTTATTGTACTCAACTTCTTTGGATGAAACAAACCTTAGCGGATTACAAATGCTCTTTTGAAAATGTACCTATCTTTTGTGATAATATATCCACTATAAATATTGCTCAAAACCCGGTTCATCATAACCGTACTAAACATATTGAGATTCAACATCATTTTCTAAGGGATTGTGTTTCAAAACGTAAAATTGAGATATCCTTTGTACCATCTCAAGATCAATTAGCGGATATTTTCACAAAACCGCTATCTTCCGAGACTTTTTCATCAATACGAGCTCGGTTAGGCATAATGCATATTGAATGAAGCTTACGTTTGCATTTTGCACGTTTTTAAAACTTAGGGGCGAAAAATCGGATTTTTGGTTGAAAATTCGGATTTTGGAAAAACTGACAAGACAGTGAGCTGAAGGAGTTGAGGGCAACCGGTCGCCCTCAACCTCGACTGGTCGCCCTCAACCTCGACCGGTCTCCCTAAGCTATATTTTGGCTTTTAAACGTTCTGTCTTCAGCATTCTTCATTTTAACAAATTTTTGGCCATTTTTCGTCCCCTTTGCCAAATTCACTCAAATTTCATTCAAAAATGTATTTCATGCATATTTTACACAACATGGACATTATATAGCATGATCATCATCATTATGGCTCACTCTTTCCGATCAAATGGTAAGAATTTCGCTTATTTTGCTCAATTGGGTTGAACCTTGAGTTTCGAGTTTCTTGAAAATTTTTGATGTAATCTTCGTATGATCATGATGAGCTTGGTTGTTGTGTTGTTATGTATGATGATTGACTTGAATTGATGTTGAAAATTTTTGGCTTGAACCATATACAAAGGTTATATACAACCTCTTTTATTTTTAACGCACACAAGGTGTTCGATGATATGTCGCAACGAAAATTTCAACTTATACATGATTATCTTGCTTTCAAAAGTTTTCTATACTTATTGAGATCATGTTTTGACAAACAAAACAAGCGTATGAACTCTTCATATTACATTTCTCCCATTTTCCTTGGATTATTATGCTTTAATTGCTCAACGGTTATTAAACTGTCCCTTTGGCGCACTTTGATATTATTGTATGGTGTTTTCACCATTCTAACATTCTTTTTGATGATTCCAAAGGGGAGAAACAGGATATTGGCTCGTTAGCTCAAGAAAAGCTAATAAAAGCTCATAATAAGTATTGTGGACTCTAATACCTAGTCCATGGCTTGAATTTTGGACTCGGATGAAATTGATTATAAGTTTTTGTGAGAGAGGGGAGCTCCTTAGCTCATGATGCATTCTATATAAGCTTGTTATAGCTTGTGCTTCTTACTTATAATAATCGTTTGTTGATATGCTCATAAATAGGGGAGCTTTGTATGAAATACTTTAACGGATAGTTTACTCGTAAAACCTAGGAAAATTTTATTTGGCTTTCAAATCGTCCTCAAAAAATTGTTTTGGTTTGTAATCATCAAAAAGGGGGAGTTTGTTAGATAAATGTTTTTATCATGATTTTGATGATTATGTTCGATTTTGTTCAAATAAGTTTTTAAACCAAAACTATGTCCCTAAATGTTGTCTAAATACTTCCGATCAACTTAATATGTTTTTACTATTTTTGGAGTATTTCTTGAAGTTTATTTTCAATAAAACATTGGACAACACATTTGTTTCAGCTCGACCGGCCGCCCATAGGGCAACCCGCACTGAGTTGAGCCGAGAAATAGAAAAAGGGACGTAAGAAAAACAGCGGGCGGCCGGTCGACCAGGTGGGCGAGTCGGTGCGGTCGGCCGTGCGACCTGCACTGGGAGTTGGATTTTTGTTCCAGACTTCTATGTTTCGTAAATCTTCAAGGCAACCGGTCATGACTAAGGCGACCTGGTCGCACCCCTTCGACCAGTCCCCGTGTAAAAATTCGCGAGAATTCAATTTCAATCTTATCTCTGCCGCGACGACCAGTCGAACCCCATGTTTATCAAACAAACTATCCGCGTTGCGTTTTGCATGACTTTTCCTATTTTGTGGGATTGATTTCTAATGACTATATTGATCATTTTAATTGGTTTCTTTTGCAAAGCAAATCACTCCCCAAGGAGGAGCCAATGTCCGGAAATGAAAGCCAAGTCCTCTCCTATAAATAGAGGCTTCATTCAAGCAACAAAAACAACACACAATATACAAGCAAAAAGAGCAATTGAGCAAACACTTTCATATATCTTGTTGTATTAGCCTAAGCACTTTCACTTGCACTTAATTGAGGTCTAGGCTTTCAATTCTTGATTACACTTGTACTCATATTGTATCAATCATTATTGAGTTGTAATCTTGATTTTGGTCATCATTCAACACAAGACATCCTTGTGAGTATTCTTGTGGTAAGAATACACTTGGGTGATCTAGGTGATAGGTGTTTGAAGGTTGTGGTAACCTTCAAAGGTGTTGTAAGAGGGTTGTGGTAATCCTCAAGGTGGTGAAAGAGGGTTGTGGTAATCCTCAAGGTGTTGTATTAATTTTTGGTAAATTAATAAAATCTTTTTTTCTTTTTTTTGAAATCCATCCCGGAGATACTGGGGTGGTAGAGGATTAGGCCCTAGGTGGGTTGAACCTCTTTAAATCAACGAGTGTTGTTTATTTTCAGCATTTATACTCTTGTTATTTACTCATTGTTTTGAAAAAGAGGGTGATTTACTAAAAACCGGCATAATCTATTCACCCCCCCTCTAGATTATTGTAGCCACTTGGACTAACAGTAACTAGTGTTGGTATAAATTTGGCACAAAATAATTTATTAAATTTATATAAGGGAGTTCGTTATGAATTTATGATAATCTTTAGTTAAATTAAACAATGAAAAATAGTTAGTCGATAATTTATAATTTTGAAAAATTAAAATCTGGAATGTTATTGGGTATAGCCCAAAAATATTATGTTATGAATCCAAACCTTATTCAATTTATCGAAAAATTTGGATTTTTGGATTGACTCGAATTCGATTCAGAAATCGAGAAATCCAATTCGTTTAAATTCGATTTGAATTAGGATCGAATTTCGAATTGAGGTTTAAAATTTTCATTCGATTAAATTCGATTCGAGGAAGTCGAAGAATTTGGAATTCGATTCGATGAACACCCCTATAGGATCATACTCCTTCTATACTTGTGCTTTCCTTGTTTCCCTATGTGTGTAGGAGTCTTGGAGATCAAGGACATCTTGGACTTCAAGAAGATCAAGGACTCAAGCCCTATATAAAGAAAAGGCGCCATCGTTTTTCACACCCCTTGAACCACGAAATTTACAAAGCAATACACGAGAGATACAATCGAGAGAGAAGCAACAAGATTAAAGAGTGCTAAAAAGTCAAGCGATCAGAGTGTTATTCGATGTGTCCGCAACATCGAGAATAACACTTTGTCCAGTTTCGAATCTTGTTGTGTTTTTCGTCCATATTAGTTTATCTTTGAGCGTACGAGAGTTCATACACTTGTTTTGTTGGACGAACTGATTTACAAAGCTACGATCTACTCAATAGGAGTTTGTTTTACTAGAGTAGTTGATACATTGAGATTTGAGTTGTAATCCGTACATATTCAACTAGTGATTTCGTCATAATTGACACTTCTACAACTTATTTATAACTTGTAGATAAATTTTACTTCGTGTGTTCTTTTTTCGCTGCTTGTTTCGAAAAGTGTTACAACATCTGGTTTAACACTTTCTCTGACATTTGCTGAAACGAATATTTTGGGACCTAAAAAACTTTCAGGTATCATTACTCCAAACGAAGATACTATAAATACTACTACTAGGAAGCCTTTTTTTGACTTGATTTGTTTCATTTTAACTCAAAATATTTTAAATTTACAGAGATATATCGAAAGACAATATCAAATTTTTAAGTGTGAAGCGACACACTTTTACATTCTTCTCATTAGGACAAGTGACGATTGCATGAATCATGATGGACTCAAATCCAGTATCCAACTTCAAATTCCCATTTCACTAGCTTTTGGCCCATGCAAAGGAAATTAGCCTTTGTAACATTGTAGTTACTATTTTCAGCCCAGTAGAAACTAGGAAGTCCACTAAAGTTAGCCCAATGATGACCACTCATTACCCAACCGAAATGGTCTCTGTAGTTTGTGTGAATTTTTCTGGAAAAGAAAGAGAGATTTGCAGGTTGGTAAACTTCCTTCAGATTTCTTCAATGTCAACAAAAACTCAGCCCGATGGGCTGGCCCGACCAAACCCGATAATAGGGTCGAGTTGGGCCAACATTATACCCGAAAACACCGGGTCAGTCTAGTTAGCCCGAAGCAAATCAAGTGTTTTTTTAACACTTGGACTGAATTGAGCTCCATAAAATACTGACTCGAAGAAATCCCGATCCGACCCAGCCCGATTTCTCCATGGCCCGATGACCAGCACCGACCCGGCCGGTCCGATCCAGGACAGCTCTACTTCAAACACCTGAACCAACTTTTTAAGATTTACTATCAATTGGCTTTAAAAAAAGATTTAATATCAATTAATTGCTTCAAAAAAAAAAAAGATTTAATATCAATTTATCTCCCCGCGATACACAAAATTAACAACAAAGCCCCTGAAAAGACATAAAAGCTATGAAACACGGACACTTTTCTAAGGATGTCGTACTTGTACAAGATACGTATCCGATATAATACTTTGTCCGATACTTCATCGATACTCAATGGATACATCTACACATGAAAATAGATAGAATTTATTCTAATGCTCATTTTTTTAGTAATTTTTTTGTGTGTCTATGTGAGTTATCATATTTCAGATTTGAGTACTTATGAAATTTTAGTTTTTTATACTTGAAACATTAATTTTTTAATTGTACTTAGTATGTTTGTATTTTCAATAATATAAAAATATTAATTTTATATGTATATATCGTACCCATATCCTAAAATTTTAAAATATAGTGTATTCTCGTACCCGTATCATATCCATATCCAGTATCAGTGATTCATAGCATAAAGATCAAATATCGTTGTGATTTAAAAAAAATGAAATAATTTAAGATAACATACGAGTTATACTTTTTTTTAGGGATAATTACAAAAAAAAAACCAGAGTTTTGGGCTAATTACAAAAAACCTCGAGATGTTTCAAAATTACAAAAGCCCCTCAAGTTTGTCTATGTCTTAAATTTGGGGGATAAGTGTCGAGTAACTGTAATATTTCTATACCTATCAGTGGTCTTTTGAATTTTTTTTTGGTTTATAAAGGGTGAATGTATGATAGTCAAACCAGAAGAGTTTTTTACGATTTTTAAAAATCTCTATGTTTTTAGTTAGCCTGAAATTCAAGAGCCTTTAAGTAATTATTTCTTTTTATTATTACTCAATAATTTTTAGACGAAGCATTAGGCACATGAGTTAAAATTTACAAATCTTAGCAACAATTTTACTCACTTTAATTATTTTAAGGAATAATTACAAAAATCTCCCTAAGGTTTGAGCTACTTACAAAAAAATCCACAGGTTTTTTAAAATGGCAAAAAATCCTTTGAGGTTTGATTATGTTTTACATTTCCCTCTTTACAAGCAAAAAATATTTCAAAAAGGCCCTATACTTATAGAAATATTACATTTACCCCTCAAATTAAGATAAAATCAAACTTGAGGGGGCCTTTTGTAACTAGCCAAAATCTCAGGGGTCTTTTTATAATTATCCCTTATTTTAATTGTAACTCGTCACAGGAACAAAGTGAGGGATTGATTATAACAAGTTTTCAATATATTTCTCAGTTTCTTATAATGGTGATCTTGATAGAATGAAAAGAAATGTACCGCTCAAAAAGTCAAGACAAGCAATTGAGGAGGATGGTTGGTGAGTTTGTTCAGAGAATATTCAGTTGTAAAGAGGGATATTGGTAAAGATGGTTGGCTTTCCCATCTCAATTCTCAACTTATTTGCCTAACCATACTTTGCGAATTGGGTTTTTCAGTTGAGTTACTCATAAAATTAACTTATGTGACACCCACAATCCAACAAAATCGTATAGTAAAAATTGTCTCTGTAAAATTAAATTAAAACTTATTTCCATCTATTTTCATTCCCAGTTACCCAAAAGATTAAAACAAATCCAAACAGTACCTAATTTTTCCTTCGATGAATAAAACTATGGGGCAGTTACAAAAACTACCCCAATGTTTGTACAAAAAAAAATTACAATTATCTATCAAAATTGTTACAAACTGGGTGGATGTTACAAATGAATGAATCTTATGTTTTTTCCAGATCTCCTATTTTGCCGCACGGATAATTGTCACGTATATAAAAATTATATTAATTTTGAAATATAAATTAAGCTTGTGGATTTTAAAATAATAATAGAAAGAATAGAAGATTCCATCTGATTACAGAAAAAAAACTCTATTGTGAGGTATGTTTTACTAACAAATATCCTCTACTCAGAGTGCGATAACTAAAATAGGAATAAATATCAACGATGTATTTGAATTTAAAAAAATAAATGAGTGTTCTTTTGTAATTAGGAAAAATCTCAGGGGTAGTTTTGTAGTTATCCCCAAAACTAAATAAATATGGGGGATAGTTGACCAAGAGCAAGAAAAAAGTGACCAAGGTAGTGCTTGGGGGAGGGCGAATACAAAATTGCAATATGATAATGTAAAATTGTTATACACTACAGAATGTACGTAGAATAACAGTAATTGGTTCAAGAGAAGTTAATTATATATATAGAGAGAAAGAGGGGCTTGAATTTCTCTAGCTCTGAGTTTTTGCAGTTGTACGGTGGTTTTACAGAGGAAGAATGACGGTGGCGGCGAAGGTGGTGGATGAATTTGTGCCTCACCCTGTCAAAGAACAGCTCCCTGGCGTAGATTATTGCGTCAACAGCAACCCTTCTTGGGGTTTGCTACTCTCTCTCTCTCTCTCTCTCTCTCTCTCTCTCTCTCTCTCTCTCTCTTCTCTCTCTCTCTCTCTCTCTCACACACACACACACACACGCATTTTGCATGATCAATGGGTTATACAAAACTTAAACTAAAATGTCTTGTGCTTGAACTCTCTGTTTCACATGCATGCAAAATTGGGCCTTATTGATGGATTGATTTCCATCCGCCGAATTTTACTTGCTCTGTTTGAAGCTTTCCTTGCAATGAATGTGTGAACCAGGTCGCCGACGTGACTGGATTTTTTTTTTTTTAATGTAAATATGATTTTTGCTTATCGGCTGAAACTCTGTTTGGGGATAAAGTTTCTAATCTTCAGAATTTATTTTGTAAATTCTGTAATTTTTTTACAGCTTTATGCCTCTACTTAGCTCTAAATTATTTAATATGCTACTCGTGATAGATACTCTTGATTTCCAGTAAGTTATTAATAATTAAAAGAATCAGGATTTTGTTTTTGCATCTATGTTCTATCTGATCCATCCTTTCTTCTTTCCCATTTGGTTTCTAATGTAATACAACCTTTTTTTTTTCATCATCATTTTCGAATAGACTTCCATATAAAGTTAGTACTTTGAAAAGAAAGCTCAAAGATTTTGTGAGTATCATATATGGTTTTTTATATCAAGTGTTTTTCCCCAATTTTATGGATATAGAGATACGTAATTGTTTCTAATATCTGGGCACTAATTTGGTGCAGCTGAAGCAATTGTTCTTGGATTTCAGCACTATTTGGTAATGCTTGGGACTACTGTGATCATTCCTACCATAATTGTTCCTTACATGGGTGGCGGCATTGTTAGTACTTCCTTTTTCTCAATTAACATCTGTTTATTATTTGAATAATTTAGTGTTATGTTTAGCTTTGTGTTTGTAGAAACTGAAGCTACTCTATATTAAATCTTTACCAGGTGGAAAAGGCTCAAGTGATACAAACTTTGCTGTTTGTTTCTGGTTTGAACACATTATTGCAAACCTGGTTTGGATCCCGGCTGCCAGTAGTGATAGGCGGTTCATTTAGATTCATAATTCCAACTCTTTATGTTGCATTCGCCCAAAGATATTTCATCTATCTTAATCCTTATTTGGTTAGCTTGCACATCTCTTTACTCTAGTTTGTTTTCCATGCAACTGCTATGTACTTAGAACCTCATTTATTTGAACTTAATAATTTCTCACATCATTGGTTAAGAGGTTTATAAGAACAATGAGGGCAATACAAGGCGCTCTCATGGTTGCTTCCATACTACCTATGTTGCTTGGGTTTCTTGGAATTTGGAGAATTGTTGTGAGGTGGGTAGTTAAATATGAAGTTTGAGTTAGGCTACTTTTTGGTATATCTTAAGAATTGATAATTAATTAGTTTAACACTGCAGGTTCCTCAGCCCTCTTTCTGCTGTGCCTCTGGTCGCTCTTGTTGGACTTGGTCTCTATGAACAGGGTTTCCCGCTGGTATGATATCTTCTTTGCGGTATTATTACTCAAGCGTAAATTTTTGAGTTATGTGTTTTGATATATAAGTTCGATCTATCTCCACACAATACAAATTTGAGGCCCCTATTCATGCCTCAAAACTTTTGAAGTCAAGGTGGCCTGCACAGGTTTTGAAGGTTTCATTATTTATGCAAAATGGCAAAAAAGCGCTTCTGAAGAGTGTCTTGATACTTTGGATGAATTCATATTTTCACAAAATCCTAGCTCCAAACACAAATGATCACATCTCTTTTACCCCCTTCAGAATCTGAACAACATTCAAAAAGGGATTTTAATACTGATTGAAAGCATCTTACCGTTTCTTGCATTTTTGTTTGTTGATGTTTTGTAGCTTGCAGAATGTGTGGAAATTGGGCTTCCAGAGCTAATTATTCTTATTTTGTTTTCTCATGTAAGTGTATCTTTTTATTTTAATACACACTAGCCTGCCCACTCATTTTTTTCTCTTCAAGGACTTAATATTCCTACACAATATCATTGGCATTTCACATCCGTCTTCTGTGTCAAGAGGTTTGGTGGGAGGAACTCATAAGTGTGCTTGTCACTGAATTCTGTCAATCTGGATTATTTCTTGTAGTTTCCGTTGTTGTTTTTAGTTTGGTTAAAGAAATAAAAAAACTACATTAAAAATTGTGTGATCGCAAATTTCACCTTGAGAAAGTGAGTTTTAGGAAAGTTATATTTGGATCGGTAATTGTACAACTTATTTGGTCCAAGCATCACTTCATGTTACTGAAAGATTCACTTGATATTTTGGCTCAGAAACTGCATGAAGGGTATTAACCCTTTCTTATAAAGCAATCCATCAAGCTTCACAACTTTAGTACTTGACTCATGGGTGATTAACATTTGTGGCAGTACATCCCTCATATCTTGAGCTACAAGCGTCCAATTTATGATCGTTTTGCTGTCCTATTGTCCGTGGGGATAGTATGGGCTTATGCAGCCCTTCTGACGGTAGCTGGTGCATACAGGAATAAGCCCTTGAATACGCAATTAAGTTGTCGTGTTGATCGTTCTGGACTTGTACGTGGATCTTCATGGTAAGTGTACAATGGTTTTGCAGTCTTGAATTTTATTTATTTATTTATTTTTTATTCATGTGCCCAAGTTCTACACATGACACACCATTTTCACCAGAGCCGAGTTTGATCACAAATATTAACAGTTGATATTACCTTTTGATTTTATAATGTTTGGCTCATGTAATCCATTTCTTAGGCGTAATCATGCTTTGTTGGCTGCTGAGTGAACCACCTGCCTTCAAACATTAAAAACCCTTGATTAGGCCTACACTTAATAGTAAAACTTCTTTCTGAAAATATTAATCGTTTGAACTTTTCGCTTTTTTGTTTATTTTTGTGCCTCAAGTAGAATTGACATTCTTGTCAGAGTTAGTCATTCTATTCATTAAAGTTTAACCATATTCACTTTTTCCAGATATATAATATCTGAAGCTTGCAATCTTCTTTTTTTCAACTAACTTTCCCTGCCTGTTCTTTATGGTGGTATTCAAATAAATGAACCATCAACTAGTAATAAACTACAGCCTTTCTATACCTCCTGGAGAAATGCTTGTTTATGTGTGATATCTCCAAGGATCATCACATCTCAAATCATTTCCTAAATTCAGATTATAACTTACCTTTTCAGGTGAAAACCAAACTTGAAACTGGCATATTATGGATGTAAATGCAATCTAACGCCTGCTGCTAACCGAAAAATTTGTTGCTTCATTTCTTCCAAATGCTTATGCTATTGCTCAACATGCAGGGTTAGCTTTCCATATCCGATTCAATGGGGTCAACCCAGTCTACATGTTGGAGAAGTCCTTGTCATGATTGCAGCAGCTTTCGTCGCTATGGTTGAGGTTCATATCAATTATTCCAAATTTTCTGAATTTTTTTCTTCTATAAATCCCAGATGTTTCAGTATTTTCTTTATCATGAGAAATTGATCAATTGATGATACTATTAAAGATCCTCGATAGTAGCTGTTGATGTTTTCTTCCCATGCTTTTTGACTTGACTATATAAACTTTCCCCTTGACGCTGATTTGTGTCATTCCTGGTAACATACTTATCTGGAAGGATGAACTTTCATCTGGTTTCCTTTTCATTTTCTTTTTTGGCAGTCAACGGGGGCATTTATTGCTGCATCTAGATATGGGAGTGCTACACATATACCAGCTTCTGTTCTTAGCCGAGGTGTCGGCTGGCTGGTAGGAAGAGAACTTACCACATTTCGCATTATTTTCTCTGTAATGCCCGTCTATCACATATTTTCATTCTCACTATTTCTTTTTGTGAGGTACAGGGAGTAGGCATTTTTCTGGATGGTTTATTTGGTACAGGAAGTGGATCTACCGTATCAGTGTAATACACTTAACCTGCTGAAGAAACTAAGAAACAGAATTTTGGACTCTAGATGCTTAGAATACTGCTGTTTATTTAGATCAATCATAGAGCACATTTTTCCGTGTCATAATTTTGCCAAAACTGATCCGTACATTATATTCCCTTGGGAGAGCATTTTCATAGTCTCAATTATTTACTAACATAAATAAAAGATGAACAACACACCATGAATGTAAAGAATCTCAATGGAAAAGTCATAATTGTCATTGAGATAATCTGGCTTAGTTATTCTTAAAATTGGTTTTCAATATTCTACAAGCTAACTGAATCAGTTGCTGTTAGTAAACACTTGTATAAATAGATCTTGTATCCGTCCATGGAGGTTATGAGAAGAATTATTCATTTGCATGCATAGGGTTTTCTCGAGGTAACTTCTCTCCATTATTTACCTCCAGAGTCCTCGTGCACTTTCTAATTCCTGGCAACTAGCTTTATCACGAGCCTTCAATATTTTCAAAGATACGTAATATATGATTTTTTAAGATCTCAAAATTTGTCTTAACTACATAGCTATCTACTTCAATCTATTAATGAAAAATGGCAGCCAAATAAACATAACCATGCAATATCTTGTCTTAATCATTGAAAAGCCTCTGGAACTTCTTTATTGAAGCTGGTTATTGATATGACTAAAGTATTCAGTTGACTCATAATGACATGGAACTGAACAACCATTAGATCACTTCATATCCTGTTGTCTTAAAACGGGAATTAGAATTGGAGTTGCGGGTTGTATGGTTTGTATTTTGAGCCAATGGAGAATACCACTTAAAGTTATTTGACCAAAACAATCATAACACTTCTAATCTTCATCAATCTATCTGAACTGGAAACTGTACAAAATACCAGTGTCAAACCTTTTATTTGAATGTATCGACGCTAATATTTCTTTTTTATCATAGTCTAATTCTTTTTCTCTTAGTACAGTGAAAATGTAGGATTGTTAGCTCTAACACGAGTTGGAAGCCGAAGAGTGATTCAGATATCTGCAGTTTTCATGCTCTTCTTTTCAATATTCGGTTTGTTATCTGATACCCACTGTATATGTTCGTTTTATTACATACAGTTGATTTGTGCATTCTACTCATTGTACAGTCTTCTATGACAATAAACAGGAAAGTTTGGAGCTATTGTTGCTTCCATTCCCCTGCCGATTGTTGGAGCTCTGTATTGCGTCCTTTTTGCTCTCATGTGTACGTATCCCTTCTTTTTAACGTGATGGCGCCACATGCCCGTGGTAGTAATTGCTTTCCTGAAATGTCATTGAATCTTTTCTTTGATCTCATAATTTGGAGGCGAAAGATTATAAATGTGAATGTGCGTGCTGCTCACAGTTAATTACAAAATTGCAAATCCTTTCAATGATTTCTAGAGCAATATGAAGAAAGAATATCATCACCTTCCTAGTTTTTCCCTCCAATGGTAGTTGTGACAATGGGAAAATGAACTAGACATACATGTCCAATTTTACGAAAATCTAGCTTCTTTGTGCTCTCAAAAGTAGATATATTTATATCTTACCCTTGTACGATTTGTTCTCTCTTTCGCGAGTCAATAATTAAAAGTTGCCTAATTGGGTAATGCTCAAGTAATGTAGCTGAGTTATTAAATTCTACACGAAAAATCTCATGTGAGTTGCATGCAAACGCAAAAAAGAAAAGAAAAATGGACCACTTTTCAGATTTTGGCACATTCAAGTCGAATGCTGACTTTTGGAATTCAAACATGTCAAATATCTGTGTTTTGTCGGAGATACGTAACAACAAATATGTTTCTTTAATTTTGATAATGTCTTTTGTTGTCATATTTTCTGGCAGCTTCAGCCGGTCTTGGCTTACTCCAATATTGCAACCTCAACAGCTTCAGAACAAAGTTCATTATTGGTTTCTCATTCTTTATGGGACTTTCAGTGCCGAGGTATTTCAGTGATTACGTGATAACGTCTGGTCATGGACCTGTTCACACTCATTCTGTCTGGGTATGTAAAACAAATCTTAACTCATCTCCTTGATTCATCATTTTTAAGCAAATTACATTACATTATATATAAGTTGTATAATATGCAGTTCAACAAAATGGTGTTAGTGATTTTCACATCCCCAGCCACAGTAGCTGGAATTGTTGCTTTCTTTCTGGACCTTACTCTCGCACGTAAACATGGCTCGACTCGAAGAGACAGTGGCAGGCACTGGTGGGCCAAATTCAAGTATTTTGACAAAGATCCAAGAAGCGGAATTTTATTCCCTCCCGTATGGCCTTTCTAAATATTTCCCTTCACACTAATATTTTAGCCATCGTTCGTATTTGAACGATGTACCTTAAGAAGAGAACGATCAAATAGTGATATTTATGAAGAATTGGTTTTGTTTAGTGCAATCAAGTAGCCACACTGTGAATTTACTCATATGAAAATGTTGCTGATGATTTGTATAGGTTCAAATAATTTCTATTTGTTCTAATAGCTTCTGTTATATGTTGAGGGGCAGTTGCAGTCAATTTACATTGAGTCTTTATTTTTATTTTCATGAGAAATATTAAATGGTATTTGTTTAAACATACACCATCCATCTTTATTATTTTGGAATGTAATTTGGTGCAGCACTACTTTTTCCTATATTTGTCATAATTTCTTGGTCAAGCAAAATAACAAAATTTGATGTGGTAAAACAGTGTGTTACATTGTCACATGTATCTCATTTCAGTAGAAAAGGACTTGAAAAAGTCTAGGTCAACTTTTGTCATCTTTTACTATATATGTTGGATTAAGCATTTTATGTCAAATACAATGAATTAGGTTCATGCCCTTTGCATAGATTACAATAAAGGGTTTCCTCAATAATCGTCATAATTGTAGTAGGCATCTCAAATCATGATTGACAAAGTTATGTAAATAGGTGCAAGAAATAGTGTATCTAATTAAGGTTCTGTTAGAAATTGAAGAACTATGAATTATGAACATTAACTTAGGTTATTGATGATGATCTCCAATTACAAACAAAGTACATGAGAATCAATGCGAGATATAATAACATACATCAATTGGTTTGAGGTATAAAGATCAGGGTGTAATAAAACATTTATTTATTTCCACCCGCTTTTGTCACTGCATCAAATGACTATGAACATAATTCTCCTTAAATGTGTAACTTGCTAATCTTGGATGCACTTTTTTTAACCCCATGTGATATAATTGTATCTTAATATTATCATACATATATGTTTGAGATAATTGATATCATCATTTCCACTTTAGTCCACAATGCATAAATGATGGTTTCCAAGTACATTGTATAACTTTAACACAATCAATATATACCATACCATGCAATTAGTTTTTACTTGATATTTACATATACTCTATAGCCAAATATGTCCTAATTTGAAGGATAAATAAATTTATATACATCCATTAGATGGTTCCTTTACATTGTCACGTGATTTTTACCAAAATTATCCCATGTATCTAAAGAACTCGTTCGTATCACTTGTTGATACTCAACTTCTGATTAGATACGAGTCGACTAACATAATTTCGTCCAGTTATCATTCGTATTACTTGCTAGGACTCAACTTCTAATTAGGTACGAGTCGACTAACATAATCTCGTTCAGTTATCTCTATAAATGGTTCCCTTACATCGTCACATGATTTTTACCAAAATTCTCCCATGCATCTAAACATTTGTCCGTATCACTTGCTAGGACTCAACTTCTGATTAGATATGAGTCGACTAACATAATCCCATCCATATATATCTATAGATGGTTCTTTTGAATCGTCATATGTTTTCACCAAAATTATTCCATGCATCTAAAGACTTGTATGTATCACTTGCTGGTACTCAACTTGATTATATACGAGTCGACTAACATAATCTCATCTAGTTATCTCTATAGTTGGTTAGCGTGAATCGTTACATGATTTTCACCAAAATTCTCCCATACAGCTGAACATTCATTCATATCGCTTGCTAATACTCGACTTCTAATTAGATGCGAGTCGACTAACATAATCTCGTCGCGTTATCTCTATGTGATTTTCACCAAAATTCTCCCATGCATATAAAGACTCATTCGTATTCTTTGAGACTCAACTCAACGATTAGATACGAGTCGACTAATCTTGTCTAGTTATCTCTATAGATGGTTCCCTTGCATTATCACGTGATTTTCACCAAAATTCTCCCATGCATCTAAAGACTTGTTCGTATCACTTAATGGAAATCAACTTCTAATTAGATACGAGAAGACTAACATAATCTCGTTCATTTATAGAATCTCTATAGTTGGTTAGCTTGCATCGTTACGTTATTTTCACCACAATTCTCCCATGCATCTAAATATTCGTTCGTATACCTTGCTATGACTCAACTTCTAATTAGATACAAGTCGACTAATATAATCTAATCAATTATCTCTATAGATGATTTCTTTACATTGTTACGTGATTTTCGCCAAAATTCTCTCATGCATCTAAACGTTCGTATCACTTGGTATGACTCAAACTTCTAATTAGATACAAGTCAACTAAAATAATCTCATCCAGTTATCTCACTAGATAGTTCCCTCACATCGTCACTCGAATTCCACCAAAATTCTCCCGTGCACCTAAATTTTCGTTTGTACTAGTACTTAACTTCTAGTTAGACACAAATCGACTAACGTACACTCGTCGATCATAAGTTACTAAATTAGCTAGATGATATAAGTAAATTAATTTCTCTATGTTGCTTGCATTCCTATTAATAGAATATACATGATTATACATTTAATTTTTCAAACTAATTTTCATATTATTTCAAAATTATAAAATTGAGAGAAATTAAACACATATTTCTAAAAATTGAGTTCTAATTGAGACCAATATACAAAAATAAAAAAACAACCACAAATTCCCTATTGAAAGCAGCCTCACCAGGTGCCCACCAAGGAAAGCACATGGTAAAGGGAATTGAAAGTAGTACTACCTCACAGAGCATTAAAATTCCAAAATAAATAACTTGTGTTACTAAAAAGACCAAAGACCAGTCAATCCCGAAAATCAAAGTATACTATTCTATTCTACACAAACACAAAATTATCAGTATTCTATTTTACATCAGAGACCATCAGAATCATGCAACCTTATATATATCTTATACACTCACACATAAATACATAATTCTAGGTTTTACTCTCAAAATCTTCACTTGTGTGTAGATATCAAAAATTTACAAATAATTGTGTTAAAATTGTCACACTCATTTCATTTAGGTTTTGACTGAGCTAATATGAAATTCAATTTCCTCTTTTGATAATTTTATTATTTTCATCTAATGTTGTGTATTTTCATTTTATTTTTTCCGGTTGTTACTCTATCTTTTGCTTTGTGAGGTAATATTATAAGGTACTTTTGAGCAAGATTTGTAATTTTTCAAGTCTGATAGGAACAATTCCAGCCTTTTGACTTGTTATATTATATATAGATTATGATTATTTCATCAGAGTTTTTTTCCGTATATATTATTAAATAAGTAAGATTTGAGTTTTTTATATTTTGCAAAATTCTAAATTCTAAAGAGAATATGAATAATTAGAATTATTTCCAACACAATATTAACAAGACATTTATGATTAAAAGTATCTCACAAAAATACAACACATTATTTTTCGAGAAAAAAAATAAAATCCGAAAATTCAGATGCAGTGTCTCTTGGTTGAAAATTCCATAGATAAATAAAATCTTGGCTGTAATCTTTACCTTCTCTTTCACCCACTGCACACCACTCTTTCTGCTCACAGTCCAGTCCACCTGCTTCACTTAGAGAAAACACGCACCACACGCTCCAATGTGTGAGAGAGAACACTAACCAAAAATGTCCTTACTAGTACTCCTCCACGAACCATAACCGGCCATGTGTATTTTAACCCAATCCCTACCACCGCCTTCACATCCCTTCCCCACCACCAATGCCGTTTTACCGCCGCCGCTGATTACCCTCATTCCTCCGCCATGTCCGACCATCCCGATGCTAGCTTATACTGTAACGAGGATTTAGCCGGCGATGCCGTCAGATCCGATGCCGACGTCACTCCTCCGCCTCCGATACCGTCCGATGAGTCTACATTCATCGCCCGATTGTTGGATACGGAGAACAACCACATGCCCCGCCCGGATTACATCCATCGCTGTCAAAATCGCTCCATTAACGTCACCTCTCGCCAGGACGCCGTTAACTCCATCCTCATGGTATTTGCTTATTATACACGCAGAAGTTCGTTCGTGGTAATTAATTGAGCAATAATGGTGATTTTTTTGATTATTTTTTAGGTTCATGCACACTTTCAATTCAAACAGATTACTGCTTTCCTCGCCATCAATTACTTCGATCGTTTTCTATCCGCTCACACACTTCCGGTTTTTATCCCTCTCTCTTTCTCTATACCTTCGTCTATGGATACAGCTTTATCTACAGGATTTCACATTAATAATCGGAGTTTTCGATTGGAAAACAGGAGAGTGCTGGATGGCCATTTCAGCTTCTATTAGTGACGTGCCTGTCTCTGGCGGCGAAAATGGAAGAAATATACGTTCCATTGCTTTCGGACCTGCAAATGCACGAGTCCGCATATGTTTTCGAGCCGAAAACAATACAGAAAATGGAGCTTTTCGTCCTGGCTAAGCTCAAGTGGAATCTACGCTCTGTCACTCCATTTGACTACCTGCATTACTTCATTTCCATGCTTCCCTCTTCCGCCTCCAATACCGATTCAACCTCTGCCATTCATTCCATCGCTTCCAGTATTATTCTCAATACCACCCGCGGTAAATCCCTCAGCAATTAATCAATACAGAATAATAATTTAATTTTTACGGTTTATACCTTGTAATGTTTTCGATTCGCGTAATCGTGCTGTTAATCAATAATCAGTGGTGGATTTTTGGGATTCCCGCCGTCGGTCATTGCCGCAGCCGCCGTGATTGCCGCGGCCGGTGATGGTGTGAATTTGCCCGATACTTTCGATGAGAGAATTAACAGGGTAAGTTTGTGGTGCAATTAATTGTTTTGGAACTTTCTAGTTTGTTCACATGGCCGATGGGGGTGTGGGGGGTTTAAAAGCGAAACATGTTTATTAATCTGGGGTAGTAATTTGTAATTTCCCAAGTTATGGGGGTGAAAAAATACTCATTCGGCGTTTTTTTTTAATTTTTTCCCGCAGGAAATGGTGAGAAGCTGTCATCAACTAATGGACGAATACGTGCTTGACACGTGTCCATCTGACCGTCTTAAAGTCCTGAGCATTGAGCCTCTCGAGCCGCCGCCGAGTCCCCTCGGCGTCCTTGATGCGGCGGCCTGTGTTAGCTGTGACACCCATCCCGAAAATCCAGCCTCATTTCCCGGCTTGGCCTCCGGCGCCGGCTCGGATTTGGGCTCCGGCTCTGGCTCCGGCTCAGGCTCGGATGAAGCCGAGAGAGAAAACAAGCGGCAGAGATTATCTACACCGGATGTACATGAATCATAACTATAGATAAGTATCAAATATTTTTTGGCGTATCCAAAACCACAATCCTTTTTTCCGTATCCAATAATCATAAAATTGCTTGGAAGTAAGAAATTTTGATATAGTTTTCTTAATTTTTTCCATTTAGAAAAGACTGAAACTTATTACATTTCATTGATGGCTGGCCCATAAGTAATGTGGCCCAGCAGGACCTTTAGACAATTATAATTCCGCTAATTTTGAGACTTTATTAAAGGCCCTATTTATCTGTCTTTGCTAGTTATATAATAATGTATTTGATTGGCTGACAAAAAAAGGCCTCTTGCCTTTTTAAACAAGTACTCCAATAATTTTGGCATGGAGTATACTGTTTTTTTTATTTTGTTTTTTTTAACCTTTTCTCCGTTGTGGTAACGCTGTAACCCATTTTCTTGGGTTGATTAAAGAAAATAATCTTTAATCTAAAGTAAAATTGTATCTCAAAAAAATAAAAATATCTTATGTTCAACTGGGCTCTGGGCATGTGTGGATGATTTATTTGTCACATTCCATTAATATGTGGGTTTCTTTATATGTTATTCATATTTTATTATAGTGTTTGGGTAGTAAATAGTGGTGTACGAAATGGTAAAATTAAAGGCTGCAATGATTGTTGCGTGCTGCAGAAATGTGTTTAGCATGCAATCATCAAAAGTAATACGTCCAAAGATTCAATAATGTCTAGATTCATCAAATTGGGAAATTTTCATTAATATTGTATAACAAGTACAACCCTTAAGTGTTATTTGTAATTTTCAAAAATTACTGGTTTTTTTTTTAAAATTAGACTAAACCTTAGGGTAGTTTTTGTTATTATCTCAAAATACTTTTATTTTCAACTTTCATTGGAAAATTCTATATCTAATCAAATGGCAACATTTGCTTTTATTTCCCAAATATGTTTCATTCTAAACAAATGAACCAAATTATTTTTTTCTTAACAGTTCATTTTAAGCATATTTTTTATTCTTCAATATTTAGTGAAACATCTAAAAAAAAATTATAAAATATTTCTCCGGAAAAAACAGCTAAAATAACTACAGACACGGCGTTAAATTTGGGATGAAAAGTCCCAAGGGACATGCAGTAGACTGTAGAGCAGTATTTTCTTATTTTGTGAGAAAAAAAGAAAAGTTTCTAGTCGTTTTACGCTGTGACGCAGCGCTGGTGGAGGGGCCACGGGGTGATGCCACGTATCCGACAAAAAGTACGAACCCCCGAGGGTGGTGTTGGTACACCTGTGTGTCTGATTTGGACGTATTACAATGTACAGTTTGGCTTCACCCTTTGAAATCTTCCCGGTATTATGGGCCTAGTTATGCCGAGTGCCAACCCACTTAGAAGTTAACCTTATCATGTAATTCATAATTTGGTGAAGTTAGGGATATTTAGTGCTTGTTTGGAGTGGAAAAGTCCATTTAGAAAATGGACTTATTAGAAATAATTATAATATATAGGGAAAATTGTATTTCATCCCATTATACTCTTATTAATTCTTACTTTATTCTATGTACTCTTAATTGTCTCATTTACTCTCTTTATACTCTCATTTCCATTCACATTGCCCCATTGCACTCGTATTTTCTTATTTTATCCTATTACATTTTCATTTTGTCTCATCCTAGGGAAGACTTGATATGCGGGTACCCATCCTGTGACCAAGGGCGGGGCCAGGCGAGATGCAGGTATCATTTTTTTTTCATCTACCCGCCCCGCCTAGTATTTTATTTTAATATATATTATTGTATAATTTTTATGTATTTTTATATTATATCTAATATTTATAAATTGATAATAATAAATTTTGTAAATAATATTTTACAAATTTAATTTTTTTCTTTTTTTTATTAAATTTAATTTAAAACGTGGCAGAACGGGTCAACCCACACCGCCCCGCGATAGGTCAACCCGAACACGGCTGGTTTGGGTCCTGGACGACCCACCCTGACCCGACCCATTGTCATCACTATCTCATCCTTGAAATCTTACATCGGGCCTAGTTATGCCAACCCGTTTGGGATTTAACCTATCTTGTAGTTTATAATTTTCTCAGGTTATGGACGTTTAGGAATAATGATAATATCTAGGATAAATTATACCTCACCCCTTGTACTCTTGTTGATTCTTATTTTATTCTATGTACTCTTAATTGTTTCATTTCACCCCTTATACTCTTATTTTCACTCACTTTTCCATATTATGCTCTTATTGTCTCATTTTACCCCGTTAAACTCTCAATTTGTCTAACCTGTGAATTCTTCCAGTATCATTAGCCTAGTTATGCCAACCCACTTGGGATTAACCTATCCTGTAATTCATAATTTCGTCAAGTTATAGGCATTTAAGAATAATGATAATATCAAGGATAAATTATACTTCACCTCCTTATACTCTTATTATACTCTCTTTTTGCCCCATTGTACTCTTATTAACTCAATTTACCCTATTACTCTCATTTTGTCTCACATTTGAAATCTTCATAGTTATGCCAGCCCACATGGGGCTTAACCTATGCTACAATGATAATTTGGTCATGGACATTTAGGAATAATGATAATATCTAGGGTAAATTACACTTCACCCCATTTACTCTTATTAATTCTTATTTTTTTAAAGTACAATTAGTAGGGTAGGGGATACATGCACTCGAATTAGATTGAACCCGGGTCAATCGCTCTTACAAAACAAGACTCTATCATTGGAGCACAAGGTTGATCTCCTATTAATAGGATGTAAAAGAGTCGACTCGAGCCGAACATAGTATCGTTCGAGCTTGTTTGAATTTTAATCGAGCTTCAAAAATTATCTTTGAACTTGTTTTGATTATAAATAGAATCAAGCACGAATGAGTTTTAGTCGAGCCGAACATGAATCGAGCTTGAGTAGTTTGATATTTTTACACATTTTATTCTTTGTTTGCTAATCGAGTCGAGCTCGAGCCGAGCTTTACATCTTATCAAATAGAAAAATATGTTAAAAATGTGTTAAAGCCTGGTTCGTTATGTTAACAAACCAAGCTCAAACGATCTTTTAACGACTGATCTCGAATCAAGTATAAAGTAGTTTGGTTCGTTTTTCAACCCTACCTATTAATTCTACTTTTTTTCATGTACTCTTAAGTGCCTCAATTTACTCTCTTATACTCTCATTTCTACTCACTTTGCCACATTCTACTCTTATTGTCTCATTTTACCCCATTACACTATCATTTTATATAACATTTGAAATCTTTTGGTATCATGAGTCTAGTCATGCCAACCCACTTGGGACTTAACCTATCCTATAATTGATAATTTGGTCATGGACATTTAGGAATAATGATAATATCTAGTGTAAATTACACTTCACCTCTTTTACTCTTATTAATTCTTATTTTATTCCTTGCACCCTTAATTGTCTCACTTTAACCCCTTTTTCATTTTCACTCACACTACCTCAGTATACCCTTGTTGTCTCATTTTACCCTATTACACTTTTCTTTTGTTTCACCTTGAAATCTTCTGTTATCACGGACCTAGTTATGCCAACCCATTTTGTACCATAAATTATCCTATAATTGATAATTTGGTTATGAACATTTCGGAATAATGATAATATCTAGTGTAAACTACACTTCACCTCCTTTACTCTTATTATTTCTCGCTTTATTCTTTGTACCTTAATTGTCTCATACCCCATTATACTCTTATTTTCGCTCACGTTACCCCATTTTATTCATATTATCTCATTTTATCTCATTACACTTTCATTTAGTCTCACCCTTGAAATATTCCGGTATCAAGGGCCTAGACGCCTAGTTATGCCAACCCAATTGAGACATAATTTAGTCAAGTTATGGACATTTATGGTACCAATTTTATCATGATTTGCTAAAATGAGATTAAACTTTCTGATTAAAAATAAAACAAAGTAAATATAAGATTTTTGATATCCAATTTGAGAACTTTAAGTGTTGCCAAATTTTATTTGTAATTTCCCTAAAAAAAATATTTGTAATGCGTTAAATGCTACATAATAATTTGTTTTTTGTTTTCATACTTCAATAACTTTTCAACAGAAATTATTATGTAGCAATTTTTTTTGAATTATATAATTAATATAGAAATATAATAAAATTATTAAAATATTTGTAAGTTTTAAAAATAAATGAAACCAAACTTAACGAAAGTTTTGATTGAAATAATAATCAATAAGTAAAAATCACCCCCACGTATGCATGACGCAAGAAGGCCACGTTAGATGGTTGTAAAAGGGCATGAGAAGTGGAAGCATAGAGGATCTTGAGTAGTTGAGTTTGCCTGTTTGGGAGTCGAGACGGTGGGAGACAGCCGTAAAAACCCAACAGGAGCCGTCCATCTGTAAAGCACCCTCTTCGATTTGACGGCTTAAAGGCACCAGTATATCTCATCACTCAACGTCATGTCACCCTAGCAACTGTTACACAATAGCACCACGAAAAGCAAAAAGGAGAAAGGCTAATTTCGCATTTAATATATTTTAATAATTAAAAATTAATTCCATTCGTCCACCTTACTTCATGGTATTTTATCCTACTTATATAGTTATATATATTTGCATATTTTTTAGAGTTATTTATTAGATTTTATTAGGTTGGACTACAACTTTTTTGTTTTGAAAAAAATATTTAATTTACTCAAATATTTACTTTTACGATAATGACAAAATTTTAAGTGTCATAAAAATTTAAAAAATATTTTTGACGATAAAATATATGATTTTAAACTATATATTACAAAATTAAATTATAATTAGTTTATGTTATTTTTAATTAAAATTGGTAAAAAGTGTAATAATTTGTTGATGCTTACTTTTGCTCAACAAGGATTTAAATGCCTAAATGTTGACTGGGAAATACGAAATATGCAATAAAGTGTTTTTTTATTATATAACAGAGCATGAATTCTGGTCGGCCTCTGGCTTGGCAGAGTTTTGAATGCAAGAGTTTATATAGGATTTTCTGTTGTCTTTTTTCTCATAATTCATAAATGAGTTATATTTATACAGTTAGATTCAATAGGTTAGCAATCATTATAATTACAATGTGAGTGAGACACTTGTCTTCCTCTTACTGTGCATGAGATGCATGACTGTTATGTATCAAATAGTGCTTGTTGAGTTGTCCCATTATTGTTTTGCCAGGTCGCAGAGCGGTCTGCCTTTGGGGTTCCGGCTTGGTCATCGTTGACTTTCGAGGTGGGGTTCTCTTTTTCTTGAAATGTCTTCATAGCTGAGCTCTAGTCGACCTAATATTCTTCTTGGTTCTGACAGTATGGTAGGTCCACGTTAGCAGGTCTTGGGTTGCCATGTATGAGTGTCTGTCCAACTCTGCTAGGGTATTATCATCAATGGCCCCCAAGTTCGAGGTGGGAGGAGACATCTTTGAGGTGGGTTGGAACTTAGAGAGAGAGAGAGAGAGAGAGAGAGAGAGAGAGAGAGAGAAGGGAGATTGAGAGAGGACTTGAGTGGATTTGAAAAGGCTGACACCTGTCATTGTCTTTATTGTTGAAACGGCGGCATTAAATGCCAACAATTATGATTGACATATGGTAGTTGGTGGTTGGGCCATAGGGGCGCGTGAACCCATGCGACGCGCCTGTTGGTTTGAAATGACGCGTCTCTTAGAAGGGATGCGTCTCTTGGAAGTTCCAGCCTATGAATAGGCACCTGTAGCATCACTTTTCACTTTTACCACAAGCATTTAACCTTTTCACAAAGAGAGAGAGACCGAGCAGACATCCTAGTCGGCATTTGAGCGAAATAGTCTTCCCAGTTTATTTTAGGTAATTTTTCTTCCTTTTTCTTTAATTATGTCTAATTCTGACAGCCAAAATAAGGAGTTATTGTAGAGGTTCCGATTGAAGACACTCCCACAGAGGTTGAGGTGTCTCAAGAAGGTGGTAGTGTAGTGGAATTTCGGACTCGAATGAAGATTCTAAGCAAGGGGTTCCGCAGGAAGAGGGGGAGGATGAGGAAATTTTATCCCCTACTCCCCTTGCTGCAATAAGTGGTGGGAGAATGTGTGGGCCGAAAGATCTGCCCATAGGAGGAAGTGGAGTGTCGGGGCCGAGCAGGGAAAATATGGCTGGGCCCAGCGGAGTAGGGTGAGGTGCGGGGCCTTTGAGCCACTAAGAGGGCACGAGGTCCTGGTCGGATGCCTCTGAAAAACACCTCCAGGGAATACACTGACACCGAACATAACTCTATTCATGGATTGCTACTTCAGGCCGAGCTGGACACTTTCCACATGTAGTTCGACATCTTGGACATGGTGCGGTTCTGGTTGCCCGAGCTCGACGAGGTGTTCGAACATCCGCTAGTGAGGTGCACAACAATATATTCCCGCAGCCTCTTCTGTGGGCTGAGGTTTCCTCTATCGAAGTTAATCACGAAATGGTTTTGGAGGTGGAAGCTTGCTCTGGCGCAGGTCTACCCGCTCTCCTGGGAAGATTGATAAGGCTGGTCATCCTTTTTCATAGACATCATTTCCCCAGGCCCACATTTGACAAAATAAATGAACTCTTCCTCTGGAAAGCCACCCCCAGTAGGCGCAAGGGGAGACCATCTAGGTGGTATTATCTGGTGACCAGACCTGGGTACCCAGACAATATTGTTGAAGGCCTTCCCAGATCCTTAAACGACTAGAAGGATAAATGGTTCTGGGTCGGTGGGGAGTGGATGAGCTCCGGGAGCAATGACGAGCAATACCTTGCTCCCTACCTTAACTTTAAATATGATTTTTGTATTCTTTCTCGGTCCCTTGCTTTTCTCAGAAAATTCTAATCTTTAATTATTTGTTTCTTGTGCAAAAAATTGACCTTCCCAAGAAAGGCTCTCCGAAGAGTTTCTAGAGAGACTTGACAAAATAAAGAGGGCTTCAAAGATGAGCCAAAACATAAAGACTTTGACCCTTGATGCCAATTTGATCCAAACGGGTCTATGCAAAAATTTGCTAGCTCATTCGGATACCAGCCGAGAGCAGAAACCCAGGCTCCGGAATAGAGAAAGGGCGAGTAGAGGACTAAGCCCCCGGAAAGTGAACAGAGAACAAAGGCCTTGTATGGATGTATGTCCAAGTCCAATTTCCAGTTTCTAGTGTTTAGAAATGAATTTCTAGAAGTTATTGGTTTTCGTGTGAAAAATGAAAATATGTTTGGTTTGTTGTCTGAATTGGTGTTTTCATATAGATTTGAAAGTGAAATTATGTTTGGTTAAATGTTTTTATGTGTATGTTTGACATTGGTTTCCGTGAAATGTATTGGAAAATTTGTTTTGGTGTATTGCTTAAATTCCAATTCTGAGTACATGTAGGATATTTTAATAATTTTTTACTATCAAGTGGGTCACTTGTCTTTATTCTTGAATTTTGTTACAAGACAACAATATATAACTTGACCAAACATATTGCCTAATTTTCTAATAAAGTAATAAATAAATAGAGCACATTGCCAATTCATTGCAATAGATTTTACAAATATATGTACTTTTACCATCATTGACCAATTGAACGGCATGTCGGACGCGATGGATGCGAAATGAGGCAGACTACTCAGACTACTCAATAGGTTGTGCAGCTATTTTGAAAACCATTTTCCGATTACAGTGTAATTTTTGAGACTTTTGAAAATTGAAAATGTTTCATTTTTAATGGAAATATTGATATGCCAAACATGATCCCAATTTTTTGAATAGTTAGAAAACTGAAAATGAACTTTAGAAACACAACCATACAAGCCCAAAGACTCTAGGCAACCTATCCAACCATTTCGTGTCTATAGTGTTTATCATTGCAAGTTTTAATATTCTTGTTGTTTTTGTGCAGCTCCCCCGGCCGACATGGACGTGATGGGTCACCGCAAGAAGGTGAAGAAGGTGGTTGGGAGCCCTGCTAAGAAGACGACCGAGCAGAGAAAGGAAAACCAGTAAGGCAAGAAGAAGGCGGTCCTTGAGATAGAGGAGCCGATGAGGAAAAGAATGGGATCTCAGATTGAGATCCCATGGACTGAGCTGATCCAAACAGAGGTCACAATCGTCCCTTCTTGAGCTGCAACGACTATCATCTCCAGGAGGACTTTTTTGGATGGCCTGGGGCACGAGGGTCACTTTGTTCCACCTAACGCTGGCCGGGAGGGGCCGTGTGAGCATATGTCCGGGCTGAGGCCACATTGGTTAGTGGAATATGCCAAGTGTGCCACCCCAACTAGGAGCAGATTGTAGCCCTGCCCGGAGCCACCCTAGCATCCAGAGATGTCCCGGCTCGGTCCTGGACCACGGGCATAAAGAGCTTTTGTCAAGATGCTAACATGGAGGAAAAGATCCTGTACTGGATGGGTCTTTCGGGTTAGATCATCGAGACTTTGTGGCATGCGGTGGGTGATCAGCTCAATCTGGCCAGGCGCCACAAAGACTTGCGAGATGCCTACAGCCTCTGTGCCGGGGTTCAGGAGTCTTTGAAGTTGCAGGCTAAGGAGGTTGAGAAGAAGGCAGTTGTTGCAAGCCAGGCCGAGCAGGAGGTCGTTGTTACTAAGGAGGAGGCAAAGAAAGCAGAAGGGGTCCTCCGTGGCGAGGTGAAGATGTTGAATGAGGATTTGGTGAAGTGCAAAGACGAGTTCACCAAACAGCTGGAAGAGACATGGGGGGAGGCTGGGAAAGTGGCCATGAAAGCCTTCAAAAAATCTCCGGCGTATGGTTTCATGTTCACATGAGCTCATGCAATGAGCATGGTGAACTTTTAGGTGAGCTCAAGAAAGGAAAGACCGTAGCTCAGCTCGAAGATGACCTAAAGAAGCTTACAACTTAGATTGAGGAGGCGAGGCCACAATACCCTGATGTTGCTGCCTTTCCAGAGGAAGAAAGAGATGTCGAAGCTGAGGAAGAAAATGTTGAAGAAGTGGCATCCATCGGTCACCCTCTTGACCAGCCCTCTGTTGCCAATCCCCTCTGGCTCTTTAGGACATTTTTTCTTTTCTGCTATCTTGTAATCGGCCTCAGGCTAGACAGTTGTAAATACTTTTGTCTTTAATGAAATTTCCCTTTCCAAATCTTTTATTTCATGTTTATTTGAACTTTTACTTTTTTAGTTCTTTTTGTCATGTGCTCTGTGTTAGGCCGAGATACTTAATTTGATGTACTCGGAGCTAGGCCGAGATGCTTCATTTGATGTGCTCGGTGCTAGGCTGAGGTTAATAAGATGTAATAGTTGTAAGTAATATGCTCGGAGCTAGGCTGAAATTAATGTGATATAATTGATTGAGAAAAAGGCAAGTTTGCTCAGTGCTAGGCCGAGAACATATGTTTTATTGGTAATACTTCTTCAAGTAAATTACATTCCAAGGGTGATTGAACTTTTCTCCGTTTAAATGTTCGAGCTCGTATGCCCTATTCTCCAAGAATTTGCTGATTTTGTAGGGCCCTTCCCAGGTCGGCTTCAGCGGACCAGGATCACCTCCAATAACTCTCTTCAAGACTAGATCACCGACCTGGAATTTTCTTTCCCTCATTTTGGAGTTATAATATCGTTCACTGCTCTGCTTGTATATTGCATTATTCATTTCTTCACTACATCATTTCTCATCTAACAAATCCAACTCAGCTCGCATGGCAATTTTGTTTGTATCCTCAGAAAACTTTGCAACTCGGTAGGTTGGGGCACCGATCTTAACTAGGATGACCGTCTCGGCCCCATAAGCTTGGGCAAAGGGAGTTTCTCCCGTGGCTGATCAGTTTGTTGTCCTATAAGCCCAAAGTACCCTGGGGAGCTCCTCAGGCCAGTTTCTCTTGATTATTCTAGTCTGGTCTTTAGAGTATATTTAAAGATTTTGTTCACCTCTTCGACCTGACATTAGAATGCGGGTGATATAGAGTAGAGAAGTGATTCTTGATATGTAAATTTTCAGAAAAAGTTTGAAATTTTCTGTTATTGACTTGCTTCCCATTGTCGTCACTATTGAGTAGGGTATCCCAAATCGGCAGACAATTGACTTCTAGACAAAATCCATGATATTATCCTCGGTTATCTTCACTAAGGGCTCCACCTCGGCCCATTTCGTGAAACAGTCAACTGCTACTATGGCATACTTCACGCCCTCTTTGCCAGTGAGGAGAGGTCCGATTAGGTCAATTCTACACTTGGCAAATGGCCATGGACTGAATACTGAGGTGACCTGCTCGGGCGATACTTGACATGAGGTGCAAATCTTTGTCATTTTTCACATTTCTTGAACAGTGAGATGGCATCCAGTTTGAGTGAAGGCCAATAATATCCTTGCCGAATTAATTTATAGGCCAGTGATTGGACCCCAACATGGTTTCCACAAATGCCTTCGTGGACTTCTCTAAGGGCTTACTCGGCTTCACTCTCAGACAAACATCGGAGTAAGGGAACCGAGTAACCGCATTTATACAAAATCCAATCCACAATCATGAACTGGACAACCTGTGTTCTCAATGTCCTTGTTTCACTTTTGTTTTCTAGTTGGATATCATGTTCGAGATACTAGATAACTGGGGTCATTCAGGTTTGCTCGACACTTTCGTTGGTGTTCTTAGCTATGTTCATAGATGTATAAGAGAGATGAAAAACTGTCACATTTTCGATCAGGTGAAGTTGAGCTAGGGCATCTGCTTACATATTTTCACTTCTCGGAACATGAATAGCCTCTGTTGTAATTTGAGATAGTTTATCCTTCGCGAGCTCCAAGTATTGAGATAACTTGGGCCTTTGGATTCATAGTCCCCGTTGATCTGGTTCACAATGAGCTGAGAGTCACGGTGAATGGTTAATTTCTTTAGACCCATGGATGTCGCCATTTCAAATCCCGCCAATAAAGGTTTGTACTCGGCTTCATTATTTGTCACAGGGAATTGAAAGCACACAGCCGAGCAGTAGCACTTGTCATCAGGATTGATTGGCACAATCCCATCCCCTGCTCGGTCTGCAGTGAAAGATTCGTCGACAAAAAGTCGCCAAGTCTGTTCTTTGCCGATATCAAGTTGGATTACTAGTGTGAACTCGGCCACAAAATCTGCCACAGCTTGCCCCTTTATGGTTGTCCGAGGTTCATACGATATTTCAAATTGACTGAGCTCAACCGTCCACTTAATCATTTTGCCGAATGTTTCTGGTCGGTGCATGACCATTTTTAAGGGATAATTCGTGAGAACTGCAATGCGGTGCTACAGGAAATATGGTCTCAATTTTTGGTACGAGATCACAAGTGCATAAGCTAGTTTTTTCCATCGGAGGGTATCTTAGCTCGGCATCATAGAGGTCCTAACTGACATAATATACCAGGTTTTGGATAGAATTTTTTAGTCGGATTAGGACTAGATGACTGCATATTCTGAAACAGCCAAGTACAAATACAAAAAAATTCACCTCAGCTCATTTTTTGGAGGACTGGTGTGGTGGACAAATATTGTTTCAGTGATTCAAAAGCTGTTTGTGTCTCCTCGGTCCATTCAAAGTTCTTGTGTTTCTTAATGATTTCAAAGAATGGTTTGCATTTGTCCATAGATCGAGATACAAAATGGCTTAAGGCGGCTAGTTAAACTTTGTATTTTTTTGAATGAATTAGGTGGTTCGAGGTTAATTATTGCTTTTGTTTTATCGGGGTTGGCTTCTATTCCCTTTAGGTGACCATGTTCCGAAAATTTCCCCGGTCTTACTCCAAATGTACATTTTTTTAGATTTAACATCATCTTATACTCACGCAAAACAACAAATATTTTATTCAAGTCAGAAATGTGATTGGATGCGTACAAGTACTTTACAAGCATGTCATCTACATACACTTTCATCGTGTGGCCTATCAGTTCTTCAAACATCTTATTAACTAACCTCTGATAGGTCGCCCCTGCATTCTCAAAGTTTGAGTTTGACAAACATCATTTTATAACAATAGACGGATCTGAGCGAATAGAAAGATGTTTGCTCCTCATCGTCCGAATGTTTTTTTGAGTGCATAGGACGTAGGAATCTCAATATGAGCTTGAATTGCTTTATTCTCACTTCTCCAAGAGAGTGTTGATCTCAATTGGGTAGATTTCTGAGCAAACATTCTATTCAGCAAGGATTCTCAATGGTGAATTCTCCCTCGGCGGATTGAGTAGGGTGATAGTATTAGTGGCTAAAAATTATACTTCGATCTGGTTGTAACCCGACTAAGCGTCCATAAAACTCATGAGTTCGTGACCAGAGGTGCCATCCACCATATAGTTGATGTGTGGCAAAGGCTCAATGTCTTTTGGGCACGCCTTATTCAGGTCGGTGAAATCGATGCAGAGACGCCATTGACCATTGTTTTCTTGACCAAGACTAGGTTGGCCACCCATCTTGGATACAAAGTTTCCCGGATGAACTGGTTGTCAAGGAGTACACTTTTCGACTTCGGTTTCCAAAGCGTTGTTTGCCTATCCGGTCCCATTTTCTTAAATTTTATTTTTGTTTTGCACCATCGATTTTTATAAGTAAGTGTAAGGTCAATGGTTAGTCGATGGTTGAGGCATGTTTTAGATTCATTCCTAGCATGTCCGCATGTGACAAGATCGAAGTTGACCAAACAAGTATTGCAAAGACATTCAAATTGTTCTCGAAGGTAACGAGCTCGGTCTGAGTGGTTCTCGAAAGATCATGGTTGATCCTAAATTGGCGGCAAGGTTGCAACTTACCGACATCTACTATGTATATCCTGTTTCTGTTCAAATCAAGACTCAATATGCTTTCTTTTCTTGCTGCCCTTCCTTTTAGTGAATGAACATATCTTGCCAACCGTGAAAGGATTTTCCAAGTGGTTCTTTCCCTGGCCGTCTCGAACAAAGGACCGGGTTCGCGAAACTTCATGAACGTGTTTTTTTGAGTGCATATTCCGCTCAAAGTTTGTTTCACGTATATGACTTGAATTGCTTTATTCTCCCTTCAAGATGTTATAAGAGTGTTGATCTCAATTGGGTAGATTTTGAGCAAACATTCTCGAGATTCCCGTTACCTCTGTGAACTCATTCTCCCTCAGGAGTAGGAAATTTGAGACAAAAGTGGTGGATTGAGATAGATGATTTCAAGTGGTATAGTATCGGTCGTCCAATGATGGCATTATATTCAGAATCACTGTTGATTATTTTGAAAGTCGTCATTATTGTTCTCTTAATCATCCCCTGGCCGAACTAGACAGGGAGATCTACTCCCACCACCAAACCCCATAATGTTATCGTTGCATGGACGGACAAAGGTGTCGTCCACATTCATTCTTCGAAAAGCCTTTATGTAGATAACAATTGTGTAGCTCCTGGGAAACTTCGCAAAAGTCGACCACGATCCCTATTGTGGATTAGGATGCCGGTTTGAAAGTCCGTGGAAGAATTGGAGATGTGATGACCAGGGGGTGGAATGTGTTTTGCATGTTTTTGAGTATTATTTTTGTGTGTTTTTTGTTTTATTTTGTGTGTGGTTATGCATATTTACATAAATTTAAGTATTGGTTATAGTGTTGAGTGTTACGTAGGGTGTTTTTGTCATTTTTATAGGTTATGATGAAAAGAGGCTCAAAAACGGATAAAAATGGAGAAAACGGGCACAAAGACAAATGTCGGTTTTGTTATTAAAAAAAGCAAATGCACGCGCGTATTTGAAGAAAGAATTTTTAAACAACTTGATTTTTGTGATGCGCGGGCGGTGTCATGTTGAACACAAACTTTTTGATTTTTTCCCGATTTTTGGCTCTTCCACCTTGTTTAGGACTCTAGGCTTATAAATAGGACTTGGGCAGCCCCTATTTTCGACACACTCTCATTCATAACACTTCTGGACTTCAGTTTTTGGTATTTTTCTCTTGCTTTTCATCATTGGGATTGCTTGGGTCCTTCTCCTTGAAGTTATTTTGCTTCTTAATTAAAGAGTAAGATTTCTTCATCTCTTTTGTCTAATTTCAATTGTTGGGTGATTATTATTGTTGCATGATTATATTTATGATTATTTTCTTTCCTTCAACTGAGATTATGATTTCATCCCCAAGCATGAACTAATATCCTTGTTCTAGGATTATGATGATTTGATTTAAACAAACAAGCATGAGTATTGATTAATTTATTTGCTTTCCTGAATGAATTGCTTTATTTGATAATTGATTGCCTGATCAACTTTGATTGTTTTGGGGGAATAATTGAGATCGATCGAAGATATTATTCTGGACTAAATTTATTGGAAAGAAACAAGAATGCTACCAAGCAAAAGGGGTTAGATATGAATCAGAGATGTATTATCTAACCCTGGGCTTAATGAAAATAGCAAATTATGTTGGGATAGCCCTAATATGTGAATACGTGAGTTATCAGACCTAGGCCTTATTTTTTCATGATTGTTATATTTGTTACCCGCATAATCAATTAGTTGATATTCTGCTTGTGAGTTTGATGAGATGAATCTGAAATCCTAGACTTTCATCCATATATTTTTCTCAAAGTTTAATCATGTTTAGTTTGATTATTGTCTTTTTACTTGTTTTTCTTTAGTTTATTAAAATCACAATTTTTGTTAGAGTGTTTAGGATTTAATTTCTGTTATTTGTGAAGCATAATAATTATTTTAAATATTTTGAGCTAAGTCTTCCTTGAGAGACGACTTGTGGTTAACTTGCTACCCTACAATTGATCTCATTCTCTTGCGAGGATTGTTAGACTTTTATAGGTGTTTAGCGGCCGAACAAAATTTTTGGCGCCGTAATGAAAAGTGATCATAGTTTATTGACTTCCAAATGAAGATATCATGTGCTTGAAAGACAGAAAAGTGGGCTTTAGGCGTAATAATTATTGTGTCTATTTTCCGTGTTTTAGTTTAGGATTTGTTTTTGTTTGCCTTTTGATTTTTACCTTATTCTACTGGTACGTTTGATTTGTTTTCCTAAGTTTGTTTATGCAAGGACGTAGGAATCTCAACCTGGAGCTTGCGCCTTTCGTAGACGACATTCACCGCGTTCCAAGACATATAAGGAATAAGGGGGACACTTCTTCGGTTAGTAGCAAGGATTCTCAGGATCACATTCCAAAGGAAGAACAAACAGACGAGCCAACAATGGGTGATAATCAAAACGGAAACAACACAGAAGCACGCCAACCTTCGATGCGTGAGTTCGCGCGCCAAGTCATCAGAACTGCGACCTCTTGCATCACTTTGGGACAAGCAACACGGAACTATGAGCTAAAAAATATACACTTCAATCAGTTACCGTTTCTTTATGGAATGCCCAGTGAAGATCCCCTCAACTTCATTCGAGAATTCTATTATGTTATTCAAACTTTTCCTCTACAGGATTTGAATGAGGATCAACTAAGGATGCGCTGCTTCCCATATACTCTAAAGGATTGGGATAAAAAAAAAATTATTATGTCTCTACCTCCCAACTCTCTTCTTAATTGGGAGGCAGTGTAAAATAAGTTCATGGGCAGGTACTACTCTCATCAGAAAATGTCAGATCTGCGAGGTATGATAGATACCTTTAGTTAACTGGAAGGTGAGCCTTTTCACGAGGCTTGGGATCGTTTTAAAGATTTACAAACTAAATGTCCACACCATCACTACCCATTGGAATTGTTAAACCAATTTTTCTATGATGGATTATCACATAACTTTCAATATATGGTTGACAATCTTTGCATTTGTGGTGGGGGTGACATGGGTGTGCAAGATTGCTGAGGGAACCATGAAATTTATGATATTCTAGAGATGATGAGTGATAACTCCCAACAAAAAGGTGCACGAAGCAAACGGGCTACCGTGAAAAAATAGCTCAATCCTGGAGGGTAATACCGGTGCTCAACCGCCAGGAGAGGGTAATTTGATGAGATGAGGCTTTTCATGAGACGAATGTAAGGGAGGCCAAGTCGGATGAGAATGATGTTACCCCCACCCCATTTATTTTCTAAATTACGATGTGACAAAATAATTGGTGAGTTGACCAAACAAGTACAATTGTTGGCTACATGGGGGCATTCATCTACCGTCCCTCCTCCGCCGAGTCTGCGGAATTTGTGTTGGATTTGGTCATGGGGCTAATGTTTGTAATATAGTGATCCAACAATGGATGATCATGATTTTTGAGGTTGAGGATACTAGCGCAATTTAGGGCTTTCAAAGAAAGGCCTCGTAATGATCCTTACGCTCAAACTTACAACCCAATTGGGTTGGCGGAATCATCTTAATTGATGAACTTTAGTTGGGAAAATTCGCAAAATCCATCTCAAATCCATCCGAGTCCACCTCCCTAAGTTTGCTAGTCATCAAACTAATCTCGGCCTCCATCTATTGAGGATGTTTTGAAATAAAGTTCATTCATCGAGGTTAGAAAGAAAATTCAAGAAGCCAACATTCAACGGTTTGAGTCCATGGAAGCTTCATTCAAACGTCTTGAAACCCAAGTTGGTCAATTAGCCACTCAAGTTGGTGATTGCTTCTCTTAGTTTGGTAAAAAAATTGCTCAATATGTGGTAAATAAAGGAAAGCTACCTAGCCAACCAGAACAAACCCAAGCCGTCACCGTGTTACAAAGTGGTAAGGTTATTGATAACAAAGTCGAAATTCCATTTTCTACTACTTTGACTAATCCTGTAGGTGATGCCTCGAATTCAAAATACATGTAAAAAGGAAGAAGAAGGGAGTAAAGGATGATGATTTTTATTTTGCACAAAACCAACAATCCTTACAAACCTCCAATGTTTTTCCCAAGTCATTTTTTGGAGTATTTTCGAAAAATAGGATAAGCGCTTTTAATGTTCTTGGATTTCTATAACATGTTATCTAAGGTTAATGTTAATTTACCTCTACTAGATGTTATAAGAAATGCGCCGACTTATGTCAAATTTTTAAAGAACTCGCATCCAACAAAAGGAAATTTGGCGACAATGAGAAGGTAATATTTTCCGAAGTGGCAAAAAGTGCGATTCTTCAAAGACGGACAAACTTTCAATTGCCTCCTAAACAACAATCTTTGAGGTCTTTATTCTTGATTACACTTGCACTCTATCATTATCAAATCTTGAATCTTTATCAAACATGCAATTCAAAGCCAGGTAGTTTTGTTATTAAAATTACAATGGGAAATGGTAAGGAAACTTGGTGTTTTCTTCAAGGGGGATGCTCGATTTGGGGCAAAGGTGGTGGGATCAATCGATGGATTTTATTCTATTTTTAAACAACTTGATTTAGGGGAATTGAAGCCCACTAGAATGTGTCCTCAACTTGCGGATAGGGCCATTCGGTACCCTAAAGGTATTGTTGAAGATATTTTAGTAAAAGTGGGTGGTCTCATTGTCCCTGTTGATTTTGTTGTATTAGAAGTAGGGGAAGTGCAAAATCAAGGTAATGAGCACACACTTTTATTAGGCAGCCCATTTATGGCCACCATGCACACACTTATTGATGTTAAAAATGAGCGCACGACTATGATTGTGCTCAGTGAAACTGTGACTTTCTCTATTTCTGACACTAACCCTATCCCATCGCATGCATCACTTGAAAATTGCTCTTTCGTTGATTTAATTGATGGGGCAGTCGAAAATACATTCTTGCATGATTATAGTCTTGACACTTTATTTCTTGAGCAGGATAATATTTTTGACGTCAAGGAAGATGTATGGGCAAGCCTAAAACGAGGGGGGTGATGGAAATATCCGCGTTAGAAGACGTGGATAGTAAACCCCAACAAAAACTTGAATTGAAAGAACTCCCTAAACATTTAAAATATGTGTTTTTAGAAGCAGGTGAGCAGAAGTCGGTGATTATTTCAGTTGTACTTTCTAAAGAAGAAGAGAGAGAATTGTTGGTGGTGCTTAGAAAATTTAAAAATGCAATTGGATGGGGGTTGAGTCAGTGGCGGACGCAGGATTTCGACTTTGGGGGGCGGAAAACGGACCGAGTTTATAAATTTATACTATGTGAATTTTTTTTTCCATATACTAACCATAATTAATGGTTTTTTATATTGTAAAAGACAACTATTTAAAATTTTATCAAATTTTGGGGGGAAAATTATAAATTAGTTCATTTATTTTACCTTTTAAAAAATAATTTGGAAAATTTTTGGGTGGAAAAGAAATTTTTGGAAAATTTTTGGGGGGAATTCGTTTTTTTTTGAAAATTTTGGGGGGGCAATTGTAAATTTATTTATTTATTTTTCCCTTTAAAATATAATCTCAAAACAATTTTGGGGGAAAAAAATTTTGGAAAATTTTGGGTGGGCAGTGGCCCGCCTTGCCTCCCCTTGGGTCCGTCGCTGGGTTGAGTGATATCAAAGGGATTAGCCCTGCTACATGCATGCATAGAATTATTCTAGAAGAAGGGGCTAAGCCTAGTAGAGAAGCTCAAAGAAAATTGAACCTGTTATGATGGAAGTAGTGAAAAAAGAGGTATTGAAGCTCCTAGCTGAAGGGGTGATATACCCGATTACGGATAGTGAATAGGTGAGTCCAGTGCATGTTGTACCAAAGAAGAGTGGGATAACAGTTGTAGAGAACAAAAAATGTGAAATTATTCCCACTAGGACCACAACTGGATAGAGAATGTGCATATATTATAGGAAGTTGAATGCTGCTACTAAAAAATATCACTTCCCCCTTCCCTTTATTGATCAAATGCTTGACAAACTTGCAGGACATAGTTTCTATTATTTTTTGGATGGTTTGTCAGGTTATTATCAAGTGGCCATCGCACCGAAGGATCAGGCAAAAACTACTTTGACATGGCCGATAGAGACTTTTGCATATCGACGAATGTTGTTTGGACTTTACAATGCGCCAGCAACCTTCCCGAGGTGCATGTTTTCAATTTTCTCTGACATGGTTGAGGACTTCATTGAGGTATTTATGGATGATTTTTCTGTATTTGGATTCTCTTATTCTGATTGTCTTAATAAATTGGCTAAGGTTCTTGAACAATATGTTGAATGCAATTTAACTTTAAGTTTGGAAAAAAACCACTTTATGGTGACAAGCGGAATTGTTTTAGGCTATGTGGTTTCAAAAAAACGGATCGAGGTTGATAAAGTTAAAATTGATGTTGTTGAGAAACTACCTCCTCTCATTAATGTTAAGGGCTTTAGGAGTTTTCTTGGGCATGCTGGATTTTATAGAAGGTTTATTAAGGATTTTTCAAAAATTAGCCAACCTCTTTGTAAATTATTCAAGATGCCCCTTTTGATTTTGATGAAAAATGATTGAATGCTTTTAACACATTAAAAGTGAAATTGATAACTGCTCATGTTATTGTTGCTCCTGATTGGTCATTGTCTTTTGAAATTATGTGTGATGCGTCTAATTATGCTGTAGGGGCCGTCTTAGGACAAAGAATTGATAAATTGCTCCATGTGATTTACTATGCTAGTTTGACTCTTAATGATGTGCAAGTAAATTACACTACCACTGAAAAAGATCTGTTAGCTGTTCTTTTCTCCTTGAATAAATTCAGATCTTATATTGTTGGGTCAAAAGTAATTATTCATAGTGATCACGTAGCCCTGCGATACTTGTTGAGTAAGCCACAAGCTAAACCTAGGTTAATTCGGTGGATTTTGATGTTGCAAGAATTTAATGTTGAAATAAAAGATAGAAAATGGTGCGAGAATGTAGTGGCAGATCATTTGTCTCGTCTAACTCTTACTGATGATACTCTTGCTTCTCATAAACACGAGCATATAATTGATTCTTTCCCCCATGAGCAATTATTTGATGTTACTTCAATTCCTTGGTATGCCGACATTGTGAATTATCTTGCATGTGGAATTGTGAGAACTAACCTTTCATTTCAGGAAAGAAAAGATTTTTATCTACTTTTAGGTTCTACTTTTGGGATGACCCACACATGTTTAGAATCTGCAAGGATGAAATTATCCGAAGATGCATTCAAGACGAAGAATGATGTTTTGGCTTTTTGTCATGAAATGCACTTTGTGGTGGGCACTTTGAGGTCAGAAACAGCCTTTAAGATTCTGACGGATCAGGACTCTATTGGCCAACATTGTTCAAAGCCGCACATAATTTTGGTGACATGCGATAGATGCCAAAGGACTGGAAATATTAGTAGGAGGAATAAAATGCCTCTGAATAATAACTTGGTAGTGGAAATATTTGATGTATGGGGTATTGATTTCATGGGCCCCTTCCCTAAATATTTTGGTTATGAATATATACTTGTTGATGTTGATTACGTGTCCCGGTGGGTTGAGGCATTCCCCACGAGGACTTGCGATGCTAATAATGTCATCAAGTTGGTGCAGAAAAACATTTTAAGCATGTTTGGATTCCCGAGAGCTATCATTAGCGATGGGGGAAAACATTTTTGCAATAAATTATTCGAAAAACTGATGAAGAAAAATGACATCACACATAAGGTAGCTACACCTTATCATCCTCAAACATCCGGACAAGTAGAAACCACCAACAAACAAATAAAGAGGATTTTGGAGAAGAGAATAAACCCTACAAGGAAAGACTGGGCTACCAAGTTAAATGATGCGCTCTGGGCATATAGAACAGCTTATAAAACAGTTTTGGGGATGAGCCCCTATAGACTAGTTTTCGGGGAAAACGTGTCATTTACCAGTTGATGTGGAGCACAAGGCATATTGGGCTATCAAAGCAACAAATTTCGATATGGACAAAGCAGGAGTCGAAAGGAAGTTGCAATTATTTGAACTTGACGAGCTTCGCAATGATGCTTATGAAAATACGCGCATATATAAAGATAAATTCAACCGGTTGCATGATAAAAGGATTAGCCATAAAAATATCGAACCAGGAATGAAGGTCCTTTTATTTGACTCGAGGCTGCGATTATTCCCAGGGAAGTTGAAATCAAGATGGAACGGGCCATTTAAGATCGAAGAGGTATGTTAGATAAATGTTTTTATCAAGATTTTGATGATTATGTTTAAATGAGTTTTTATACCAAAACAATGATAATAAATGTTATCCAAATACTCCTAAATGATTTAAAATATTTTTGCTAACTTTTGGAGTATTTCTTAGAATTTATTTTTTGATAAAAATGGACAACACTTTTGATGGTTTTGTTTAAATTGGTTTTTACACCAAAACTATGTTTATAAATGTTGTAAAAATACTCTCAAGTGATTTAAAATGTTTTTACTAATTTTTTGGAGTATTTCTTGAAGTTTAATTTTGATAAAAATCGGACAACATTTAATATTGGAGGTCGACCGGTCGCCCTATACGTCGGCCGTGTACCGAAGAGTTAAAAAAATAAAAGCGAGCGAAACAGAAACAAAGTGCAGTGAAAAAAAAAGGAGGGGGGTCGGTCAAGGTGAGGTTGACCGGTCGCACCCTGGCGCGACCGGCCGCACCCGTCGACCGGTCGACCCCCGACTTTTTTGTACTGGATCGCACTAATTTTTTCAAACAATCGAAATCTTCAACAGGGCAACCGGTTGCCCTATGCTATTTTGTGACAACAAAATTATCTTTTTTGAAATTTTTTGACAAGATTTACTTTTGATTTTTGTACAATATTTCTACATCTTGTGATCTTCTTTTTGTAGACAAAAGTGAAGATAGAGGAGCCTATGTTGGGAGCCTATGTTGGTGAAGACTTCCCTATAAATAGAGGATGAATTGAAGACACAAGATACAACACATGCAAGCAAAACACACAACAAGAAATCTGCAAATTGTTCAAGCTTTCATTTTTACATTCTTGTTGTAATAGCTTAAGTACTTACACTTGCACATCTTTGAGGTCTAGGCTTTTTGATTCTTGATTACACTTGCACTCAATCTTTGTATGGGTTTCATAGAGTTGTAATCTTGAATTTTGTCCATCATTCAACACAAGACATCCTTGTGAGTATTCTTGTGGTAGGAATACACTTGGGTGATCTAGGTGATATGTGTTTGAAGAGTGTGGTACTCTTCAAAGGTGGTGAAGGAAGATTGTGGTAATCTCCTTGAAGGTGTTGTAAGAGGATTGTGGTGATCCTCAAGGTGTTGCATTAATTGTGGTAATTAATAAAATCTTTTTTTCTTTTTGAAATCCATCCCGGAGATACTGGGATGGTAGAGGATTAGGCCCCAGGTGGGTTGAACCTCTTTAAATCAACGAGTGTTGTTTAATTTCCGCATTTATATTCTTGTCATTTACTTGTTGATTCGAAAAAGAGGGTGATTTGCGAAAAATCGGCATAATCTATTCACCCCCCCTCTAGATTATCGTAGCCACTTGGACTAACAAGTGATATCAGAGCCAAACTCTTTGGCTATCTCGTTCCGAGTAAAGAGGAAAGATCCATGGCTACGAATGAAGCTTATCTCACCACCGGCGCCTCCACCAACAAGCCACCACTATTCGACGCCAACAACTACGCATTTTGGAAAGACCGCATGGAGTGCTTTCTACAAGGGTGCGGATTTGATATTTGGAATGTGGTCATTGAAGGAGTTGCTCAACCAACAACAAAATTGGAGGATGGTACCACGACTCCCAAGTCGTTCAAGGAATACGATGAAAATGACAAGAAGGCTTTCTCTTTAAACGGTAAGGCCTTAAACATTTTACATTGCTCTCTTACCGCCACCGAATATAATCGCATAAGAGGCATACGGTCGGCACATGAAGTTTGGGAAAAATTAGAAACCATCTATGAGAGCACAAAGAAAGTGGAGCAAGCAAGAAAAACAATGCTTGTGAAAGACTTTGAAAATTTCAATATGCATGATGGTGAAAACATATCAAAAATGGTGGTAAGGCTTGACAACATTGTCAATCCTCTTGTGGCTCTTGGAAAGGTCATCTCCGAAGAAGATAAGGTGACCAAAGTCTTAAATGCCCTTCCCGACTCATGGTCCGAAAAGGTGACGACAATCACGGAAGCTCAAAATCTTGAGACACTCAAGTTTGATGAGCTCATTGGGAACCTCCTTATTTATGAAGTATATCTCAAGGAGAGGAAAAATTCTCAACCATCCACTTCTAAACCGGGTACGCAAAATATTATTAAAGGCTTAGCATCTTCTTCTAATAATGTTTATTATGCTAGTGATGAGGATGATGAAGAAACGGCGGCTCTTGTTAGAAAATTTGCAAAATTTGTAAACAAAAATAAAGCAAGAAAGCCAAGAGACAATTCTTGTTTCAAATGCGGAAAATCCGGGCACTACATAGCCGATTGCCCAAAATTAGCGGAAGAGGAACAAAAGAAGAAAAAGCCTTTTCCGAAAAAGAAGGCGTTAAATGCGGACGTCAAGACTTGGGATGAATTACTTGAAACAACCGACGAGGAAGGAGAATCCGAACATGGTCTTATGGCCATAGACGATGAAAATACTGAGGTACTCTCTAATGCTTCATATTCTTCCCTAGTTGATGAATTACAATGTGATTTTGATGAATTGCAAAATGAGTTTCAAAATTTGATTGTTAAATACAAGAATTTGAAAAAGGAGCATAAAGAGCTTAAACTAGAAAAAGATAAATTATTTACTTCTTATGATTCTCTTGATAAAGCTCATGCTATTACTCTTACTATGGTCCGTACTCTTGAAACCGAAAAACAAACGCTCACAAATGATATTGAAATTTTGAAAAAGGATGTGCATCGATTCAATTTAAGTACGGATAAAGTCACTAAAATTTTAGATGCACAAAGATGTGAGCATTCTAAATTAGGACTTGGCTACAAACCTTTTCAAAATGCTTTTAAGAAAAAAGACCAAGGTCCAACCTTTGTACGTGCTAGTAGTCCTCGTATTATTACTTGTTTTTATTGTGGTAAGAATGGACACTATGCTAGCAATTGTAAATTGAAGAATAATTTTAGCTATTATTGGAGACCTAAAGGTCTCAAGGCTAACCCCCATGGATCCCAAAATTATAGGGTACCTAAAAATAATTCCTTTGTAGGTTATAGGGGCTATAACAACAATGGAAGATTCAAAATGGCTCGTGGACAACGGATGTTCACGCCATATGACCGGAAAGAGAGAACTTTTTACCAACATCAAGCTCCTAGAAGAGGGTATGGTCATGTTCGGCAATGGCAAAGGAAGAATTCTTGGAAATGGAGAAATTGGTAACTCTTCTTTCTCTCTTAGTAATGTTCTTTTAGTAGAAGGGCTTAAGTTCAATTTGATAAGTTTTAGCCAACTTTGTGATTCAAATTATAATGTTGTTTTTAATAAAGAAAAATGCCTTATTTCCAAAAATGATAAAATTATTTGGAGATAAATACACTTACCCATCCGAACTATGCTGATTTTTACACTTTACCCTCCAAACTTTAATTCGTGACACTTTGCCCCCTGAACTATGAAAATCGTTACACTTTACCATATATAGACAATTTTGCCCCTAGGTTTTATTCTTTTAAAACATTAGTTCAAGTTATCCCTTTAAACTCTATTTTGTGGCAATCTACTACATAATAATAAATTTATTGCATTAATCATTAAACATGAAAATTTTACTCCATAAACAATTTGTTTTCGGATTTTTCGAGAAATATGAACCCGATTTTTCTGTAACTTGTTTTGTTCGTGGCATTGTTACACCTACTTAGATCCAGTCTCTATTCAGAGGTTTTAAATGGATCATGTCGGGTTTCACCTATAAACTCAACAAGACATACTTATATCCAGATCTTATTTCAACTATTTATCCGTATACAAATTGGGTCTTTAGACTGAAAATGAAAATAGTCCATTACGACCATATCAGGCCCAACATGCTTCCGTAAAATTAATAAATCCCTTAAAATTCATACCTCTTTTGATTAAAAATGAAGACGGGTTAAGTGGTTCGCAACGCCACCGGTCGGAAAATTATCGCCCCGGATCGTTTGACAAACGGCTCCTCACTGTTCAACCTCACCTCGGGAAGATGATCCGCAAGTTATCCGACTCCTTCAAGAATCTTAGCCTCAGCCATGGCCTTGGTTCGTTTCCTACTCCAATGCGTAAAAGTAATTCTTCAAAGGGGATTGATCAATAATACATTATGAACACATGTTGAACAAACAACCTTTATTTTATTAAGAACTTAAAGAAAAATTTATTACATCAGTAATCTCCTTTTGGGAGGAGAAAAACATTTAGCCTCTCATAAAGGCTATCACACTCTTGTACATTAAAAAACTAAAAAAGCGAAAACACTGACTGGAAATTCTAAACTCAAAACAGAAGGAATTTTACTCAGAAAGTTTATTGTAAGAAGACTAAGGGAAATGTTCGATCTCCTCAGCCTCCTTCAAACTCTGGTTTAAATAGATGTAAGTCCGGATTTCAATTTCGGACTTCAACCTTTGTTGAAATGTAAGACGTCATTTCTTACATCATACTCTTGAATTATTGCTTGCTTCCACTTTGCAGCAATTAGTTGGCCTTTCCTTTCTTCACATGGATCGCCCCATCTTGTCAGTATCCGAAGTTCTTTATACAAACTTCCAAATCCTGCTGACTCGTCCTTTGTCTTGTAATACTTTGGACGGCATCTTTCATGGACCCACTTTTCGTCTTTTTTCTAAGTGGGTTGTTACCTGTCTGGAGTCACATGTCTCCACTAGCTTTGTTGGGAAATCTACTTTTTGGTGGTCCCCAAACTTTGGATATACGTGACTTTTCTTTCTCGTCGCCGGGTCTTCTCCGATCGACTTTTGGCCGGAATCCTTTGCCAAATTCTGGTTCCTTCTGGTTTTGACATTCGGGACAGACCCGAAGTTCCCAATGGCCGATATGAGCCATGTTACAATATTTCCGGCGAGTTTCTTTACTCCCTGCAGTTATTTTCCCATAAAAGATTTCTTTTCTTTTCGAACAGATCTTCTGCAAACCTTGTAGTTTTTCCCGTCATGGTATTCAACAGGAATGACCCGTTCACCGAATTCTGGTAGAACTTGAACGGAAACTTGACTTTGTCCATCTCTGAGAGACAGACCCACAATCCCCATGCCCTTCTTGTAGTGATCTGATCTTCATGAAGGTCATGGCCAATTGTACTTCTTCTGAACTTGCCTCCTTGATATTTCCGAAGGCTCTTTCATCTGGTCTTCGAAGCCTAATGTAATGGAAGGCTTCATGTCCACCTTTTCCGACGGGCTCTGTCGCTGCACTTATGAAATACAGCTCCAATGTATCCCCTCGTCTTAGGTTGTCATTGTTGGACCAAAGCACTCGTAAACGCCTTCCTGGATCCACTTCGGTATTTTTGTGATCTCGGGAATCCTGGTGAAGTAGTATAGACTGAGGCTAAAGCCCCAAACTCGTACCACCTCTTTACTTCTTGAGGGCTGGAATTTGGTAGCATCCAAACCCTTGGATATTTTCTAGAAACATCAATCTTTATTTTTTCTGGAGATATCCCATGCCTGGTAATTAGTTTCTCCCAATTTGCCTGGTATTCCTGCCAAGAAGAAGAAACTTTAATCCCGTTAGTATCAACCTTAGAAGTGCCCATCATAGGCCTAAGATTGATCTCTTCGTCCTTTACCCCAGACGTGCTGGGTTGATGTGATAACTCGGGATTTGACTCCGGAGTATCAGTTTTTCCTTGGGCCAACATTTCTGGCAGCTTAGGACTTGTGCTAGAGGTTTGGAATCTCTCCTCTACAGGTTGGCGAGCCCTGCGCTCTAAACGCTCCGTTTGCTTATTAGCGGCCCGGAGGAGTGGCCCTTGAAATGCCGTTCTCAACTGAGAGTGAGACCGGACACATGCTCGTATACGATCGGTTACTTTGTCCGGTCATTCCTTTGTAATTTCTCGGCCAAATCAGCATTAATAACCAGGGTATCAAATTCTCGGAGTAGCATTTCCAACTGGTCTCCAAGATGTCTTGATGCGGTGAGGATGGAATCAGCCTTCAATTCCTCCATCTCTTGTTAGAAAATCTGCAATAATATTTTCATGAGATTTTTATAATGACAATATCATAATCATAATTTTGGCATTCAAATTTGCCATCTAAGTATTCTAGCTTTTTCGGTTTTGATTCAATTTTGTTTTTTGGAAAAGCTTTAACACTTGAATTATCAATTTTAAGATAAACTTTTTAGCGGTAAAAATAAAGGCCATTTTTAAAAGCCTTTCATTGCAAAGAATTATTTCTCGTTGATATGCCACCGAAGTCGATTCGGGTGTGAATAAACCACCGCAGATATCTGCATGACACTTCTCCATTTGGTGTAGCTTTTGTAAGTACCGCCCACCAATAATCACGGCATCCGTATAAAGAACAGTTCATCTTCATCCTGTGGAATTGCAAGTTTCGGAAGATTTTTGCAAACTTCCTTAAGTTGCTTGATTCCTTCTTGATGTTCATTCTCCCATTTAAATATCGCATCCTTTTTAAGCAATGGGCTAAACACCTTCCCGTAATGTACTAGATTGTTTATGAACATTCCAAAGCCAAAATTGACAACTCCAAGAAAACTCAAGTCGCTTCTTGTCTTTCAATGTATCCGAAATCCTGTATCTTCTCTACAATATGACTTTGTAGGATTATTCCGCATTCGTCGATCTCAATTCCTAGGAATTCAATCTGTCTTGTTGCAATTCATCGCCTTCTTTTCGAAAGCACTAATCCTTCCTTCCCGACAAACATCCGAGAATATTTCCAAATGCTTGAGATGCTCCTTCATGTTATTTGAGGTGATAAGAATATCATCGATGTACACGAACATGAAACAAAAATAATCTTTGAATAGATTATCCATCTTTCTTTGATATATCTGGGGTGCATTAGCCAATCCCATAGGCATCACATTCCAAATATAGTGTCCTTGTGGTGAGAAAGTCGTGAACTTCTTGCTTTCTTCATCCATCTTAACTGGTAAAATCCGGACTTGCAATCGAACTTTGAGAATATCTTGGCACCTTTGATACTGATTAACGGATGTTCTCTGCTTGGGATATAGTATCCGTCGAACTCCAAAATGTTATTAATCCCTTTGTAATTAATAACAAGTCTTGGTTTTCCTCTTTTAATTTCTCCATGATTTCTGACTAAGAATCCTGGATCTTTGTATGGAGAAACTCTGGTGAAATTAACTTAAGGTCAAGATGTTCCTTAAGTATCTTTTGCATATCCTCACGATCTTCCTGGTTCATAAGGATAGGTTTGAATCTTACGAACTCGTACTCCTTTCCAGGTTTAACCTTTAAGGAAGCTTTAAGCTCGTTCTTATCCCACCAAGCCAAAGGATCTTCATTGTAATTCCTTTGGATCTTCTTTTTTGATATCCTCGAGTGATATTTGTTCCTCTATGGTTACATCACTCTGTGGATTCTCCATTAGACTCATCCATAATTCTGCAATGGCTTCGAATGATTCGTTCTTCTCCTTGTACTCTGAATGAATACAAGTTATTGGTTGATCTTGAATTATCATATCAATCTCCTTAATAGTTGGAGATTCAAGGATTTCTGGTAACACCACCCTGGCAAAGTCCTCAAAGATTCTTGGGACTTCAATAAATTCCTTTCTCAAGAATACTTGAATGATGGGTATTCGAGAGAGAGCATAGGAAATCTTGTATGTGATCGAGTAAGGCCTGTTTCCTTCTTTCATCAAATCGACTCTTTTGAAATCTTGATGAAGGGTTAGGACTCTACTGAAGTCTCGATCTCCCAAATTGTATGCAATTCTAGGATAGACATTAAATGCCAATTTCCCGCATACAAATTTCCTGTAACCGCTCCAAGGCATGAATCTTTGAGATGCGAGATTCGCTTGTCAAAGATAGCAAGATTGAGAGGTGAATCTATTCCTTCTTTGAACGTTGCTTTAATAATTACTCTTATGGCTCCGATATGAATCCATGAGAGTGTATTTGCAACTTCTCTTTTAACTTTGCTTTTGATCTCTTGTATTTCTCTAATAGGGACCAACTACATCTCGATCAAGTTGTTAGGTAAACTCCATCGGAATAGCAAATTCTCCGGTTGTTACCCTGTGGATAATTTAGTGTTTTCTGTTACGAAACCCAATTTTATCCAATGCTTTTTCCATAGCTCTGATCGTAAATCCATCATAGACTTGAAGCTTTGGATCTTCCTTCATGATTCTCATAAGAGTCTTATGAGAAACTGTCATGTGAGAGAGGAATCGACATATCCTCTCTCTCGATCGTCTGTTGAAGAATTTCTTCTTCACTCCGATTCTCGAGTGAGTCACTTCCATCGTCGAGAATAGATTTCTTCTTCATAGATGCTTTCATCTGAGGGAATATCCTCAAATTGATACACCTGTATAAGATCTTGATAATAGACAACTTATTCGATTTCTGGTTTAGCCTCGAACTGTCGGATTCCTCGTTTGGTTTTTTCGGACAATCGGTCGAGATATGTCCTCTTGCTCGCATGTCCAGCAATTACTGATCTTTGAAACTTTCATTTGCTCACGGTGTGAGCACGCTGAAAGTTCTTCTTCCCGGATTTCTCACGTGGTACTTGTTTGATTAGAACCCGATGATGAGGCTCTACTACTCCGCTTGGTGTTGGTCTACATGTCCCGTTTTGTAACCGGGCTTTTTGTTTTGACCAAAACCTTCTAGGTCTCCATGAAGACCTACTTCTTTTCTTTCGCTACTTCCTCGGCGGTATGGATGGCTTCGCTCCTTCTTCCTTTTGTGCGCTTGGTTGACCTCCCACCACTTTGTTGGGATATCATTATCTATGCAACATAGAGGAAGCGCTTTGTTGATTCCTCTTAATCTTTTGTAATTCTTGTGTAGAGTGCTTGGTAACACCATTCGGATAACTTGGCCTTTAGGAAAGACATTTTTTCGCCCACGTTTCTCTTGACTCCACCCTTGTATTCCCGATAAGCATTTCTCTCCCGGGGACTCGGAATTTTGGCAAAGAATAGATGTGCGGCTTCTTTTTCCTCAATCTTGGATTTCCACCGTATTCGGTGAACAACTTGATATATTCGTCAATATGACAAATATCCAGAACTCAAGGCTATAGAGGGCTTGTTTATATTTCTTTCTTTTTCATCCTCTAATCCTCGAAATAACCCATGCCGATGAATTGGATTTTGAATAATTTTGCCATACCATCGACAATTCCTTTAAGTGATTCCCGATGTGACCGAACTTTTAAATGCGGCATCGGTCATATCCAGGCAATCTTCACCGATCCTTCAAGACTTATTTCAAGGAGTAAAATGAATGAATCCTTTGTAAGATCGAGGGTTCTCTTTGAAATTCTCATAGTCAAGTCCATTCATCAATGAGAACTTCTGCATTTTTAAAATCGGGATGTCGATTTAACATCAACCCATACGGATGTATTGGGTCGAGGTGCGATCTTCCATAAGGCGTCGATAAACATTCGGCCTTAGGTAGGTTGTCTAGTTCCTGCAAGAGGGTTTCGACCTCCTATCCCTGAAAGTAGATCACTTCCTATCGTGAAATCCCCGGCGTGGGGCATCCTCTCCCCGAGTTCCATGATGTGAACTTGTACTTTCTTCGACGTTAGGATTAGCGGTGGCGGTGGTGGTGGAATTGGTCTACCTTGTGGGTCATAGGTAACCAAAGGCGATTCCTCACTGCGTTCATCTTTAAATCTACAATACCTAATCCCGCGAAGGATTACGCAGGTCATGTAGATCTTTAAGATTCATCTTTTCAATATCCATCTTTTTTAATTTTTGATGGATTTTCCTCTCGATTAGAGCAATGAGCTTCTCCTCATCTGTCATTTTTCGTATGACTTGGTTGGTTTCCCCTTTTGGTGTAAATAGGGTACTATCCCAAAATCAATACGTTTCCTTCCTCCAGGATGAACTTGGCACATGTCCTCCAGGTTCTTGACTCGTTTATGAATATCATGAAGGAGTTCAAGAGTTTTTCTTACGATATTTCACCATCGTCTCCATCCAGTTCGGATCGATGAACTTGTACTAGTAGATGAATATGGCGGTTGCCATAATTCTTTACCGCCTTCTTACGGAGATAAAGTATCTCGTTCCACTAAGGTACTCCATCGGGAATCATTGTTCGATGGGAATTTTCATGAACCGTTTCTTGAAGGTTCATCAAGTGAATATATATAAGTGCAGTTAAGCATCCGAATCGCTTATAATATTCGCTCGCATTTTGCATTGCCTTAAGGTTTTCCGTCGGCTCTGCCCGCTCCTTTTCTTCATGTTGGTATTCCCAATATGAAACCTGGTCAAGGTGTTCTTGTGCATACATCGTCAATATTTGTGATATGTCTGTAAGGGTACATCTCGGACATCGGTCGGATCCATATACTCGGAGTAAATTCTCCTCACCAATTGTTAATTACATAAATATAATAAATTTAACTAAAAGTTCTTAATAAACCACAGGCTCGATACCATTTTCGTGGATCGCAAGACCATGAGGAGTAAATGTAGATCATACAATAAAATTTATGGCATAGGTGGTAAAGTGCAACAACATTAAAGTTTAGAGGGTAAATCAAAACAACTTTCATATAGCTAGGGGTGAATCTGTAATTCAAGGCAAAGTGTAAGATTCCGCATAGTTGGGAGGGTTAAGTGTAACGATTTAAAGTTCGTATGGTTAATTGTAAAACTTCGAATAGTTTGGGGGGTTGAATGTATTTATCCCAATTATTTGTGAAGCAATTAGAAAATGCAATCTTTACAAAATTTGTACAAGTGATTTGGTTAGTCAAAATGTTTCTTGTCTTGTCGCCAATAATGATTTAACTAGTTTATGGCATAGGCGACTTGGGCATGTTGGATACAAAAATTTGCAAACCATTTACAAAAACCAACATGTAAAAGGACTACCCAAATTGAACTTTGAAAATCTTGGCTTATGTGACACTTGTCAAAAGAACAAATTAGTTAAGAGTAGTTTTAAGCCCAAAAATGAAATTTCCACTACCAAACCCCTACAAATGCTTCATCTTGATTTGTATGGGGATATTGGTACGACAAGTCTAAGTGGAAAACATTACACTTTTGTTATAGTTGATGATTTTTCTAGATATACTTGGGCTCTATTTCTTACAAATAAAAGTGATGCCGTTAATAAGTTTGTTAAGTTGTGTAGACTTATTGAAAATGAAAAGGAAGATACTATTAAGTCTATTCGAAGTGATCGAGGTGGAGAATTTGACGATGAATTTAGAGTCTTTTGTGAAACCAAGGGATATAGTCATAATTTTTCGGCTCAAGGACACCTCAACAAAATGGAGTAGCCAGAAAGGAAGAATCGGACACTTCAAGAAATGAGTCGGTCCATGCTCAATGAATTTTCACTTCCAAAATATTTTTGGGCGAAGCCGTAAGTACCGTTTGCTATGTCATTAATCGAGTTTATATTCGTCTAAAATGAATAAAACTCCATATGAGCTTTGGAAAGGAAGAACTCCAAATATTAGTTATTTCAAAATATTTGGATGTAAATGTTTTATTTTGAATACTAAGGATCAATTAGACAAACTTGATCCTAAGGCCGATGAAGGAATATTTATGGGGTATTCAACCAAGAGCAAAGCATACCGAGTTTACAATAAGACTAGTGGGGTTGTTGAAGAATCCATCCATGTCAAATTCAATGAAGCTTCGGGTGTTAAAAGGATACCCAATGATGAAAGTGATGAAGAAGATATTGGTGAACCCATTGTTCAAGATGATACTCAAAATGATCAACCTTCAAGCTCAAATGTTCCTCAAGAAGATAAAGGTGATACTTCGAATCTTCCCGTAGAATTGAAATTTAAGGGAGATCACCCAAAAGATCTTATTATTGGTGATCCCCTTGATAAAGTAATGACTCGAGGAAAATTTGCCGAGAAAACTCTTATTTCTCAAAAAGAGCCTAAAAATGCTAAGGAATCCATTGAAGATGAGGATTGGTTTTGAGAAATGCAAGAGGAGTTGAATCAATTTGAAAGGAATGATGTATGGGAATTAGTACATTGTCCTCCATCTCAAACCATTATTGGTACAAAATGGGTATTTCGGAACAAGCTCGATGACCAAGGCAATATTGTTTGAAACAAAGCAATGTTAGTAGCTCAAGGTTATTGTCAAGAAGAAGATATTGATTATGATGAAACATTTGCACCCGTAGCACGTTTAGAAGCTATTCGTATTTTACTTGCCTATTCTTGTTTTAAAAATTTCAAGCTTTACCAAATGGATGTAAAATCCGCATTTTTAAATGGTATTATTCAAGAAGAAGTCTATGTAAAACAACCTCCGGGGTTTGAAATTTTTTTAGGCCTAATGATGTTTATAGACTTAAAAAGGCCTTGTATGGTTTGAAACAAGCACCCCGTGCATGGTATGATAGACTTAGCTCTTTTCTTTTGCAAAATGAATCCTTGTGCAAGAAATTTTCTAAGTTAATGCAAGGTGAATTTGAAATGAGCATGATGGGGGAGCTCAACTTCTTTCTTGGACTTAAAATTAAGCAATGCCAAGAAGGAATTTATATTTCTCAATCAAAATATACAAAGGAGCTTTTGAAGAAATTTGGCATTGAAGAAGGAAGAACCGTCTCTACCCCAATGGCAACAGACGTCAAGATTGACAAAGATGAAAAAGGCAAGTCGGTTGATGAATCTAAATATCGAGGTATGATTAGTAGTTTACTTTATTTAACCACAAGTAGACCGGATATTCTTCATGACATATGCCTATGTGCTCGTTTTCAAAGCAATCCCAAAGAATCTCATATGAGTGCCGTTAAAAGGATTTTTCGATATTTGAAAGGCACTATTCAATATGGTTTATTCTATCCAAAGAATGAAAATTTTTCTCTTAAAGGCTATAGCGATTCGGATTATGCGGGAAATATTGATGATCAGAAAAGTACTTTCAGATCATGTCAATTTCTAGGTGATTGTCTAGTTTCTTGGTTTTCAAAGAAACAAAATTGTGTTTCACTTTCAACGGCCGAAGCCGAATATATTTCCGTGGCATTTTGTTGTACACAACTTCTTTGGATGAAACAAACCTTGCGGATTATAAATGTTCTTTTGAAAGTGTTCCTATCTTTTGTGATAATATATCCGCTATAAATATTTCTCAAAACCCGGTTCATCATAACCGTACTAAACATATTGAGATTCGACATCATTTTCTAAGGGATTGTGTTTCAAAACGAAAAATTGAGATATCTTTTGTACCATCTCAAGATCAATTAGTGGACATTTTTACAAAACCGCTATCTTCCGAGACTTTTGCGTCAATACGAGCTCGGTTAGGCATAATGCATATTGAATGAGGTCTATGATTGTATTTTGCACGTTTTTAAAACTTAGGGGCGAAAAATCAGATTTTTGGTTAAAAACTCGGATTTTGGAAAACGGAAAGAACATCTTGGGCTGGTTGGGGAAGGCCGACCGCCGGTCGCCCATGACGTCGGCCGTCGCCGCCCACCCCAACCGTCGCCCCTCACCATTTTATGGTTTAAATCATTTGTTTTCTGGGACCATTTTGGCTCATTTTGTCTATTTTTCGTCCCCTACGCACTTCTCACACAAATTTCACTTCAAATTTATTTTATTGCATACATTTTATATTTTGGACTTCATGAGGCTCGATTATCATCATCATTGTTCATCTTTACCGATTAGATGGTAAGAATTTCTCCTTTTAATCTCAATTGGGTTGAACCCTTGAGAATGTGCTTATATCTTGATATATTGTTGAAATTCTTGTATTAATATGTTGTTTATGATGATTGATGATGAATGTACATTGTGGTATTGAAATTGGTGATGAAATTTTTTGGCTTAAACGAATCATAAAGGCGTTATATTTCTCTTATTTTATTCGACGCACGCCAAGTGTTCGACAAAATGTTTCAATTAAAAATTCATCACCTACATGATTCTCTTGATTTGAAAAGTCTTATAAGTTTATAGACATCATGTTTTATCAATCAAATGAGCTTTTACAAATCAAATGAGCAATTTTTTTTTCCTTTTATTCGGAATTTAAGGTTAAATGCTCAATATGCTCGATAAATCTATAAAATTGCGCACTTTGATATAATTGTATGATGTTTTTATCGTGCTAACATTATTTTTTGATGATTCCAAAGGGGGAGAAACAAGAAAAACGCTCATAAGCTCAAAGAAGCGTAAATAAGCTCGCAAGAAAAGCTAGTAGCTAAAGCTCTTAAAAGCCAAAAGCTATGGATTATACTTGGTCCATGTGATGTATTATGGACTTTTATACTTGGCTAATGATGCTTTTGTGATAGGGAGAGCTTATAAGCTCATGATATTCAAGCTTAAGTTGTAAAAGCTAAGCTTTAAGCTTTTAGTAGTTGCTTGTATACTTGTTCTTGATATGCATATTGATAGGGGGAGCTTGTGCGAAAATGATTTTGAAAAATCTTTGCTCCTATCCTTGTGTATTTGTACTTATGATAAATCTTGCTTGTAATGGTTTGATGTTTTAGACCAGGAAAATTGGTTTTGTTTTAAAATCAACTTCCTAAAATTGTTTTGGTTTGTAATCATCAAAAGGGGAGTTTGTTAGATAAATGTTTTTATCAAGATTTTGATGATTATGTTTAAATGAGTTTTTATACCAAAACAATGATAATAAATGTTGTCCAAATACTCCTAAATGATTTAAAATGTTTTTGCTAACTTTTGGAGTATTTCTTAGAATTTATTTTTTGATAAAAATGGACAACACTTTTGATGGTTTTGTTTAAATTGGTTTTTACACCAAAACTATGTTTATAAATGTTGTCAACATACTCTCAAGTGATTTAAAATGTTTTTACTAATTTTTGGAGTATTTCTTGAAGTTTATTTTTGATAAAAATCGGATAATATTTAATATTGGAGGTCGGCCGCTCTATACTATCAACCCAGTACCGAAGAGTTGAAAAAATGAAAGCGAGCGAAAGCAGAAACAAATTACGTGAAAAAAAAAGAAGGAGGGGACGGTCAAGGGTGAGGTCGCCGACCCAGGTCGCTACTAGGGCGACGGTCGCACTTCCCGTCGGCCGTCGACCCCCGACGACACTGCACTGGATCGCACTAATTTTTTCAAGCGGTCGAAATCTTCAACAGGCAACCGGTCGCCTATGCTATTTTGTGACAAAGAAAATTATCTTTCATTTGAAATTTTTGATGACAAGATTTACTTTTGATTTTTGTACAATATTTCTACATCTTGTGATCTTCTTTTTGTAGACAAAAGTGAAGATAGAGGAGCCTATGTTGGGAGCCTATGTTGGTGAAGACTTCCCTATAAATAGAGGATGAATTGAAGACACAAGATACAACACATACAAGCAAATCACACAACAAGAAATCTGCAAATTGTTCAAGCTTTCATTTTTACATTCTTGTTGTAATAGCCTAAGTACTTTCACTTGCACATCTTTGAGGTCTAGGATTTTTGATTCTTGATTACACTTGCACTCAATCTTTGTATGGGTTTCATAGAGTTGTAATCTTGAATTTTGTCCATCATTCAACACAAGACATCCTTGTGAGTATTCTTGTGGTAAGAATGCACTTGGGTAATCTAGGTGATAGGTGTTTGAAGAGTGTGGTACTCTTCAAAGGTGGTGAAGGAAGATTGTGGTAATCTCCTTGAAGGTGTTGTAAGAGGATTGTGGTGATCCTCAAGGTGTTGTATTAATTGTGGTAATTAATAAAATCTTTTTTCTTTTTGAAATCCATCCCAGGATATCTTGGGGTGGTAGAGGATTAGGCCCTAGGTGGGTTGAACCTCTTTAAATCAACGAGTGTTGTTTAATTTCCGCATTTACATTCTTGTCATTTACTTGTTGATTCGAAAAAGAGGGTGATTTGCGAAAAATCGGCATAATCTATTCACCCCCCCTCTAGATTATCGTAGCCACTTGGACTAACAAGGTATACCCTTATGGAACGGTAAAACTACTTAATCCAAGGACACATGAATCTTTCAAGGTGAATGGCCATCGGGTTAAACCATATTTTGAAGGGGTATCTCGGGCTGAAGGAATCGAGAGCATAAATTTCGAAGAGATCACTTAGAGACCGTACTCAGGTATCATCAAGGTAAGACGTTAAATAAGCGCTTATTGGGAGGCAACCAATTTTTTTTCCCTTTTTCTATTTTTTATTTTTCTCTTTTTATTTTCTCGACTAACCGTATCTAATGGTTTGATTGAATTTTCTCTTTTTATAAGTATATATATATAATAGGTTTTAATAAATAAAAAATTTACTGAGATCAGTGCACGGGCGTGCGGGGCGCAAGCACACCGGTAGTGATGCGTCGCACGCAAAGAGACAGACAACAAACCTTAAATCACAAATTGGGGTTTTTGAAACACAATTTTTCACCCCAATTCGAAAATCCTCCCTCCCCTCCCAAATTCTCTCTACCAAATCGCAAAATTCAACCGTTAAAACCACATTTCGTCTACCTTCTTGTCTATAGATACATTGCAAGAATTGGGGTTGCTTGATGAATTTATAAGATTTGTAAAAATTTTTGGATGGAAAAAATTTGCCCCACTTACTGCTAAGGTGTTGATTGAGTTGGTACTGGAGTTTTATACGACATTGCATTATTCGTATTCACATCTTACGGATTTTACATGTCGTCTGTTTGAGGAGGAATATGAAGTAAATTTTAGAGTAATGAAATCCATGTTTGGGCTATCTAGGCATGGTATTCAGGCAGTGCCCAATTCATTTAACCCAGCTGAATTTTGGGCAGACTTGACGGGTTATAATAACTTTTTTACAAAGGGAACCTCAAATGGTTTTATTACAGACCCTGCCTTATACTTATTGCACAAATTCATTACTTATTGTGTTTTTGGAAAAGATGAGAGTAGTCGAGTGACTACCCCAGAGTTGTTCTTTATATGGTGCTTTCGTCGTAACACCAAAATTTGCACTATGGCATTCATTTTCGACACTTTCTACCTTCGGAACCGTAAGCATAAGTTGGGTTTGGGACACTTAATTTTCCAACTAGCTATTCATTTCAATGTGTTCCCCGATCATCTCGACCACCTTGTTGAAATTCCATGTGGGTCCTTGAACACGACTTTGCTACAATATACGGATTTTCCAACAAAAGAAGGCACCTTAAAGGATCACACCTTCCGGAAATATTTTCGTAGTGATACATGGAACCCGATGGGTATTCTACCATGCCGACACGAGCCAAGATGGAGCAGTTGGGACATATGGCGAAGAGCACGAGGCTGATCCCGATATTCATCCTCCACACGAGGGGTTACCACCGCGAGTTGATCCATTTACAGCTGGTCCTTCCACTAGCACCAGTCAGGGCCCTACCACCGGTTCGGAGACCGTTATGGGATGCCTCGATGCTATGCAGAGCCAGTTTGACTATTTTCAACATCAAATGACCGGGCTCCATGAACTTATGCGAAACCTGAACACGCGAGTCGAGTCCATTGACACTCGAGTGCAAAACATTGAACGAAGCGGGTGAACATGTCTTTCTTGCCATTCCGCCTCCACCACCCTTCGGATACACGAAGTGACACTTTTAGAGTTTGTTTTTTTTTTTTCTTTTATTTCTTTTTGTGTGTGTTGCATGCGTATTAGTGTGTTTCCATTTCTTGTTGTCATTAATATAGTTTTAGTGTTTCTATTTTGGTATTGTGTTTCCCTCCACATATGTTTTTTGCAGAATTGTAGGCGGATGTAACTATGGTGCCATTATTCAATCATCGCATTTTTCAGGGACGTATTTTTTTCCTTCTCTTTTACTTTTATGCATTGAGGTCATTGCGTGATGTAAGTGTGGGGGAGACAGATAGTCGCTGTTAAGAATTAGGTGATTGCTTATGGTTAATTTTTAACTTGCCTATTGATTATACAAGTTTAATAAGGGTGTTGTTTAGTCCACTTGAAATAGATGTATTAATTTGAGTTTCAAATATGAAATGACTTTGGGAACTTGATAGGTAGGATTTGACTAAGTCGTGAATTAGCCTTTGCGGTGAACGAATGAGGTGACGGTTAACCAATAGTCCGAGTTGTGGGGCTTGAATTATGAAATTTCATTGATGTGAATTAAGTTAAAACCCTATTTTGATTTGTGTGTATACAAAATTGCTAGCCTTGCGGAAAAAAAAAGAAGTATTATATAGCCAAAAAAAACGAGCATGATAGAGCTATATAAAAAAATAAAAAAATAGAACAATCGAGATTATATTCCGTTGGTTGAGCTGCTTAGTAACTAAGAGCATTCATGAGCCCCATGTTTGACTTTTACGTAAAACGGCGGCTCAAAACATGAGTATGGGAAACCACCTTAGGAGCCTTTGGAAAACATCCAAAGTTTACACCTAGTGGAATAGTATCTCGAGAGTTCTAGCAAAAAAAAACATGACTAGTAATTGCGTGATTGGTTGTGTGAGTAAAAGGGTTGCAACTTTTGACACAAATTTGAAATTTAGTAAGGAAGGCCAAACACTTTGGTTAATGTTTACTTTGAGCCGAGTGAGTTTATTGTGAAGGTTGGGGATTTATGAGGAATAATCCGAGGTAGATAGAACATGATGTTATGGATTCTCAAATTGAACATAATATTTCTTGTTGGATTTATTGGCATTATTATTTGTTTGAGGACAAACAAAAGGCTAAGTGTGGGGGAGTTGTTTTGCATGTTTTTGAGTATTATTGTTGTGTGTGTTTTGTTTTATTTTGTGTGTGATTATGCATATTTACATAACTTTAAGTATTGGTTATAGTGTCGAGTGTTACGTAGGGTGTTTTTTCATTTTTATAGGTTATGATGAAAAGAGGCTCGAAAACGGATGAAAAATACAGAAAATGGGCACAAAGATAAACGTCGGCCGGCAGCAGGGGCGCGGGCGCGTGAGCCACCGTGCAGGCGCACGCGGAAGGACAGTAGCTGCGATGTGCAGGCACACGCGGTGTCATGCTGAACTCGAATTTCTGATTTTTTTTCGATTTTTGGCTCTTCCACCTTGTGTAGGACTCTAGACTTATAAATAGGACTTGGGGAGCCCCTATTTTCGACACACTCTCATTCATAGCACTTCTAGACTTTAGTTTTTGGTATTTTTCTCTTGCTTTTCATCATTGAGATTGTTCGGGTTCTTCCCCTTGAAGTTATTTGCTTCTTAATCAAAGAGTAAGATTTCTTCATCTCTTTTGTCTGATTTCAATTGTTGGGTGATTATTATTGTTGCATGATTATGTTTATGATTATTTTCTTTCCTTCAAGTGAGATTATGATTTCATCCTCAAGCATGAACTAATTTCCTTGTTCTAGGATTAGGATGATTTGATTCAAACAAATAAGCATGAGTATTGATTAATTGATTTGCTTTCCTGAATAAATTGCTTTATTTGATAATTTATCAATTTTTGATTGTTTTGGGGGAATAATTGAGATCGATCGAAAATATTATTCCTGGACTAAATTTATTTAGGAGGTTAGATATGAATCAGAGATGTATTATCTAACCCCTGGCTTAATGAAAATAGCAAATTATGTTGGGATGGCTCTAATATGTGAATATGTGAGTTATCAGACCTAGGCTTTATTTTTACATGATTGTTATATTTGTTACCCGCATAATCAATTAGTTGATATTTTGCTTGTGAGTTTGATTAGATGAATCTGAAATCCTAGACTTTCATCCATATAATTTTCTCAAAGTTTAATCGTGTTTAGTTAGATTATTGTCTTTTTACTTGTTTTTCTTTAGTTTATTAAAATCACAATTTTTGTTAAAGTGTTTAGGATTTAATTTCTGTTATTTGTGAAACATAATAATTATTTGCCGGCTAAGTCTTCCTTGAGAGATAACTTGTGGTTAACTTGCTACCCTACAATTGATCCCGTTCTCTTGCGAGGATTGTTACACTTTTATAGGTGTTTAGCGGTCAAACAGAATGGGGGTGGACTAGCTGATCGGTATCTTGATCGGAGAATGTAAAGTGACATGTTGGCAGGTCTTGCTTACCTCAGCTACTCGGACACGTTGGGTTGCGCTGGATGCTTCTCGAATGTCAGTATTTCTTTTCGGATTGATCGGTGGCCCTTCGCCTGGTTGGTGTTGATAAGTGTTAGAATATCTTGGTCATGAGGATCGTTCATCGGAGGAACATAACCTAGGTTGACCTTTCTTTCTGGTCAGTTCTCGGCCCCCATAGGCAATGGTGGTGGAGGGAGCAGATCCCGAAGAAAATGTTTGAGGCCTCTCCTTATAATTCTAATTATTTCGTGAATGAGGTCGCGACACTCATCTCATTTCATGGCCGATAGACTTATGATAATAGCTATATCTTGAATTATTGAGCTTGGATTGGTCGATTTTTTTGAAAGCGAAAAAAAAAGAGGTTAAGATCTCGAATTTCTTTGAAAATAAGGGATGGGTGACTGTCAATGTATTCGTCTTGGCCTAGATCTTGACCTGGACTTCTTCGAAAGACTCGTAGCTCGTAGCCGATCTATCAGAAAAAGATTTAAAGCCAGAACCGAATCCTGAGGTGGAGTCTTTCTGAAAATCTTTCTTTGGAGCCTGTTGTTACAGGTCGGTCGTGGGGCCTACCATTACCTCCTTGACACAAATATATTTTTCTACTCGGAACAGGAACTCCTGGAACGTGTTCACTCCTTGTTCGTGGATGGACCAGCGAAACCGAGAATGTGCATAAGCATGTCATCATCTGATACAGGTTCCATCTCACAAACCTGTTTATTGAACCTTGCAATGTAGTTTTTGAGGGATTCATCTTTATTCTGCTTGATAGTAACGAGAGAGTCTTTCGGGACAACTCGCACCTGAGAAGTCAAAAAGTGGGTGGTAAATGGTAGAGAGAGATCGTTCCAGCTGTGGCTAAGGTGGTAGGGTGAGAAACCATCGGTGAGCTCGGTCACCTAGGGTTAGAGGAAATGCCCTCCAAAGTACGGCATCGTTGGGATCATAGATCTCGGTCCAAGCGAGATACTTGTGAATGTGAGTTGCTGGGTTGGTCTCTCTGTCGTATAGACCAATCTGAGGCACCTTGAATTTGGCAGGGAGTGGAGTTGCCAAAATATACGGAGCAAACGACGAAAAGATGTCAACACCAGGGCTGACATGGTAGGGGAGCTCCTCGGGTGTGTCTTCTAACTCATTTAGACGGCGTCTTAAATGTCATATTTCAACCTCTCGCTCGTTCGGGGGACTTGGGTCCTGTGCTTGATTGTTCCTCAAGGGAACACGGTTTCCAGGATATTGAATCATGGACTAATTGATCGGGTGGGCCTGGCCTGGATTGGCTCCACCCCAGGGCGACCAAAAATGGACTGCACCCATCGAACGCACGGGATCTGAGGTGATGATTCTTTGACTCGACTGACACCCCTAGCATTGTCAACTACTCTTCTCCTTTCAGCTGATTGTCATAGCGTCTATTTTAGGAAATCGCCTCTTGATTATCTTGGTTCTGCGGGGCTGGGGGCAGAATATTCTGCACGACATTCACGGGGGAGCCAGGAGCAGCCAACAGGTGCTTGAATTTGGGGTTGGGGAGCCCCCCAAAGCTTGTGTCACCAACTTGGCCATCCTTTGAATGGATTCTGGGTTGGTGAAGAGTTGCTGAATTGGTACTACCATCGCGCCTCCAACCTCGGTTGGGAGCGGATTTTTGTTGTCTTAGGGCGGATCTTGCCTTTGGGGGTTCCTTGCGTTGTCTTCTTGACTCATGATGAAATTTGATGAAGACGGGGCAGAAATACTTAGCTGGAATTCTGGAAAAGTGTAATTGGACCAATCGGGCCCTCCTTCTAGGCCAATTTGTTGATGCTTACTTTTGCTCAATAAAGATTTAAATGCATAAATGCGATAAAGTGCTTTTTTATTATATAACCGAGCAGGAAATTTGGTCAACCTCTGGCTTGGCAAAGTTTTGGATACAAGAGTTTATATAAGGATTTTATGTTGTCTTTTTTTCTCATAATTGAGTTCTATTTATACGGTTACATTCAATAGGTTAGCAATCATTAATATAGCTACAATGTGAGTGGGACACTTGTCTTCCTCTTGTTGTGCATGAGTTGCATGATTGTCATATTTCAAACAGTGCTTGTTGAGTTATCCCCTTATTGTTTTGCCAAGTGGCAGAGTGGTCCACTGGGATTTCAGCTCGGTCATAGTTGACTTTCGAGGTGGAGTTCTCTTTTTCCTGAAATGTCTTTCTAATTGGGCTCTGGTCGGCCTAATATTCTACTAAGTTCTGATAGTCTGGTCAGTCCACATCAGCAGGTATTGGATTGCCGTGTGTGTATGTCCAGCTCTGCTCAGATATCATCATAATTCATACTCGTATATCATTATAATTCATATAATTATTATCCATGAACGTGTATACCTGATCAAAACTTTGACTGGTTTATTGTTCAAATAATCATATAAAGTACAAATCGAATATTGATATTTTAATATAAAATAAGTTGTTGATATTTTAATATTAAAATCATTTTTTTTAAAATTTTTTGGTCAATCATTTGTTACAAAGAAAAATAAGCTACCCGTTAAAGTTATTTTTGTGGGATGAGGCAGCTCTCATTTAATGGGGATGAAACAATCCGAGTGGGGGCCAGGTTCAATATCACGATCAAATTAAATGTCTAAAAAGAATGAACCAGATACTTATATAACACTTTAATTAATTGTCCAAAAAATGCAAACAAGGAGCCAAAACCAGGCTAAGATATTAGAAAGATTTTATGTTGACTTAAAAGTGTTTCTAAATTTGGCTATAAAATGTCATAAATTCTTTCATGTTAATATCACCAGTTCACCACAAATAAACCAATTTAATAATGTATAATTGCATAGCACATAAACCCAGTTCTTCCCTAGAACAAGAGAAAAGATATCATCCATGTGTAGTAGTGTTTCGGAAGTATCGTCACCGTATGTTTTTATTTTTATATTTTAAAAGGTTTCTTTTTTTTACTATTTAAATTTTACAAATTTATTTTTATTTGTAAAAAAAACAACAACTTATTTTTTATTTTGAAATCACATATATTCCCCGTTTTATTATATACAGAATAGATTAGAACGGGTTTGGCTAAGTTTATTTTTATTTTAAAGATCTTATAAGCTTATGCGCGTGTTTTTTATAGAGCTTGTAAGATGTTAGATCTTATTTTTAAGATATTATCATTTGTTTCCAAAAAAATAAATCGACTAAATTTTATAAACTTATAAACTCCAAAAAAAACTTATTAGATGTTTTGAAAAGTTTATAAGCAGCATCCAAACACCATGTTAGTTTTCAATTCATATATTATTGATATTTAAGGCATTTTCATGCAGAAACACTATAGATCATAAATATTCAACATATAAATACTAAATATAGAGCCTGTCAGATTTTTAGCCCTTTTCCCCATAGGAAAAATGTTTATTAGTCATGTTTTATAAAACTATGTTTAGCCATTTTTTAGTTCAAATGTCTACTTTACCCTTTTCTTCATTTCTTGGTACCGAGTTATTATGTAACTCGCGCGATAACAAGACACATAAATCGGTACCGAGTTATGTACCACATAATTTTTTAAAAATGGTCAAGTACCTCACCAGAGAATACATGAAGTGTATGAACGTCAGTTATTAGTCAAAATAACTAAATATTTTTGAAACCATATAACTATTTTTCATTTTCACAAAACAGAAATGGTCAATTTGGCCTTTTACCACATAAGTATAACTAATTCAATTACATAATTATCTTTACACGAAAGTGTAACAAAAATAATTTCAGTCTTGGAATAGGAAAACAAGAAAATAAATTTGAAAATAAAAGTAAAGGGGGCTATAGCTCATAATATTTTTCTTGTTATTCATGAGTCTATTATGTCTTTTCTTATAGAGTGACTCTTTGTTTTTTCTCTTGCACTGTCTTCCTGTCCCATGCCTCTTTATTGCTTCAATTCATATATTTATGTATATATAAATAAATTTGTTCTCACAGAACCATGTAAAGTCCAAAGTCATATTAATGTAAATTGGTTGGAAGTGTTAAATAAATCACGCAGTAGAAGTGAGTTTGAAAATTGATGGAGATCATGTGTGTGTTTGACAATTTCTGTGTAATTAAAATTAGTGTATGAAGTTGGGTCCCTATCCCAGCCTGTAACCTCTGTAATATTTGCATGCATATATGGACCCTTTATATCACTTCATCATATCTCCACCATGCCAGAGCAAGCTCATCCTTTTCTTTCAAAATAATGATATTTTATCTTTTCTTCAAAATTAAAATACTAATTAATAGTGCTACATTATTTATCTAAATACGTGTTAAGACTAGTGATTCTTTTTTTTGAGAAAAATTGCATAGCTTTATTAATGAACCGAAATATCTGCTAATACAATTTCTTCAACCCAATGAGGGATATCCCCAGTTGCCCAACAAAAAGGCGATGAGGAAAAAGATGCAAAAAAAGCTAGTCTATGAGCAATACTATTAGCCGTGCGACGAATATGAAGAATTGTGGTTACTCCTAGGCGAGCCAAAGAATGTTTGATATCCAATAGCAAAATACTTAATTACTCTAAACTGCCCCGTCACGTGTATGTGGTTGTTTATAAAGTCTTGTGCGTCAGGAAGTATTTTCATGGGTGAATGTGAGATTTGAACACATGACCTCTTGTTTGGCCTAACTCTTATACTATATTGAAAGACATCATTATCTTAATTTTGTTAGAGAAGTGAGTCCTTTAGTAGTCAATTACTCTAACACGCCTTTATATGCAGACAGTTGTTTATGAAGCCTTGCACGTGAATTTTTTTTTATAAGTGCAGGTAAGGTTTGAAATCAGAATATTTTATTTGGCCTATCTCTGGTATTATATATGTTGAAGCTATTAGATGAGTGGTCATTCAATATGTTATCAGAGCTATAACAAACAAGAGGTCCTGAGTTCAAACTTCACTGCCACCTATAAAAAATAATATTCAATGTGCAAGACTTCATAAACAACTGCTTGCACATGAGGAGGCGTGTGTCTTGAATTCAAATCTCACATCCACCCATAAAACAATATTCCACGTGGAGTAATTAAATATTAAAGGCTCACATCTCTCACAACTTAAATTTTTAGATGACGTGGTCATTCAATATGGTATTAGTGTCAGACCAAACAAAACGTTCTGAGTTTGAATAACACCACCACCCATATAAAATGTTACAGTGTGCAAGATTATAAATAACATCTTTTAGATGAGTTGGTCATCCAACGGCGCGACGGTGAAACTATAATATAATGAACCAAATCCAGATCCATCCATTATATTAAGTTGTTGGAGCATGAAATTAATAATGGTACTAAAGCCTCAAAGGACTTAATTCTTTTCCCATACTACGGACAGAGGGATATTTGTCTTATAGACCACTCAATAACACCCAAGGACAAAGGACTCCTTTAAATAGAGCTAAGGGATAAGACAAAGACAGTAGACCGGACCATGGGCCGGATCGGATTAAGAATCGGCCCGTTTGCCACAACCCACATAACCGTTAACCTCAACGTGCGGGTTTGACCCCTTGTATCCAACAATTGTAGGACTAAAATTATTTTCAAAAATCAAAAGAAAAAAATAAAATAAGGTTCTACTCTAACTGGACACACACCCGTGCCTACTTTGAGGCCATTGAGTCAAAGGATTCAGGACCAAAAAATAATAATAAAATTTAAGGGCCACAAAAGTTTTAATATTTTATATGTATATATATATATATGTATATTATAGATGTAAAAAAACACTTTAAAACTTTCAAATTTTAGAGGATTCTTTCAAAGTTAACTATTTTCTCTTTATAATGGTTCGAGCTCGTTCTTCTACAAAAACCCGATTTGTAATATTAAAAAACCTCTAGATTTTTTGTAACTAGCCCAAACCTTAGACGGTGTTTTGTAATTATCTCTAAAAATCTTTCTCCGGTCACACTACAAGAAAACAATCAAATATAAATAATATAATTTTAACGAAATATAACACTGTTGAAATTTTTGAAATTCCAATAGAAATTTCAATGCTACATTATACCGTTGGAAAATTCCAACGATTAATGAAGTTGTTGGTATAAACTGTTGGAATTCCCGTTGGAATTCCAACACCACAACAAATCGTTGGAAAATTTCAACGGTAATTCCAACAGTAATTCCAACAGTAATAAAATTATTGAAATTAATAATTGGAAATAGTATTGGAATTTTAAAATTTCCAATTTAAATTCCATCGTCAAAACATATCATTGGGAAATTTCAACAAAAATTCAAACGGTAAACAAAATATTTGAATTAATCGTTGGAATTTCCATTTGAGTTTTTAAAATTCCAACGGAAATTCCAATGGTACGACAGGTTGTTGGAAAATTCCAATACCATTGGAAAATTTCAATAGGGGTTAAAAGATTTGATAGTATTATTATTCATGTCAATAAAATATATCTTCTCTTCTAGAATCAGTCATATTGAAACTACATAGTTAAACGTGCTTGACTTGGGACAAATTGATGATGGGTGACCTACTGGGAAGTTAAAGATATTAGATAATGAGATAATTAAATGATTGAATATTCCAACGGATATATACTATTGGAATTACCATTAGACTAAATTCCAATGGTATAACTTTGTTGAAATAACCGTTGGAGTTTTTTCCAACGATTATATATATTCCAATGGTATCACTATGTTGGAATTAGTATTGGAAAAAATATTGGAGTTTTTTCCAACGGTTGTATATTCTAACGACCATTTTATCAATTGTGCATTTTTTGTTGGAATTTCCGTTGGAGTCGATAATTCCAACGGTAATTGACCAAATTCCAACATATTTTTTCCGTTGGAATTTCATTGTTTTCTTGTAGTGTCAACCTCACAAGAATGATTGAATGAGTTAGCTATGTTATCAATTGATAAATGAATAATTGAGCAACTTGATTATACAAACTTGATCTATATTTTTATCGCCAAAATTGTGAAGCAAGTTGTATTTAAATAATTATTTTGAACATGGTTGTCATATTACTTTAACTAATAGTGTAAATTGAACAAAGTTTATTTTTTAATATTAATTTATGTCTTTTAAATTTGTAAAAACAAAATGGCCCATTTTCAAGTTTGACTCGGGTAGAAAAATCTAAAAGACGACTCGATTTGGACAAAAGGTTAATTAGACCCGAACCCAAACAGTTAAGGATTAGGATTTTATCGACCTTTTACCAATGATTTCGACCTATCGAAAATTGTGGGTAGATGAGAAAAAAAGTAGCATTAACAACAGCAACCCCACCCAACCAAACCCACAACCCCTCAACTCCATATTTGTGCAAGCAATGACATATATATAGATTGCATCTTTATGTGAGACCAATTCCATCACAAATGTACAATTCCCATTTTGGTCCCCCATCATAATAACATCATTCTATCTCAGGTACCACATGCTGCTGCTAGTTTCATCAGTCTCTCTGTGGTTATGCACTATTTTATTTTATTTTAATTTTGTCATTATTCTTCAATATTCAAACTACAAATTCGATTGAATCTATTTGAGCACTGGCGGAGCCAACCCGAGCCCCAATCCACCCACCCACCTTTTTGAAAAAGAAAAGAAATATTTTAGTGAGAAACTTTTTTAGTTATATGTATGATTTTTTTTTTTCTTTTGGAGGGGGATGTTTATCTGCCCACCCGATCGTTGTGCCCTGACTCCGCCATTGTATGTGAGCCTTCATCTCAAAGAGTTTGTGTCGACAAGTTAAAATACTTTGTGATTTGGATGTGGCCAATTGCCAAACTCGTTTTCAGCTGGAATGTTTATCCCCGCCTAGTTTGATTAATATATTCTAAGTTTTGGATTTTGTCATGTGATCACGTTTCATCAGAAGTTTTGTACATTACTTTAATGATTAATTAATTTATTAGTGGAAGATTAACAAGTTTGCTCTTATTATAGCATTTTTCTCTCACTGAAATTCGAAGTTCATATATACAACGTACCCTTGTAGCTCAAGTGACATCATTCACCCTTTGTAAGGGTATTGACTGGAGTTTGAACCAGTATCTTTCAGTTTCTTTATAATTTATCCCTCCCCTCTAACCAGTCCCAATTTATTAAAAAAATATCGACGTACCCTTGTTATAGCATGTATATATATAATTAATGGGAACCCCATACATGACTACATCATAAATTCAACAAAATGAAAAAAAAATGTGAATAGTTCTAATAAATAAAATTTAATCTGAAAATGCTTGTTTTTCCATTTAAATGGTGCTCTACCTTATTATAAAAGAATCTGTTGTCATAATGATTCCCGTAGTATCATATTGAGTAGGCGATGAGTTCTTCCTAATTCACATTATAACAAAAGATTAGTGTAGTATAACTTGTTAGAAATTTAAATCACAAAGAGCATGCTTTAATACACGAAATTCATAAAAGCATGCTTGACCGATCTACCATGATAATCCGAGAAAGAGAAAAAATTAATCTGAATCGCGGAAGCGTACCTGAATCTATTAGGGTTTGTGAGAAATCTGGATCTGATTTTGAGATCTGGTTTTGGCCTTCCAGACGAGCGATCTCTTTTTCTTTTTTGTATCTCACGTTCTGTCTCTTACGTCTGTAGGGAAACAGACGTTTTATCCTTTTAAGAACTGTCGCCCGGGGACCATAACCGTTTTGGATAAGTATCCCCTTTATTTTCTATTTGGTCCCTTAACAAATAGAAAATCTCCTAATAGTATCTACACATTTAATCCCATGACAATTTGATACCCTTTTAATCCAAAATTAAAATCTTATTAGATCACTTTAATTGGATTAAACCATAAGACTATGCACATTTAATTAACATATGTAAGTCCAAATTAAATATTTCCAACATAACTTTCTTTTTTGCTTGCTTTATATATATATATATATATATATATATATATATATATTAGGGGGAGGATCAAGTGAGACTATGTCTCTAGGTGAGACACAATGGACTAATCTCAACCATCCCCACTATTATTCAATGGGTGTGATTTAATGGATAAAAAATATATTAAAACATTAATTTAATCAACATAAGGGTAATAGGGTAAAATAACATAACAAGGTAGTTATAAGAATGAAATCAAATCTCTTTCTCTCTCATCCATCTCTCAAATCTCACGTCTCTCTCTCTCTCTCTCTCTCTCTCTCTCTCACACACACACACACACACACACACACACACACGTCTCTCTCCATCTCTCCCTCTCTTTCTCAGTTCCTCCATTAACGCAAATAGAAGAACTCGAACTGTGAAAAAAATAGTGATGAAGATGCAATTTATGTTTCAAATGAAAAAACAACGACGAAGAACTGAAGTCGTTTATATTCAACCTACACTTTATAAACTGATTTTATAGAGAAAAAAAATTATGAAGAAGAAGATGATTTCTATTCCAAATGAAATAACCATGAATAAGACGATGCATCTGTGTAGACATCAATGGAGAACTCGAAACCCGATCATTAAAATAAACTCTTAAAAAGCGTAATTTTCACGAATAAGACGATGCATAGATACTTATGAAATGATGTATAAATACTTATGAAACATTGCATATATAATTATGAAACGATGCATATATTTGTAGGATATTACATATTTGAAAATATGCAATAAAAATCAACTAAATATGCATTATCTGAAAACTATCTATGCAGCGTAAAAAAACTAATATGTAGTACAGTATATCCAACTATGCAAGACGCATAAACTATGCAACAAAATCAACTAACTGTGTATTATCTAGAAACTATTTATGCATTGTGGAATAACTAAATATGCGAGACGTTATGTAACATCACATTTTTATAATTTCCAAAAGCAACATCCCATTTTCATAACTAAATATACATTATATTGAACCTATTTATGCAGTGTAGTATAACTACATATGCAGTACGTTATATTCAATTATGTCTTGTTTTCGTAAAATATTGCAAACAGAATAGCTAAATATGCATTATTTGATGTCTAATTATGTAGTAGAAGAACCCTAACTATGCTGTAAAATAAAAATATTTGGAAAAAAAAACAGGTTCCTTAAATTCCGCCACAAAATCCCGTGAGATCAATTTTCAATTTACCCATAAAAACGGTTTCAAAAAGTCAAACTTACCAGAAAATCCGTTGGGACCACTATTTTAGATTACAAAATTACAGAATTACCCTTAAATCAGCGGAAAAAATGGAAAACCAAAAAAAAACTGAATAAATCACATCCCTTCATTTTTTAAGATCAATGGGTGAGATGAATCCACATTGTCTCACCTAGAGAGGGTGGTCTCATTTGAACCAAATCCTATATATATATATATATATATTCGTTTTGATATGCTGAAAGAAAATATGAAAGCCAACCAAAATCAAACTGACCAAAACCATCATCAAGAATAAAAAAGAAATAAAGAAAGAATTGTAGAGGTTGAGTCCAATATAAGGTTACATGGGAAAAAGTGAAGCCAATATCGATTTTCTTAAAAATTTGGGTTTGAAATCAAGAAACATTTCAGAATACCAACAAAAGCGATTTAGGTTTCGTGTGGGATTAAATTGAAATGTTTTTGGGATATGATTTCATCAAATTAATCATGTTAGTGTCTCATAAGACAACCAAATCCCCAAATCATTCAAGAATCAAGACATGTATTAGAACTTAAGAGGCTTAAAAGTACAAAATGTAATTAGGTTGATGTAGAAATTTAGTGCACAAGGTGGCAAGATATATTTTATTTGGTGTATTTTTTAAAACGAAACTATTTTAGTTGTCCAATTATAATTGATTAACAAGTATTAGTAAATTATAGTGTACATGATGCAAGACTTGGGGACTTTTGTTGCAAAGTTCTTGTTGCGAGAGTTTTGGGCCTTGGTGGTATAATTAGTGTGATATGACATATTAAGTCGTATATAGGCCATTGATGGGAAAACGAAGGCCCAAATGACGTATTAAGTTGTAGATGGGCCATTAATTGGAAAACGTAGGCCCAAATGAGGTACAAAATTCCTTTGGGCAGGATAAGATAAGTTGTCCAATATGTTTGGAGGCTGGCACATGAAAAGAATGATCAGTGGCACCCGTTTTTTTCAGTCAATGTCAATCAAACTCGTGAGTCGTGATTATACATACTAATCAAATTATTAAATTCTTTTGATGTTTAGATATGAATAAAAGGCCAAAAAAAAAAGATAGAATAAAATACTTATTCATCGTACTTAATTAATGTTCATCCATTATAAAATTATTTACTTCTTATTATAGCTAAATATTATAATTTCCAATTTATATATGTAAACAGACTATCAATGAAAATTGCAGAGCACTGTATAACTCTGATATTAGTCGATATTACAAACACTTTCTTTCACATGAGAAAAAATATTTGAACCTTGTTAGAAGAAATACGAAAAATTGAACAAACATCCAACAGGCCACCGAAATTTTCACTATCATACTAAAACTTAAAACATTTCTATTTGAAATCATTGGGGAAAAAAAAGACTATAATTAGATACTTAAAAGATTCGACAATATGATTCTTAGACAAAGAAGAAAATGAATAGTATTCATCGAAAGAAACTAAACTTCATATTATTATTTTTAGTGATATACTTAAATATTTTTCATCGGATATTCCATTCAATTTGTTGGGGTAAAATTGGTTTTTCCATATTTCATTATTTTAATTCTCTTTAATTAATTATTAGCTTACAAAAATTATCAATTTTGTCAAGTCAACAAAAAATGCACTCAAAGCCCATCTCATCGCATAAAGCCTATGAGGCTCAACTCATAATATCAAGCCCTAGATGTCCAATTCATTATATTCATCCAATGCAGCCACAATCCCGAGTATAAATAGACAATCCTTCATTATTTTTTATTAAGAACAATTTTACTTTCGATTAATTTCAGCATTATAGATTTTCTCCTACACCGTGCTGACTTAAATATCAGAGGGGCTTCCCTAGGACATCTCCTCGGGTCCTTCTAACCTGTTCGCGTATTGCAGGCAGGCTCGACACGTGGATTGTACTTCATATCGGAATCAGATACCTAAGCTTGGATTATCCTAACTCGAAGTGAATTGTACGACTTCTGGCAGCATCACAATTTTTTTAGAAATATATATATGTATATGTATATGAGATTATTCATTTAAAAAATTAATATTATTTTATGAATATGTAAACTTTGAATATATAATTATTTTTAAAAATATTATTTTAAGATCAAAAATAAGTTTTCGCACCAACAAATATCAAAATTGCTGCGGAAAATTAATTCAATCAAACATAAGATTTTCGTAAGTGGATAAAAATAGTGAGGGAAATCAAATTAATTTACTTGTGTACCTTCTAAATTCTAATAGTTAATCTATTTTTTTTATTATTTAATCCGTTAAACTGTTTTTCTTTTACTATTGTAGTAGGTGGGCACGTAATCCGTACGGCGTACTTGGCGCCATATATGACAAAAGTGGTAAGGGAAGGTGGAGCTATCTATATCATCATTCCTATTGGGACCCACACCGACACTCCTCCCACGTGGCGCACTGCACAGCTGCCACCATATTTTTCCTTTAATGGAAATCACACCATTAATTTACCCAAATTTATTGATTTGGATTTTTCCCAACAAATTACTTAATTCCATCATGTGCTCACATGATGTGTAGAATGTGAGGTAGACCTGGCCACGGTTCTGGAACCGCCGGTTCCGGTTCCGCCGATTTCGGTTTCTCCAAATTGAGGAACCGGAACCAGAACCTTATGCTCACGGTTCCGGTTCCAAAACCAGAACCGCTGGTTCCGGTCCAAACCGGAACACGGTTCCTATACGGTTCCGGTTCCGGTTAAACCGGAACCTTTTGTTTTTGATTTTATTTAGATAAAATGTTTAGCAATTTAGTTTAAAATAAAAAGAAAAAAAAAAAAAACGCGAGCGTGATTCATCTAAAATATTTCCATCGTAGCTAAACGCGTTTGCTCTCTTGTGATTGAAGCGGGGCATGCCAAAACCTCTTTTGCGATGATTGTATAAGGTTGAGTTCTTTTAACCACCATTTCAAAATATCAAAGTCTTCAATATCTATTTCACTAAACTCGAAAGAAGTAGTTAAATAATTCTCAAGTCTACATTTGAGCTAGAGGAACCCTGGACGTTTACTTTTTCCCTAAGTAATCGTTGTGCAATATTAAAAATATCATAATAAACATTTTACATTTCTTCTAGAATATATTTACCAAAACAAGATTGTTGGTTTTAACCTTAAAAAAAACGGTTCCATCACGGTTCCATATACGGTTCTAACCGACGGTTAAAACCGCCGGTTCCACGATTTTTGAGACCTAGGAACCGGAATCGGAACCGATCTACACGGTTCCGGTTCTGGTTTTGAAACCGTTGACCACGGTTACGGTTTAGGAACCGTTGACCACGGTTACGGTTCCGGTTTTGAACCCGGTTTCGGTTCCATTTGGCCAGGTCTAAAATTGTGAGGGTCTAGTAAACGTTAATTCCGGAGGAATTCATCAGGTTTAGTAGTTGCAGTAGATTTATACACAATACATGTCTAATGTGTGTAATTCTAATAAATTTGCGGTAGTTATTTAAATTGAGTATTCTTTCTACTGTAGCATGGATAAAAACCGAATGAGAGTGCATGTATATAATTGTGTCTACTTCAATTAAACATAAGGTAGAAGAAGTTTGTATAATTTAGATAAATTCGCAGCCTGATACTTGAAGAATAAATTAAATTATTCTATAAATTTGAGACAGGTGAATAAGAATTTTATAATCTCAATTTGTTAATTTAACAAATCAGGTTTGTTTTGACCCGAGCCTGACTCAATTAGCAAAAGAATAAAATAAAAAGTACGTGTAAATAGATTAAGTTACCCAGACAACGATTGCTATTTGACTCAGTTAAAACTTGTTCACATTTAAATCAATTAACAATCGAAGCGAACTTAAATACATTTTCTCAAGCTGAACAATAATTTAGGTAATTTAAATAGTAACATGTCAACTCGTTTACACTTCTAATTATGCATGATATTTTTTGTGAGAAGTTCAAAACAAAATGAGGAGACTTTTAACCATAAATAGTTGTTTATCAAGCATTTTTTAAAGATCACATTATCATATGAAAAATAGACGAAGAACTAACGATATTATACCATTAAATCTGGTGCAATGATCAATTTTGTCATAATTGAAGGACAATTAAAAAATGTTGTAATTTGACGAAATATGATATGGCAATATATATGATTTAAACAAACGTTGTATGATTGTATATCGGAAAAGAGGGGACAAGAGAGGCAAGGGATGGGGCCAAGCTTAGCAAACAAACAGCAATTGTCTAATTATGGACCCATATATGAGCTGGATAGGACAAAGCCCATTTTCAATGCCACAAATCAATGTGTATGGGAACAAACATATTTGTACCCGTTACATTTATATATTTGGACAAATTTCAATTTTGGATACAGGTTCAATGTAATTCCAACTACACTTTTTTAGAATTTATGTATGAAAAAGACTTATAAAAACAATCATCAATATTTGATTAGTACTTTTTAATTATTGGATTCGGATAATTGAAATATGAAATTAGTTTGGCCAAAAAAAATGTTAAAATTTGACTTGCTTAAAAACGTGTAACTGTACGTTAAGTTTGAACAATTTTTTGTAGATCTAACTTGAGTTGAATACTTGAATTACAGAAAAATAAAATGTTTGATGGTTATACCAGAAATGTCCGATGGTAATGTTGACTGAACTTGATGTATCTCGACCGAGCTCATTTGCTAACACCGAAGCACCCGCAAAGAAGGGGAGCCGGGAGGTTTTTCAGCGTCACCCTCTCCGACGCTCAAGTCAGATATCACTTCGAGGAAGATAAAAAATAGCTCAAGTATAGTATGGAAGAGTAAAAATGCATTAACCTTACTCAACACCTAGTGAATGACTATTTATAAGGCTCACCGTTAGGGTTTCCGTATTTTCCGGAAACGGTTAGGGAGAATCTGTCAGACATTTGTTACAAAATCTTATCTAGATCTGACGAATTTAAGTTACACTCTAAAATATACCGAGCTTGAATATCCATCCCGAGCACTCCCATCTTCTAGAAATTGGGCCTTAAGAAGTGAACCTCGATGGGCCTGGAGTCGGACTCTGACTACGAGAGCCCACTCTCTAGCTCGGCCTATTTCATGCCGGATCATATGAAATAAAATACAAACTCATCCAATTTTGTTAATGCCACTCTCGATGGAGTGCTTCATTGATCAGGCACGAGTTATCAATATATATTTTTATCGAACTAATAATAGATAGTGAAAAATAATGAATTAGGCATATGTCGATCAATGCAGCACAAAATTGTATATTTTTCTTGCTTTAACACGGTTCTAAAGTCTGCTTATATATCAAGCACTCAAATTCTACATACCTCTTGAATATAATATGAAGAGAGGATTATGAGCTTTATTATCTAAAAACTGAGTTTACAATTACAAGGAGCTGGAGTATTTATGCTAGCTAACATGCTTAACCAATGTAACAACCATAACCGAAAGGTAACTGAAAGTTAGTTAAAATAACTAACTAACAAAGTGTAGTTATATCTCTAATACTCCCCCTCAATCTGGAGCAGGGGACTGAGGGAGCCTTCAAACTGGTAGCTTGTGACACAAATATTGAAACCTGGGAGCTGAAAGAGCCTTTGTAAATAAGTCAACAACTTGATCTTCAGATGGTACAAATCTTACATCAATCTCCTTGGCAAGAACCTTCTCCCTGATGAAGTGAACATCAATTTCCACATGCTTGGTGCGAGCATGAAAAATCGGGTTGGCAGCTAGAGCAGCTGCACTTTGATTATCACACCAGATGGGGGATGGAGACTCAGTTTTGATCACTAACTCAACAAGTAATGAGTGTAACCAAATGATATCAGCAGCAGTATCAGCCAAAGACCTATATTTGATTCATGAGAACTTCCGAAACCCGATTATTTTTGGAACTCCAAGTTAACAAATTTCCACCTAACATGATACAATAACCTCCAGTGGACTTTCTATCATCAATATTACTGGCCCAATCAACATCTGAATAATCCTCAATTAACATCCTAGTAGCAGGTTTGAAAAGTAGGCCAAGATGCAAAGTACCCTTGAGAAACCGCAATAAATGTTTGCAGACAGTCCAACGGTGAAGTGTAGGGGCATGGAGATACTGACTAAGCTTGTTGACAACAAAGGAAATATCTGGTCTTGTAATGGTAAGATATTGTAAGGCTCCAATGACACTTCTGTAAAGAGAGGGCTGATCATATAAATTGTTGTATGTGAGATGAAGCTTATGTGATGTGCTGAGAGGAGTGGTGGAAGGTTTGCAGTCAGTCATGTTAGTTCGGCCAAATAAATCATGAATGTATTTTGTTTGAGACAATAACAATCCTTCAAATGTTCTAGATGCCTCAATGCCCAAAAAATAGTTAACTTCCCCCAGGTTTTTCAATGCAAACTTGTGATAAAGAGTCTGAATGAGTGTGGATATAGCTTGAGAATCCTCTCCAGTTATCAAGATATCATCCACATATACCAGTAATAACAACAACTTTCCTGATGTTCTCTGATAGAACAATGAAGAACCAGAGACTGAGACATGAAAACCAAGAGACAACAGAAATTGTTTAAGCTTGGTGAACCATGCCCTTGGAGCTTGCTTGAGCTCATAAAGAGCCTTATTTAGCTTACATACTGCATGAGGCTAGGAAGGATCAACAAATCCTTCAGGTTGCTGCATAAAAACTGTGTTGGAAAGATCACCATGAAGAAAGGCATTGTTGATATCCACCTGTTATATTGACCAATGAGAGGAGATTGCTAAAGCAAAGATGAGTCTTATGGTACATGCCTTAACAACTGGACTGAATGTCTCCAAAAAATCGATTCCTGCTTGTTGTTCAAAGCCCCTAGCAACCAACTTGGCTTTGAACCTATCAACACTACCATCCACCTTGTACTTGATCCTGAACACCCATTTACAAGTGATGATATGCATATTTGGGTCAGCAGGAACAAGAATCCATGTGTTGTTTGCAAGTAATGCATCATATTCAACTTGTATAGCAGTTTTCCATCTTGGATCAAGAAGAGATTGATTTACAATGAATGGTTCTAAAGAAAGAGGAGAAGTAGTTTGAATGGAGAGGGCCTTGGGTTTAAGGATGCCATTCTTGGATCTAGTAATCATGGGATGACTAGAGCATGAAGGAGCAGGATTTGGAATTGATGGGGAAATGGACAGATGCACAGCTAGAGGAATCCCTGAAAGATTGGAATGTTCAATGACAAAGCAAAGGGAAGAAAGGTGCGAGAGAAGAGTGGGAGTTTGAAGAGCAGTATGAGAGGAAGATGATGAATGATGTTGAGAGAATGGAGAAGCAAAATGAGAGGAATTAGATGGAGTATGTTGAGGTAGTGGAAGGACATGAAGATAGAATGATGGATTAGAAGTATAAGAGGAGGATGAAGTAGTAGGAGAAGGAAAAAGTTCATGATAAGGGAACTCATGCTCATTGAATTACAATATTGCTACTATATATGTCCTACCAGTATTGCTGAGACATTTGTAGCCTTTATGAGAGTCACTATAGCCTAGAAACAGACATTTTGAGGACCTATATTAGAACTTATGGTTATTATATGGGCGAAGATAGGGAAAGCAAGTACAACCAAACACTTTGAGAAAATTGTAGTCAGGAGGTTTGTTGTAAAGGAGCTCAAAAGGAGAAAAATTATTTAGAACAGGAGTAGGTAATCTATTGATGACAAAAACAACAGAATGGAAGACATGCCATCAAAATTTTAAAGGTAAGGAGGCTTGAGCCAAGAGATATAGGCCCATTTCAACTATATATAGGTGTTTTCTCTCAGCCCGACCATTTTCTTGATGAACATGAGGGCAAGGATGTCGAAATTAAACTCCCAGTTTGGCTAAAAAAGGGACAAGTGATCTATATTTACCCCCCAATCAGTTTAATTAAATTGTCTCTCTACAAAACTGTTGAATTGAACAAAGAGATTGTAAGCTTCAGACTTTTGCTTTAATGGAAAATTCCAAGTATATCTAGTGTAATCATCAATGAATTGAAGATAATATCTACATCAAAAGACAATGTATTACAGAGGCCCCAGATATCTGAGTGAATGAGTTGAAAAGGAGCATTTGTTTTTGTGCATTGACTTGCAAAATGTTTTTGATGTAACTTGCCTAACTTGCATGCATAACAGAATTCAATAGCTGAACTAGAAAAATGAATGTGTAAAGTGTTTAGTATATAAGAAAGCACATAATTACAAAGATGGCCAAGTTTTTGGTGCCAAACCTTTACATCAGAAACAATAGATACAAGAGAAATAGCAGCAGAGGAAGGTTGTAAACTAGACTTGGAAATATGGGACTTTCTGAAGTTGGAGAGATGAGTAAGATAAAGTTGATAGAGTCCTCCTTTAAGAGTGCCCTCCAAGAGTGTCTTGTGAGTGATTTTGTCCTTGACAAAACAAGAATCATGAAAGAATTGAATTAGAACATTATTGTCCTTGGTGAACTGAGAGATACTTAACAGATTTTTAGTGATATTTGGAACATACAAAATGTTTTTAAGAATGAGAGAATGAGGGCTGGATGAACAAGGAACAAGAGAGGGACCAATTTTTGAGATAGGAAGAGCAAAACCATTACCTACAATCAATTTCTCTGACCCTTGATAGTCCACTGCTTTCAAATATAAATTCTCCAGATCTGTAGTAACATGATTAATAGCCCCACTATCAAAATACCAGTTACTATCCGAAGAAGAAGAGTTATTGTGTGGCTGAGCATTTGAGAGAAAAAGCCTGAGGTGAAGCATCATTACCAGAAGTAGAATCAGGCCCCAAGTAGCTTATATCAAACCTTCTGTAACATTTGACTGCAACATGACCAACTCTCCCACACAATTGGCAAGAAGGTTTGCCATTATTATTTTTGTAGTTAAAATTTTGACCACTAGTACGGTCTCTGCCACGAGAAAAACAACCACCACCTCTATTGAAATTACCAGATCTATTGTAAGCAACATTAACATATGGAGAATTAACAGATGTTGAATGTCCATTAAAAGTAACATTATTGGAACCGTGTTGGCTCTGAATGCGTAATTCATGAGTTTGCAACGAGAATTGAACTTCATGAAGAGATAAACTATCAGCTCTAGACGTGAGATTCACAACAACAGATTCATACTCCGGCCCCATACCACCAAGGATGTACAAAGCAAGCTCCTCATCAGAAATTATATGATTAACAGAGTTTAGATCATCTGCTATGCCACGCATCTTTAAAACATACTCATCAACACGTAAATCACCCTTTTTCAATGTTTGCAACATCATTTTTAATTTCAATATGCGAGCCTTAGACTGAGTTTGAAACAATTTATCAAGTACATTCCAAACATCTCTTGACGTAGTGCATCTAGTAATATGGCCTAACATGGACTCAGAAATTGAAGACAATAACCAGCTGAATAGGAGTTGATCCTTAAGCATCCAAAAAAGACAAGCCGGATTTTGACATAGAGTAGAAGAACCTGAATCAGAGGGGAGAAACCGCACCGGCATCGACTTCGTGCCAAGCAAAAAATTATCAACATGCTCACGAGCAGCTGAGAGAACTTGAATTTTCCAGTAATTGTAATTATGGCGATCTAATTTGAGAGATAGAGAAGCAAAATATAGGGGGAGAGAGAGAGAGAGAGAGAGAGAGAGAGAGAGAGAGAGGAAAAGCTATCAGACGCCATTGGAGAAGGATCGAAAAAAAATTCAATTGGCTCTAGATACCATCTTGAATATAATATGAAGAGAGGATTATGAGCTTTATTATCTAAAAACTGAGTTTACAATTACAAGGAGCTGGAGTATTTAAGCTAGCTAACACGCTTAACCAATGTAACAACCATAACCGAAAGGTAACTTAAAGTTAGTTAAAATAACTAACTAACAGAGTATAGTTATATCTCTAATACTACCTATATACCATAATACTTATATAAGATTTGCAAGTTCAATATGGTAATTGTGCTATATATATATATATATATATATGTGTGTGTGTGTGTGTGTGTGTGTGTGTGTGTGTGTGTGTTTGATGAGGTCATTATATACAAATGATTGTGATGTGCTCGAACAGAACTAGCCACCACATGCAAAGCACTGGGGACTCCGACACTCAAGTTAGGAAAAATCCGAGAAAATTTTAGAGATAAGAATATGTAATGCTGAAAAGTAATAATAAGTGAAACATCCTTAAGATATCCTTTTACCTCTATTTATACCTACAATATTTACTTCTAGGTAGGATTTGATACTTACTATAAGGCATATCTACATGTTTTAGGATCTTATATTTCACCATACGGATGATTGCCATGTGTATAAAAATTACCATATTAATTTCCAAGTATAAATTATGGGATTTTATAAGGCAAGTGAAGTGATAACCATTTAAAATACACATGAAAATTATTCACGTACTGTGGAATAGAATATCTCATCCGATCTTTCCCTGACATCCGATTATACTAATTATGTCATTCATCATCGTCAAATCGATCACTCCACTCCCCAGATCTAAAACCAAGAACGCTGAGTTGAATCGTTGCCCGATCAAGTCGGCTCATTCATGTCGGATCGATTTAGGTCGGGCGGGATTTATGTCGGGCCGAAACAAATACCCGATTAGCATAATCAATACTGTTGAGTAATTGGCCCATTTGCTTTTCTAGCTTGGCCCATGTCTTATTATCTTGGACCAAAGCAGCCCAAAGCCTCCTAGCCCGCTATCTAAACCCATTCAGTGATCTGGGTTGTGGGTTCAGATTGCGGCACCATTTTCATAGTCCGCGGATCATATTCTCTTAATTTGAGTCGTTGATTGATCTTGCTTAATCTTGGCCATTCATTTGGGCTATAAAATGGATCCCTCCAAAACCCTAATTCATTATTCTAAGGTTTTCACTCTCTCTCTTAACTCTCTCTCACTCTACTCTCGAATCTTCTTCTCCGTTCATCTTCTTTGTGAAATCCTATCTCTCATTAGAGTTTCTGTGAAATCTTGTGAGTTTTTGGTAGATTTGAGTGTTTCCTACTTTAGTTCACACCCTTTGTGGACGAACTGGGTTGGGGCCAAAAACTAGGGTTTCTGGGAAGATTAGGATTTGTTCAATTCGGGCTTTTTCTGGGTCTCTGGGTGCGGATCTGGGTTTTAATGAGGTATTGTGGCAAGGCTTTGTGATCCTTCTGTCTTTGGTTCTCTGGATGATTTCTCTGGTGACTTGCCTTCATGGTTTTGGGAAAAACTGGTCCTGAGCTGATAATCAATATCGATCTCAATGTTTTTGCCCTTCTTGTTACTATTTGTTTTATCTGTTGTATTTCATTTTTCGATTTGGGTGTAGAGTACAATTTGTATTAATAGGTTGTTATCGAGTCTATATTTTTTTGGTACTTCGTGTATCATTCTATTTTAAGGCGGATAGATACCCAACAGTGGTATCAGAGCACCTATCCTCCTTGTGGTGGGTTGGTGTTTCTGGTTCTTGAGCTCTCTTGGTGATTTGTGGCTCCCTAGTATACTTGGTTCTGGTGAGAACCCAGGACTTTCTCCTGGTTGTAAGGCTCTTTCTCTCCCTTTTCTCATTATCTTTACTTTCAGTACTTAGTCAATGGAAACCCTTAGCACTAAACCTATTGACCATGTGCCTTGAGTGCAGTGGAATCCTAAGGTGCGAGGGGAATCCTTCTGTTCTTTAAATTTCTTCTATTGATTCCGTTTTCTTAGACACTGTGTGGTCCTGTGTTGCCTTTCTTGCTTATACTGCTTTTTGTTGGACTCTGTGTGGTCCTTTGATTGTCCCTTACTACTTTTTGTTGTTAGAATTGGACTCTATGTGGTCCACTTACTTGTTGCTTCTGTTGTCCTACTTGATAATTGTGGTACTTGCATCTGTGCTTCTTTCTCTGTGATATTTTGGGTGGAATTATCTGTGATATGGCCGGTGTATCTAGTTATCATATGGAACTCTTTAATGGGAAAACTGATTTTCAATCTGGCAACAAAAAATTAAAGGGATTTTAATTCAGCATAATTGTTTTAAAGCTATTGATCAAAAGTACACTAATAAAGATACTGCTGAAATAAAATCTGAGCTTGATGAATTTGCTTACTCATCCATTATCCTTAATCTTTCTGATGTTATTTTAAGAAAAGTTGGCAAGTTAACAACTGCCAAAGCCCTTTAGGATAAATTGCAAGAACTTTACACCGAAACTTCTTTGCCTTCCAAACTCTTTCTACTGGAGAAGTTTTCTAGATTTAAACTTTATCTCATTAAGGATATGGATGAGAACTTGGATATTTTTACAAAATTGATACAAGATATCAAACTTACTAGTAATAAGAACATTGATGATTATACTCCTATTTTGTTGTTGAATGCCATTTATGATTCCTATGTTGATGTTAAGTCTGCCATTAAGTATGATAGAGATTCCATAACTTTAGATATTGTGATTAATGGCCTTAAGAGTAAAGAACTTGATCTTAAAATATCTAAGGGGAATGAACAAGGGTCAGGGAAAGTGATGCATGTTAGGGGTAGAAATCAGAGAAGAAAAATGGGAATAACAACAACAATAAATCTGGTAGAAAGAGAAGCAAAAGCAGAGGGAGTTCTAATTGTATACCTAAGAATAACAAGAAGTGTTATAACTATGGTGAACATGACGATTACATTAAAGAATGTACTACACCCAGGAATAACCAGAACAACAATCAAAACAATAACCAAAACAACAATAATCAAACCAATGACTCTGTGAACTTGAATATTGGCAATTATCATATGGGTGATGTGTTTATGGTGCATGAATTGCATGATTGTGTGAATGTTGTGCCTTCAAATGCTTTCTGTGAGAATGACTGGCTAATTGACTCAGCTAGATCATATCACATGACACCTTTTAAACACATGTTTGCCTCTTATGCTCCTGCACAAAAATTTGATCAGTTTCCATGGCTAATGATAAAAAGTGTCAAGTTATTGGTATTGGTACTGTGTGTTTGAAACTTGATATTGGTTATGTTTTGACTTTAAATGATGTAAGGCATGTTCCTGACTTATCTAATAACTTGATATCTTGTGATGTGCTTGAGTATTATGTTAATGAGGGAAGATGGGGAAATGGTTTGATGAAAATCATGTAAGGTTCCCTTATTATTACTAAAGCTGAAAAGAAAAGAAACTTGTATGTTTGCTATGATGAGTCTGTTCCTTGTATACAAAATTCTGTGAATAATATGAACTCTGTGACCAACTTGAACTCTGTGAATGACAAAACTGAACTTTGGCATAAAAGGCTTGGTCATATTAGTTCTAAGGGACTTGAATTTTTGCATAAAGAAGGTTGTTTTGGTAATGATAAACTTATTTGTGTGCCTTTCTGTGACTCTTGTGTGTATGGCAAACAACAAAGAGTTAGCTTCCCAACTTCCTCTTACCCCAAACAAACTTTTTGCACTGATATTCTTGAATACTTACATGCTGATGTTTGGGGTCCTGCTAGTGTTCCTACTCATGGTGGGAACATATATTTTCTATCTGTGGTTGATTTTTCAAGAAAAGTGTTTGTGTTTCTTTTGAAAAGCGAGTCTGATGTCTTTGAAAAACTTCAAAATCGGAAAACCTGATAGAAAATCAATCAGGAAAAAGGATTAAGTATTTAAGAACTGACAATGGGTTATTCTGTAACCAACTCATTGACCAACTATTGTTGAATCTAGCATTGTAAGGCACAAATCAGTGCCTTACACCCCTCAGCAAAATGGTGTTGCTGAGAGGATGAACAAAACTCTTTTGGAAAGGGTGAGAAGTATGCTGAGTACATCTGCTCCTTCCAAAAAGTTCTGGGGAGAAGCTGTTCATACATCAACTTATGTGATAAATAGAGCACCTTCTGTACCTTTGAAAGGAAAATATCCTGAACTTTTTTGGTCTTGTAAACCTGTGGATTTTTCAAATTTAATTTTTTTGGGATCCGTCATCCATTAGTCAAGAATAATAGGTATCCTAAAACTAGGAATGGAACCCCGTCGGAACAAAATTCTCCTCATTCGAGAGGTAAGCTTTTTCGATTCATTGTGGAAAAGTCCTGCTATTGGACGGAGATCTAAAAGGAACTTTCTTCTCGTTATTAAAAAGGATTCTCTTTTGTTTGTTCAAAGATTTGTTCATCAAAAGGTTGACAAACTTGATCCAAGTCTTTAAAATGTATTTTTTTGGGATACCCTGATGGGGTTAATGGGTACAGACTTTAGTCTAAATTTGAAAATGGTTTCAAAGTGATTATTAGTAAAAATGTTATTTTTAATGAACATGAGTTCCTTTGCCTTGAAGTTTCTAAAAGTGTTTCTGAAACTCAAAACCCCATTGTTACTAATAAGGTGGAGCTTTCTAATTTACCTTCTAGTTATGTGAATGATAATTCTGATATGATTGATGTTGAGCATGATCATGTGAATGCTAATGATGTGCATAATGATATTGAGAATGATAATGATGGCCTGCATGACAATGTGCATGATGATTTCCTTCTAGTTGACACTGAACTGAATAATGAGCATGTTGATAATGATAACTTGAATGACTATGTGTTAACTAGAGAAAGAACTAGAAGAAACATTAGAATTCCTAAGTTTGTTGATTTTCACTTAACTTCTTATGTGTTCTCTGTGTTTGAATCAATTGAGAATTCTGAGCCTAAAACCTACTCTGAAGTTATGAAATTTGTTAACTCTGTGAAATGGTTGACTGCTATGCAAGATGAAATGACCTCTTTGCATGTTAATAATCTTGGGTGCTTGTTCCTAAACCTACAAATTGTTCTATTGTTGATAGTAAATGGTTGTTTAAGGTTAAACAAGAATCTGAAGGTATTAGATATAAGGCTAAACTAGTAGCCAAAGGTTTTACTCAGAAAGAAGAAATTGATTATACTGAGATATTTGCTCATGTTGTGAAGTTTGATTGTGAGAATTATGCTAGCTTTAGTGGCTCAATTTAACTGGGAACTAAAGCAACTTGATGTTAAAACTGCCGTTTTACATGGTGATTTGGAAGAAAAGATATTCATGAAACAACTTGAGGGTTTTGAAGATAAATCCAAACCTAACCATGTATGTTTGCTGAAAAAGTCTTTGTATGGTTTAAAACAGTCACCTAGACAGTGGAATAAGAAATTTGACTAGTGCATGCTTGATTGTAGAAGTCAATTTGATCACTGCTTATGTTTTAAATTTTAATGCTAAGTCTTTAGTTTTTCTGCTGATATATGTTGATGATATGCTTTTGGCTGGCCCATGTATTAAGACTGTTGACTATGTGAGAAATTCTTAGATGATGCTAAGAAGATTCTTGGTATGAATATTGATAGGGATAGAAATAACTCTGTGATTTATCTTCAACAATCTTGATACATTGAAAAAGTTTTACAAAAGTTATCTATGAGTGCTGCAAAATCTGTTAATGTCCCACTTGCTTCTCATTTTGTGTTAAGTAGGGATCAGTCACCTAAAACTGAGCCCGAAATACTTTCTATGCAAAACATTCCTTATGCTAATGCCATTGGATTTGTTATGTACTTAATGATTAGTACTAGGCCTGATATTGCATATGTTGTTTCTTGCCTGAGTAGATTTATATCTAATCCTGGAATGGTTCATTGGAATGCTTTGAAGTGGTTATTGAGGTATCTGAGACATTCAACTGATTATTGCTTGAAATTTTCTAAGTGTGAAAATGGTATAATTTTGAAAAGTTATGTTGATTCAAATTATGCCAATGATAAAGACAACAAAAAATCAACAACTTCTTATGTTTTCACTCTGTGTGGCTCTAGTATTGGTTGTAAATCTTAGTTACAACATATTGTGGCTCTGTCTACAACATAATGAGAATATGTGGCTGCAACTGTAACTTTAAAAGAAGCCTTATGGCTAAAAAGTTTTATTTCAGAAATTGGTTTTCTAAAACAAAAAGTGGTTGTATTTTTTGAGTCTCAATCTAGTATTCAGCTTTGTAAGAATCCAGTTTTTCATGACAGAACCAAATACATTGATGTTAGGTTTCATTTTATAAGAGATATTGTTTCAAAATGATTAATATGTCTTGAAAAAGTGGCATCCGAATATAATCATGTTGATATGGGTACTAAGTGTCTACCTTTATCAAAGTTCAAAACTTGTCTAAAAATTCTAAATTTTGACACTGGAGACTAGCTGTCCCTTGGTGATTACCCAGGGCTTGCAGGCTTACTGTGTGTTTGCTTGTAAGTCCAAAACTGATGGACAAATACTTGCTTTGTATGAGTCTAACAGTAAAAACCCAGCTTACTTAAATGTTTGTTGGTACTATACTCTGCATGTGCTGATTATGGTAAAGTCCTACTAAACTGTGTGTGAGGTAGGCACTCGGCGATGTTGATGACCAGTTAATTTTCCCAGGTTTATCTAATGAAATCCAATGAGCCAAAGGTGGAGATTGTTGAGTAATTGGCCCATTTGCTTTTCTAGCTTGGCCCATGTCTTATTATCTTGGCCCAAAGCAGCCGAAAGCCTCTTAGCCTACTATATAAACCCATTGAGTGATCTGGGTTATGGGTTCGGATTGCGGCACCCATTTTCATAGTCCGCGGATCCTATTCTCTTAATCTGAGCCGTTGATTGATCTTGCTTAATCTTGGCCATTCATCTGGGCTATAAATGGATCCTCTGAAACCCTAATTCATTCTTCTAAGGTTTTCACTCTATCTCTTAACTTTCTCTCAGTCTACTCTCGAATCTTCTTCTCCGTTCATCTTCTCTGTGAATTCGATCTCTTATCGGAGTTTCTGTGAAATCTTGTGAGTTTTTGGTAGATATGAGTGTTTCTTACTTTAGTTCACACCCTTTGTGGACGAACTGGGTTGGGGCAAAAACTAGGGTTTCTAGGAAGATTAGGATTTGTTCAATTCGGGCTTTTTTCTGGGTCTCTGGGTGCGGATCTGGGTTTTAATGAGGTATTGTGGCAAGGCTTTGTGGTCCTTCTGTCTTTGGTTCTCTGGATGATTTCTCTGGTGACTTGCCTTCGTGGTTTTGGGAAAAACTGGTCCTGAGCTGATAATCAATATCGATCTCAACGTTTTTGCCCTTCTTGTTATTATTTGTTACATCTGTTGTATTTTGTTTTTCAATTTGAGGCTAGAGTACAATTTGTATTAATAGGCTGTTATCGAGTCTGTATTCGTTTGGTACTTCGTGTATCAATCTATTTTAAGGCGGATAGATACCCAACAAATACCATATCAGATTGTAATTATTTCGATACTTTCGAAAATTTTAAGTGTTGCACATATGATCGATCCATTTGCCACTATAGGTGCCAAAATCAAGTCTGTCCCGTGGGCCGGCCCAGCCGACCCAAGGTTTGGGCCGGGTTTTTTAGGCCCAAAAAAAGTCGGGCCTATTTGGCCCGATCCGAATGACCCGATGGATCGGACAGGCCCGACTTTTTTGGACTAGTCCAAATTTTTGTATATGAAGTGTATGTATTGGCTGGGTTGGTCTAGCCATTT